>JAWLTJ010000003.1:600000-1124360 GCA_037044235.1 Meruliopsis variegata
CGATATTCAGGATCGGCAGTCATGCTTTCAGCTTCAAATGATTGTTCTTGGGCTTCGCAACTGGATGTGTACGGCTTACAAAAGGGACATAGTAGATCTTGTGGCAAAGGCGACATCCAACTTGTGATAAGTTATTGTTTGAAATGATAGTCGTCCCCCAGCTGAACTTCGAGCAGCTGAAGATGAACAGAGACTTGTCTCAGAAGCTTCTAGTCGCAATCTTCGTGCTTCTGGTGGAAGGTGACCGACCTCATTCTTATTCATGACGCTTGAGGTATGTCTAGCGGAGATGTCTTCTTTGGACAGAAAATATATCCATCATGGATGGAGGCATCCATAATTCCCTGAATATTGTTTCAAGTTGCTTTGTAGAATGTTGGGCTATGTGGCCGAACTAAATTATTGCCTTGAGTCACGACGGTTGGGAAAATGTTTGTTTAGAACGTCTTGTGCACGGCGTTTTCGTGCTTCCGCAGCATCTCTTTTCCTGTCCCCTTCAGTTTTGGGCGGAGATGCGGTACACTGATGGGCTACTGGTGATCTGTGACTATAAAAGACAAGTAAGAAGGGCTGTTTGAGGAGGGTCTCGTACGTACGGCATGCAAAAAAAGCCGTGACATCGATCGCACCGCGGAGCTACGTGAGTGAAAGTCCTCCTTCCATGGCTGCCATCTTGTAGCGTGGTGTTTGGTTTGATATTTTCAGATGCGTGGATGTCCTGTTGGGGGTTGTCCATCTGCAAACTGAATCGTTTACATCCCTTGAGTTGACATGGAAGTCTATTTGGAGGTTCCGAGACATCTAAAGATCCCGAAGAAGAGGAAGATTGGGCGTCGTGAGTGGAACCTTGTACTTGTTTCCGCCGCGTATTGGCCCTTTGTATACGTTTGAGGATCTCCGAGTCACTGAGCGTACGATCTGCCTCGGCTGCGCCGGGGGCTTGACAAGCGTGCTGAAGAGGTAGGAAGTGCGACTGACAAAAGGAGCTGCGACAATAGGGGCAGGCTATTGGGAGGAATGTGAGAGATGCACAGCTTTTCAGCGTGCAATGCTCGCCGATCTCCATGCTTTTGCACTGAGATTCGAGGGGCGGAGTGAATGTTCGAAGTCTTCTGTTGTTCACTGATACGCCATGATGGACTGACTGTACTTCCAGTTGGCTCGAGCATGCACGTATTGGAATGAAAGACGCGACAACAACACTTGCAAAACACCGTCACACGCACGCTGCAAAATGAGCACAGCGCAAGCCACGGCTCAGGCAGCGCCTCTGCGCACACACATGACGCTGAAGGGGTCTGTTGCCCTCGTGTCAGACTTTCTCTTATACGGTATCCAGTCCATTCTCTACCAACGGGACATCTACCCGGCTGATGACTTCAAGATGATCAAGAGGTTTAATACGCAGGTTCTTACAACGATGGACGATGGTCTAAAAGAGTACTTGGAGAGAGCCATAGGACAAGTGCAAGAGTGGCTGTCTCTCGGGCAGGTGAAGAGGATTGTTGTAGCCATCGTAGAGAAGGAGACGCAGGAGACTGTAGAGCGCTGGCAATTCGATGTCGAAGTGACTGGCGAGGAAGGAAAGGAGAATGTTGCGTGAGTGTGAAGACGTACAAAGCGGTGAGAGTCTGACAGCGTGTTAGTAACGCACCGTCGACTAAAAAGACTGATGTACAGGTCAAGAACGAAATAGCGGCTATTATCAAGCAGATCACCGCTAGCTGCACCTTCCTACCGATGCTTTCGGAACCCTGTGCATTCACTATCCTTGCCTACACAGATCTACAGACCAAAATTCCCCTCGAATGGTCTGAGAGCGACGCACGGCTCATTGCCGAAGGACAAGCAGAGCAGGTTAAGCTACGGAGCTTCCAGACACATGTACACAGCGTGGACGCCATGGTGGCCTACCGGAGGACTGACGACGAGGAAGAGTGACAGAGAAGATTGCATATGTATTATCATTCAAGGACACCTAGCATTTGACAACTGGTACGATGAAGCAATGAGAGTGCGAAGTGTTGCAGCGGAGAAAAGAGCGACTGCGGAGCGTTGCACCGATGGTAAAAGAGCCACTTTGTGGAGTGCTTTGCAAGGAATTGTGGTACTTAGGCTTTGCCGTCGGCCTACAGGATCGGATGAGCACTCGTTCGGACAACATTTGTGACACTCACCTCCTTGTGAGCCTCTTGCTGGGCCTTTTCATACACCCAATCATTGAGGCCTCTTCGATTGCGGGCAATTTCATATGCGTAGAATTGCATTCGTGTCACTTAAATTGATCATCGTCAACGCACGATCATCACTGACGTTTTCTACTCACCGAAGGTCGTGTTGAATTGTGTGTACTCGTCGGAGGCGTCCGTCCGGATCAACGTACCAAAGTTGTAGTCGGATACTGAGAAGCGAAGTTAGACAGGCGACAGTGGTATAGCAGAATCCTCACCCCGTCCCTCATACTTTGCGATGAAATCCCGCCATTTCTTCTTGCCCTCGTCGGACTTCATTCTGTCTTCGTCGATCTTGGCTACGTTTCCTGCCTTGTCCTGGTCTGTGGCCTGCAGTTCCGGGAACGTGGACTCCATGTCCTGGTAGATCTCATCGTCTAGCTTTGTCAACCGCAGCGTCGAAGGGCGTACTTTCTCGTAAAGAGACCATAGAGTTTGTGCCTAGAATCGGATTAGTGTGGTCGTAGGAAAAGAGGGAGAGACGTACCTGCTCCACACACTTGACAGCCATCTGCTTTTCGATTTCGGGCAGGTTTTGTGCCCGATTGGGGTCGAAACCTTGCGTAGACATGATCACCTCTCCTTACAATCAAATATATCCTGTTGGTTGTCTGAGCGAGTCTGTCTTCGTATAGCGTGCCAGCACGCCTAAGCCTGGAGACTTTTAAGAAACGCGTGACGTCGCTAGGGCTTCGACAAACAAGGGCCTACGCAGAGGCCCCCGACCGCTCGATGGCCCAAGTGTCTTTTTTTCGTAAGGGTGAAAGGGAAAGGGAGAGATACTAAGCAATGTACACGCAGTCTATATGAGACTTGAAAGCCACGATGGAACTAAATAGCAGCGATGAGACTCCTCACCATAGGACGGGGGACTCTTCCCGCCACAAACGGAATGCGATGCTTGTAGTGGTAGATTCCGTAGAACCACGGCTCTGGCTCTCTCCACTAATACAAGTTACTTATGTTACGATGCGACATCGTCGATCTGTCTAGATTTGCTATGAATCACCACAAACACGTTTGCCTCGTATGAACCCTGTAGCATGTGTATGTCTCTCGTGAAGCGGCTCAAGAATGTCTGCGTCTCGGACGCATCGTTTAAAGGACATGAGTGCTGCCATTAAAGCATATGATGTGATCATACATGAAATAGTTACTTAGACGACGGTACCGGCATTGGAGGCCTGGAGGAAAGATAAATCAGCAAACAAATCGACAAAGACAAATGCTTGTACGTACGATACGAGGCCAGAGATCGGCACATTCCTTTGCGACGGGACCGGTAATGGCAGAGCCCTTCATATCACCCTTGGGGTTGACAATGACACCGGCATTGTCCTCAAAGTAGAGGAAGATACCGTCCTTTCTGCGCCAGGGCTTGCGTTGGCGGATGACAACGGCAGGCATAACTATCGCAAGGAGGCATGAGAAACCTTTGATGGACCGGATGACCATAACCACTCACCCTTCTTTCTCAATTCAGGCTTTCCCTTCTTGACACTGGCAACAACCATGTCACCCGAGGCGGCAGCAGGGAGACGGTTCAGACGTGCACCCACACCGTTGACGGCAATGACAAACAGGTTCTTGGCACCGCTGTTGTCGGCGCAGTTCATGACGGCACCCACAGGCAGAGCCAGTGTTAGGCGGTACTTCGATCCAGCTTGTGGCTTCGACATTGTTCTTGACTGAGGGACAGAGTGTAAGATGAGCACAAAATGGGCACGTAAATACCTACCTCTTGAAGCGACGGCGACGACGAGAGTGCAAGGAAGAAAGGTTGTATGTGCGGCTGGATTTGTACGTCGCTCTCTCGTGCACGGAAAAATGGGCGAACTGCGGCGCGTCGAATACAAGTTCCGCAAGCATACACTAATCGAAATACAAACTTGCACCAGGTTCCCAACAGGTCACGCGCCGTACCCGACGCGATTCCGGTGGGCTGGTTCTCTTAGTCTATTCGTACACGACACCTGAGTAAACCCCTAAAGCCGACGTGTAGTGTGATCCAGACCAGGGCTCCTGCTCGTCACGCACCTGCCTTGATCACATATATGATCTTGTCTTGAGGAGTGATTTCCTCACACCGTTCCCATTCTACATTTCCAGTCCGCGTCTGTCCGCAATGATTGAAGTGGCTTATCGCCAGAATTCCAATAAGAGCAATAACGGCACCACAAGGAATCACCACGCCTCCCCCGTGTATCACCCTTCCCCCTTGCGCAATAGTCCGGAGTTCGGTCAGCCCCTACAGATCAAACCGCTCAAGGCTCCCTCATCTCCCTTGAACACCAAGAACGCAAAGGATACGCTCTTGCGAAAAGACCAAGTGGCAACCTCCTCCGGCGCCACTCGCTTCTCAAAGCGCCCCTCTTCACACAACAACATGTCTTTCCTCGGGATGAAAGATGATGGTGCACAAGAGCCGTCGTCGCGCTCCCACGATTCCAAACCACCGCACAGAGTGAGAAAGGGCCAAAAGCTCGAAGAGTGGCAAAACATCTCTGCACCAAAGGAATTGCCCCTTCTCCAGCAGATTGACTCGCCCTTCCAGACGCAAGAGTATCTTTCGATGCTTATCCGTGTCGATCCGCACAATGTGCATCGTATCACTGCACTCCCCCAATCATCTTCGCTTGTGTCTGGAAGTCTGCCTTCAAGTCCACAGGTGGAAAAAGGAAAGAACAAACAGGGCTTGATGTCGCTTGCGGATGACGACGATACGCAAGTTGTCGATACAGATGTCTGGGTGTACGAGCAAATTAGGTAGGTGTATGATGATTTCTTCAAGGGGCAGTCAACTCATTTGTCTACTTTACAGACGCATCGTCTTGGACTTTACTTCTCCGTGGCTCCTCTCTCTGCAGCGCGAATGTAATCGCGATCAACAGCCATCGAGCTGCGAAGCCATGAACGCAGACGACTGGATGTACCTATGTGCGTCTCATGGCGAAGAAAAGCAGTGCTGTGCCATCGATTATATCATCCATACCGTCGACGGCACCTCCGCTCTTCTTAATTCCCACAGACACTTTCCAAGTCGCACCTACGTGCCCTCTACGAGTCTGCGACATTTCGGAAGCATCAGTCGACGTCTGAGCCGAATATTCGTGCATGCCTACGAGCACCACAGAGACATTTTCGAGGCATGTGAGGCAGAAACTTCGCTCTACGCCCGCTTCTTGGCTCTCGTGCAGACGTATGATCTGATCGCAGTGGATGCGCTGCCCAAGCTTCCCTCGTCGACAAGCTCGCAGCACGAAAGTGAATCCATACCAGATAAAGAAGAGACGGCAGCGCACCACGCTATGGACTTTTCTGATTTTGGCTCTAGAAGAGCGAGTGGCAAGCAGCGAAAGCTCTTTGATGCCGGTCAAGGTCCCGAAGAGGATGATGATGAGGATGATGAGGATGATGAGGATGATGAAGATGATGATGAGGTGGAGGAGGATGACGAACTAGAAAAAGATGCCGAATTAGAAAATGTCCAGGCAACTGGCGCTACTCGCCTTCAGCGTTCCGACACCAACGCCTCGCGTATTACGGCTATCCACATTGGTGAGCAGTCGACAGAGCCCCTGGAGAACAATGAGAGCCACGAGCACACCGAGGAGGGAAAGGAGGAAGGTGCGACCGACACGCACGCATCAACGTCGAACAATGTAGCTTAAGATCGGTCCATGGGTATTGAAGCGCGTTATGGTACAATGTAGAATACAGTATGATTAAAAAATGGTCCCAATGAGGAGTATATCGAAGAGGTCAGGATGACGGCTTTGTCGAGAGAGGCTGAAGGTGTCTATCATCTGTACGGTTGCTAGTTCTGGAACGGCTGTGAGTTCACAAAGCAAAAGGGTCCTGGGTCTGCTGTGAAAGAAGCAGGACATCCGTCCGCCTAGTCTCTTTGGCGAACAGCTTGTACTTCACTCGTTGGGAAACTCCCTTCGCGAACCAGCGTATTCACTCATTCGTAAACTCCCAGTCGGTGCAGTCTAGTGCATCAAATGAGCGTGCGCCCTACCATATCCTTTCACTTACCAATGCATTCCTTCTCACTGATGATCTTTGGCACGGGACCGAGCTTTGGCTTGGGGTCTTTGTCGCTGTTGGACCATGGAAGATGCCACTTGGACGGGGCAGGTTGCGCTGACAGCACTCCCTTGGCCTTGGCCACTTTCTTATCCCAGTCTTCGACGAGTAGATCATCTGTCAGCGTTGCGATACGGTGTGTCACCACACTTGAAGACCACCCTAGCAGGCCGATGGTGTCGTACAGGATCGTCTTGCCTGCGTGGCAGCGGGATTCCATGGCGAAACCAAAGTTGGCGCAAAGCGATGTCGCACCCGTACATTCGCCCACTTGGCATTCTCAGAAAGGTAACTCATACACATGAAGCACACTTACTTGGAATGGGATCCCCTGTGTGGTACACATGTGTGATGGGCAGCTCCTCGACATTGCCATGCTTCACAGGCAGCGGGAGGTGAAGACGCATGGCGGCCATCCGTTCTGCTGGCGACTCGAAGGTGACTGTTGGATGGCCAAATGTCATGCCAATCAATGAGCCTAGTGCGCCGCCCAGACTGTGTCCTGTGATCCAGATCTGTGCGTCTGGATAGGAATAGGAAATGTTGTTGAACAAGTCCGTAGTGGCCGGGTAGAAGAAGGACTTCTTCAGCAGTGCTTTTGTCAAGCACGACGACGAGCACGTCTGACTACGAAGAGCGTCGTCGAAGCAATCACACACGGTGTGCCAAGTCCATCCGACTCGAGCACAACAGCACGAGAAGAGCAGGTTGTCCTAGGAACAAGCGTCAGTATTGGAGGCGACTCTCATCTTTATCGTACATTTTCCTTGTCCCTCTTTGATGTCGATCCATCATCCAGAAGTGCGGCACTCGTTCCTTTAAGTGCCACGACAATCGTCGAGTTGTCGTCGGAAGCGAAGATGTGTCCACGGATGCCATTCTCAATCCAACCGAAGGAGTCCGTCTGTGCTGCGTAAGTTCCAGTCCTCAGAATTATATATATGCACGTACCAAATTCCATTTCTGTTCATCGTTTACCATCCACCGAGTCTCGTTGGTGGGTGCATCGTATGCTTTGGCAGCCATCTTACTCAGAGTTAAAAGAGTCTCACGGTCGGAAACGTCTGGCGCGTCCACTTCAATCTCATCCCACTCCATTACACGACTCTCGTACTGCACAGCCTGTACATCCTGCAAACGATGTGCGTTCAGAAACCGTGTGGGATCATGTGGACGCCACGTCTTGACCTTTGTTGTTCTGATTAGCCCTGGTGAATTCAAGGCAGCTAGACGTGGATTATTGCTGTCTTGATGAAGCTCATAGCGAGCAGATAGGCTACGGTAATCATGTAGGCCTTGATGGAAAATGTCTGTTTGCTTCCAATTGTGCAAAGCTGTACGTTGGTGCGGCTTATGTAGATTTACGCAAGACCATAAGGACGTGATCGTAGACTTGGCCACCCAGACGAGTGAGAATTGAGATGCACGAAGGCCTTGTTGGAAGAGCGGCTCATAGGCGTTTCCAAACATACCATACCCAAATGTAAGCAAGAAGAGGCCTACGCCAAAGCAGAGAAAGAGAAGCAGCCTCGTCATTGTGCACAGAGATAAGTGGTGGCAAGTTAGGAGCGTGTTGGTTGGCTGCTGACTACTAGTGGAATTACTCCACACAGACTTGCATGACACGTGAAACAAGAACAACACGGTCGATGTTCACTTGTTCATTTCATCTACCTCTCCATTTCAGGCGGCTATGGACCGGCGACGCAGCGGGGTCTCGAATGTGCCAAGGGCGGATGCCCGACAGACATCCTCCCAGCCAGTGAACACGTCGAGATTTGGCTTTGGCGGTGCTTCCATGGCTCGACCAGCTGGACAACCGTCTCCTTCCATCCCCAGTACGCCTTCCTCCAGCATTGCGCGGAATCTCTCGACGAAAAGATCGCTTTCTGGGGCGGGATTGCAAGATGGAGAAGGAAGCATAAGTATGTTGGATGGCATTGTGTAGACAATTACGCTGACACCTCCTAAAGTGAATGGGAGTACCACGAAGAAGCACATTGTAGCGGGGTCCACATCCTCTACACCGTTTCGACCGTCCACATCGTCTGGACACGACTACAGCACACTGGAGAACGAATACAAGAGAAGGGAGCTGGCAGCACAACAAGCGTATGAGAAATTGCAGCATGAGTGTAATGCAAAGGGGCGCGAAGCCGAGAGGCACCAGCAGGAACGAGTTTCATTACTACGGCAGTGGGAGGATCTCAATAAAGAGGTGGACGAGGAGCGTGCATCCCATGCAAAACAGCGCAAAGAACTGCTGGAGCGAGTGAATGAGCTGCAAGAAGCAAACAATACTCTCTCCACGCGTGTCGATGAGGCTGAAATAAAGAGTGCCCAGAGCACACAATCCGAGCAAAGTGTGCGAACGGAGCTCTCAATTCGTGTCAGTAGTCTGGAATCAGAGCTGGCTATCGCGAAAGAGCAGTCGAAGCTGCAAGATGATGAGCGCGAAAGGCTAGAGTCCCAGCTCCAAGAGCAGATGGAAGATTTTGAAAAAGAGAGAAGACACCTGCAGCTGTCGCAGTCGGATACCACTGGATCTGCTCAACTCACCAAAGAGCTATCAACCCTTCTTTCCAAGACTCGCAAACTGGAGACGGAGAATTTGACCCTAAGGCAGGACCTCAAGACATTACAGGCGCGCAGAGACAGTGTAGAAGCACTGAAAGAACAGATACGTGACTTGGAAAAGAGAGTCAGCGCGTCTGACGAAGTGAAGAGGAGACTATATGAGACCGAGGCACAACTCAAGAATACTAGTGACGAAGTGCGTTCGTGGCGTCAGATCCACACTGTGGGTCGCGACGAGCCGATCTTCGAGCAAACACATATGGCATTCTCGGATCCTGATGTGGACATTGCCGAGCTAGAAAAGCCTAGTGCACTGACAAGTGACACACTGCGACCATACGTAGCAAGACTGCAAGGAGCCATCTCCGGCCTCACAGCTCGCGCTGCAGCACTGAGTGACCGTATGGGCAGCTTGAAGAAGCGGTGTGCTGATGCGGAGGAAACAAGCAGCCATGAAGGTGCGCAGCGTCAGCGTCTAGAGAAAGAGCTAGATGCAGCAAAGACGGCACAGCTCAAGAGCGACAAGGCGTCCGAAACCATGGCAATGGAAGTAGAAAGCTATCGAAGACTGCTTGTACGTACATAGAAGTTTTCGTGCCTCGACTGATACATCTTTTCTAGGACACGTTCCAGGAGGAAGCGAAAAACATGTCCGGTCACTACGACGAGTCGTCTGCGGCGCAAATTAAGGTGCTTGAAGAGCAGGTGCGGTCCAAAACAGAAGAGCTTCGTACTATCCGTGAAGAGCTCGAAGAAGTGCGCGTCCATTATCCTCATAAGGGCGCTTCGTCCATGGCATTCGAGGACAACGGTAACGAAGAGAAACACAAGCAATTGATTCAAGGTGTGTACGGTGTACGGGATGTGCTTCGAGTATGCTCACTGACTCGACCTACAGAGCTCGAGACGCAGCGGAACGCGTATGCTGCGCTCGAGAAACAATGCGTGTCGCTCAGTAAGACAAACGAGAGTCTTTTTTTCCGCTTGGGTCGCGGCGAATTTGACCAGAGCAAGTTAAAATGTGTGGAGCTGAGCAGCAACCCTGTATCGCAAGATCGCGTCATCCGCACAACGACACTCACGGCGTTAAGGAAAGAGAACGACGATCTTCTAGCCCAGCTACGGGAGGCCCATGCTCGGGTGGGAGTCACGGCTTCCGCAGAACCTGACGAGAAGCAGAGCGGTGTCGTACCAACGCAAGCGTTGGACAATCTACGCAGCGAGTACGATAAATTGGAGCAGAGCATGCGAGACCGCGATAAGGCGTTCGATAGACTGAAGCAGGCGTTCGGTGCGAAAGCATCCGAGTATGTGCAGGCCGTCAAGACACTATTTGGATACGACATGCATGTCCTTGCGAAAGGAAAAGTCAAACTCCGCTCTGTCTACGCTCGTACGTCGAAGGGCACCTCGCTCACATTCGACGCGGCTGATGACGAGACTGGAAGCATGCGCTTAGTCGGAGAGGCACGCCAAGGCGCCGCCAATGTATCGAACTTGAAGAAGTACTGGCTCAGTCAGGATCGCAACAGTGTGCCGTGCTTCCTCGCCGCTCTCCAACTGGAATTGTATGAATCTACTACGCAGGCGGTACGTGTGGGATGGAACGGAGATGAAGACGAATAGTTTGTAGTATAGTATGTTTTGTAATCATGGTGCTTTGAATTGTTGTGTGTCGTGGAAAGAAAGGGTATATGGACACGGTACCAGTGCCACAAAGTATGCTTGCTCCACGAGGATGTTTGGTAGTGCTGCCGATTATGACTTATGTGATGCTGATGCTCCGTGCTCGTACACTATTAACGAACCTTGGTGTTTGTATAGTCCAGTCGGCTCTCCTTCACACACGCACTCGTCGAAATATCCACTCCAAGCTGGCCAGAATGACCGCGTCCGCAAGCAACACACTAACAGAGCGCTTGGGCCAAGAGGCCGCGTACAGGCCGGCCGCGCGTTCTAACACCATCTTCTTCACCCTATCACTGAGCGGCAACGAGGATGTCTAGATCATATGACCGCGGTAGGTAGACAATCGCAATCCAGTCACTGGCTCTGACATATAGTTTCTGCAGCACTGACGGTCTTCTCCCCCGATGGCCATTTGTTCCAAGTCGAGTATGCTCTCGAGGCGGTGAACAAGGGAACATGTGCCGTGGGTGTCAAAGGCCAAGATGTAGTGGTCCTGGGTGTAGAGAAAAAGTCCGTACTACAGCTGCAGGATCCTCGCACAATTCGGAAGACTGCCATGCTTGACGACCATGTGTGTCTAGCCTTTGCAGGTGGGTGATACAAAGATCATGGGAAAGGATATGCTGAACAGCCGTCAAGGTCTTACTGCCGATGCACGAGTTCTCATCGACAAAGCCCGCATCGAATGCCAGTCACACAGACTCACAGTCGAAGATCCCGTGACGATTGACTACATCACCAGACACGTTGCTGGGATCCAACAGGTAGGTGACACGACGACAGCGATGCGCGCTCTGACACCCTCGCGCAGCGATATACACAGTCTGGTGGTGTGCGACCGTTCGGCATTTCGACACTGATCATTGGCTTCGACCACAACGATCCCACGCCGCGTCTTTACCAGACAGAGCCGAGTGGCATGTACAACGCATGGAAGGTGAGTGGTTTTCACGGCGCTTCGACCTGTTCGGACTAAGACACATCCTCAGGCCTGTGCGGTTGGACGCTCCAGCAAGACAGTGCGTGAGTTCTTGGAAAAGAACCACGAGGACAACATGTCGAAGGAACAGACTATCAAGCTTGCCATCAAGAGTCTTCTGGAAGTTGTCCAGACTGGTGCCAAGAGTAAGTGGTAGAGAAGAGCAGTGTGGATATGGAAGCTGACCTCCTGTAGATATTGAAATTGCTCTCATGGAAGGTCATGGTCAGGTGCGCAATCTCGAACTAGCAGAGGTCGAGGCAGTCGTCAAAGAGATCGAATCCGAAAGAGAAGCGGAAGCTGAACGCAGGCGGACACGGCTGGCTGCCACCGCAGGCGCACAGGCGTCGATGAGCGGTGGAGACGCATGAGCAGAGCGATTGTACTGTGTGATGTATTCCATGTTATTCAACGTGCGTGCGACGGGGAGTGTTCATTAGGACTGATTGCTTTTGGCTCTTCGCCATGGGCTTGTGCTCATAATCTCTTTATATCGTGGTGTGCAATAGGGTGTCTGGGCAGACAGACACTCATTCCATTCGCATGACTAGAATACAAAGACGAGAAAAGTAGCAATGACATCTTGACCAGCAAAAAGCGGCAAATATACCTTTAATGGCAATTACGCTTTTAGCTGCTGCTGACGAAATGCATCTCCCAGATCGTACCGCTTGGTGATGCTGAAAGATGAAGTGAGCCACTATACGAAGATGCAAAGCTCATCGGTACCTACTTTTGCTCATACGGGTGCTCGTGATCGGGGAAGATAAAAAGACGCTCTAGTCTCCGATCACGAAGCTTGTTCTTCGGCAGCATCCCAGACACGGCTCTGCGAATAATCTTCGTGTCATGGTCAGACATGAAGAAAAGAGATAAAAGCCATGTAGACATACCTGGTCCGGTTTCCGTTGCATCATTTCGCTGTACGGAATCTCCTTGAGCCCGCCGGGATACATGGTATGATGCCTGTACAGCTTTTGCTCGCTCTTGCGGCCCGTTACATGCACATGGCGGGCATCTGTCACCACGACGTAATCGCCATGATCCGCAGATTGGTCGTAGATGGGTTTGTGTTTGCCCATCAGCTTGGTTGCAATGTCGACAGCTACCTTACCGAGGGTGGCGTTGCGCGCAGACACATGGTGCCACGTCCGCGCCATAGCCAAGGCAGTCTGCAGAGAAAGTCAGAGAGTGCTTTTTGATATGATATTCACTTACATTGCCGACGTTCTGCGACATGGTCGGTGGATTTGGAAGAGTAAGGCGGTGGACAGGCGCGAAGGGAAAGAAAAGCACGCGCACGTGATGCAATATTCATGATGGCATTGATGAAATATAAGAACATGAAGACGGTGACATGGGCCCATGAGGCAAATGCTCGCGAGCGGTAGCCGGTCCAGGAACGATGCTTATTAAGTACGAAATGGGGCACTACGAGTGTTCTATGAGGGTTTCCTCATACCCGCCCTGGCTCCGTCGCGAAGCACGGTCGCGGTTCAGAGCCACGACGCGCTTGTACTCGTCATCTTCGTGGTCCATGACCTCGGTGTTGAAGCTTGTAGGACTATTGGTCAGTGTAGTAGAAAGAGATTGGATGTTTCTTGTTGGCGACGAGTCTAGAGAGATGGAAATGTCCTCGCATCCTGACGTCTCACTCTCCATGAGAGTGGCGTGCTTTTCCATCTCAGCGATGCTATCTGCGAGCGAGACGGAGCTTTCCATGTAGCGATGCGGCGCAGACAGCTTGTTCCCACCTACGGTGTGGTCTTTGCAAGCTGACCAAGAAAAATACGTGGGAGCTTCGTCACTCGTCCCAGCCGATGGCGCCATATACAGAGGTGTCCCGCCTTCATCACCGCCAGATCGCACCGAGAGATGGAAAGCTTGTCTGGGCGCACTGTGCATCATAGATCGGCTTTCGTTGCCACCCTGCGAAGAGGCGCGCTGGCTGCTCTCATCTGTGAGGCTGTCGTTTGATGCAGCGTGCGAGGCAATGTTCAAGTCGTCTTCTTCCAGACCGTCGACTTCTTTATCTTCCTCGTCCTCTTCTTCGCTCCACACCATCTCATACGCCTCCGCCTCGTACTCATCGTCTAGCTCCTCATCCACTGCACGCCGAGCAACGCGGAAGAGATAGATGAAGATGCCGATACAGAGGCCTACACCGACGAATCCACTGATGTGCTTGATGAGCTCGGCCGTCGCAGATGCTTGTGCCATGTCGTCTGGACTTCCTTGGTCTGTAGTAGGCGCGTCATTCGACGTGGCTCCATTGTACGCTGCGAAGTTCTTGATCGTGGTGCCCAGCCCACAATGCACAAGAAGCTTGGGAAGAGCCAAGGCTGTGCATAATGTATACGTTTTCAGTGTCAAAGTTGGCGAGCTGGCCAGAAGAGTGTTCATGAGGTTGTAGGGGTAAGGCGCTAGGCGAACAAGAAACAAGAGCTTCGGTCGCTTTTCTATGGCACGCACCACCCGTTTCAGTCCACCACTGCGATTCAAAAGTCGGACCATCCACGTTCGGAGCAAGCTTCGACTCAAAAGGAAGACAGTGACGGCGCCGGACAATGCTGCGATGTAGCTGATAATGAAGCCTTGCACGAGGCCGAAGCTGAACCCACACAATATAATCAGCGTGGAATACAGAGGAAGAGGAGGGAACGTTGTGAGAAAAATGAGCGAGCCTAGCATAAGTCTACCGCGAAGACCCAAGCTTTGGAGGTATACGGAAAGGCGATCGAGAGCCTGGAATACTTGCGTGTGCCAGATGAGAACGGTGATGGTGCTCGAGAGACTGATGGCGAGCCAGATGAGGAGCGGTACATAGGCACTCAGCCATACAGGCTTCCATACGCGAGCACCTGTTCTTGGATCGCGGAAGGCGGTATCTATACTGTACAGGGTTGAGAGAAAAGTCTGTTGAATACTGGCACATGTGCGGAAGGGATGTGCCAGCGCCCAGAATGTCAAATGTAGAAATTGGAATGCTTGGATATGGATGGGCGTGGTATGTGAAGGAGATTGCTGGCGGCCTGCTGCTGTACGCTTGCGCCTTGCTTGGGGCTGTAGATTGACGGCGCCTCGGCGTGCTTGCGGAACAATCAATGGTGACGACGACATGGAGCTGCCTGTATGGACTACCGGTGATGCTTGGAGAGGTGTTGCGTGCAAGGAAGCGTGTCGAGAATGAGTCACGGTCCCTGGGCTCATTTGCACGGAATGAGAGGAGTTGGATGCCGTCGAGACAGACATTTTGTGCGCATGCGAGAGCGGATGCCGATGCAGCGCCGAGCCGTAATAGTCCGAGATGGGCTGGCGGTTCTCGTCCAGAAAGACGGGTTTTGTGGATGGACTGTCCTTAGGACGATACTGGGCGGGCGTCTTCCGATTCACCTCGAGCTCTTCGTGCCTTTTGGTGTCGTCTGCGTTGGTAACCGCATTAGCGTAGCGCGGCGAGACTGGTTTAAAGGACGAGGATGGGTGGTGCGGGACGGAGGATTGTGACGAAGCAAAAGGGCTTACGGGCGAAAAGCGTCCCTCCGCTCTACGCAGCATGTTGCTCAAGATCGTCGGTGTCCAGCGCCCCGAGCTTGGGCCTGCACTGGACCTTCGGTTGCCATGACCCTTGCCTTGTTCGTCGTCCAACACCTCGCTGAACTCCCTCTCGTCAAACATACCGGAAAGAGGAATGTGCGAAGGGTGGTCGACGGGCGAAAGGACGTGGTCGCTACGCCTCCTGTTGACGGCACTCGCTGAACCTGGCCGATTGACAGAGTTGGCATACGACGACGAAGACGTGGGTGTACTGCGTCCGCCCGAGATGGCCTCGATGAGATTGTGCGTAGCCTGGGCCGCCACTTTGCTAAGGCTACTCTGTCGAACGGGTGCGCCGGGCAAAGGCGGTTGCTGCTGATGCGGAGGCGATTGCATCCAAGTGGGCGACTTGACAAGGTTGCCAGATGGGGTAGAATCATGAGGTAGCGTGTGGTAATGACGTGCCGATGTGGGCGTGGCTACTGTGATGCTACAAGTAGATGCGAGTAAGAAGTTTATCTTCTTTTGTCTCGTGCTACTCACTGAGGGCTCGTGGGCCGCTTTTCGCCTTGCTGCTGCAAGATGGACTTCCGCTTTGCGCTGTTGGTGCGTTGCGCAGCATTCGTATCAATACGGGGTAGAGGAGGAGCCATGGCTGCTGTGTCCCTTGTACCCTTTTTCGGTGTCACTGTGGGCGAAGAGACAGATGATCCGTCATGTGCGGAAGGCTCGCTCGCCATGGGGTTGCCTTGCAGTTCGAATAAAGGCGTGTTGGCATTCTGTGACGAAGGCAAGCGAGAGGCCGTGCCTGCGGTAGGCCCGAGGGTAACACCAAGTCCGTTGCCAGAGAACGGATCGTGATCTGTGTGCGGGTCTTGAGGACCACTTGTCCTTCTCGAGCGGTCCGCCGACATGTCGAGGAGCTTCGGATGAGGACAAAGGACGTGAGCGATTTCTATCTTGAGTGGCTACTAGCACATGGACATGCATGAGTTTTCCAATGCGCGCACGCCCACTCTTATTCGCGTCCAAGCGTGCCAAGGCCCCTGGGCTCGACTCTCGTTGGTCTGTTCGATGGCTCGCTGCCGCACATGTCGAAATGTTTCAGGCACAATTGGCAGAAACACAGCCTCGCTGTCGGCAATGTATGGCGTGTTGTGAACAAAGAAGGGGGTTGGATTAGTGGCGTTCGATGGCACCAACAAGCAATAGGGGCCTGCTTGCAGCGAAAAGTGCACACTCGTCACAGGACAAACATATTAGAGGAGGGCAGACGAAAAGGACTAGTTGTGGGAACTGTGGAGAGAATGTGTGCTTTCTGATCGTTTTCATTGTGCGTACAAGCTCGAGTAGTGTGACATGTTATAATCCTCAATGCAGACTCATTTTTTGCGATGCCTATTGAGAATCGCAAAGAATGGCCCCGGAGGATTTTTAAGGGCAAGACTGATGAGTGCGAAGTGCGAGAGGCCGTTTGCGTGTACGATGCCCAGAAGGCGTTCAGTTCCATACTTGCAGAGCACGGGTTCTTACACTTTCGTGCCGAAGAAAATGGCCAGTCCGCCGAGAATTGTCTCACAAATATCTTTCTCGCTCATATTCTATTTCACACATGTCTTTTTCTCACACAAATCGTATTCATAAATGTGATTGATTCCCCATACGCACTTTCAGTGTGGCGCAAACTCTTCACGTTACATGAAGTGTGTGGCGATGGAATCAAGCCCAAACACGCCAGAGGCGCTGTCTCGGCTTCAATGCCATGCCATACTAAAATAAGTCCAAAAATTGTTTTCCAACCGAAGTTGAAAAAACGGGCTTGTAAATTGTTTGCAAACAGCAATAACCTGGACTCCGTAGAAACGTCACAGTCTCAGGCGCGAACCCGTGCACAATGATAAGGAAAGAAGAAGTGGACGCCGAGTCGACGCACGTATTTATACGAGCCGCGCGCCTCACATACTGCGCTCAAACGCTTGGAACGCGTCATGGCCGATAAAGCAGCGCCGGTGAATTGTATCGAGTCATGTGTCGAACGAGCTGCTAGGCTCCGTTGGTCAATGGCATGCCATCGAGACATACTCATGTGAGAAGAAGAAAGATATTTTATGCACCATTCCTCTCTGTCCGAGACGATCGCCTCTTCCTATCCTCGAAAGGAACTGTTGTGGACCGGCGACGCACGCACGCGGCCAAGCCTTTGTTGGAGCGTGCACGAGAGAGGGGTCCCATGATAATCGAAGCTTGCGTGCTTTCTGTCTACCACTCGCACGCAAAGCTCCCTAGTATTGCCCGATAGTATCCTGCCGTTTACCTAACGCAAAGTGTCTGCGAATAGGGCAGCATGTCTTCTGTGGCAGCGCAAGCACAGGGTCGAAACCTCATTGCTTTGATCGCCGACGAGGATACCGCAACTGGGCTCCTCCTCGCAGGGATCGGGCACGTAGCACAGTCCGACAAGGAACAGGGCCAGCAAAGCCGAGCACGCCATGAGCATTCCCTCCACGACAGAGATCGCAGTGGTCAAGCGGCTGCCGCATGCCACGAGCGCAACTTCTTCATTGTGAACAATGCCACAGGCATTCCAGAGATCGAATCGGCTTTTACTGCGTTTACTCAGGAACGCTCCGATATCGCCATCCTTCTCATCACACAACCCCTGGCCGAGAAGATTAGACAGGTCTGCGACGCCTACCAGCAAGCCTTCCCTGCTCTTCTTGAGATTCCTAGCAAAGATTCTCCCTACGGTGAGCTGAGCACATGGCACCAGATTAGATGACTGACTGACGACGCACTAGACCCTTCCAAGGATTCTGTGCTGAAACGAGTACAAAAGGTAGGTCGACTGTGTTGCAATGATGTGGGCAGTACTGACGTCTATACCTAGCTCTTTGGCGAGTGAGGTGTGTGAGATGTTCGGTGCGGATGTGGAAATGCGCCGAATCGAGACAATGCAATAAAGGTGTTTCTCCGATCGAGACGGTGAAACAAATATGTACCTCTAAAGCGAGACAGTGAATGAACATATTCCTCCATACCGAGGCAGCAAAACATTTGTGTATCACGAACAGTGCCACGAACACGTACATAGACAGACTATGCAATGAAAAAGAATGATTGTACAAGTGTAGAGAAGATGGGGGTCCATGAAAGAGACACAGGGAACAGAACAAAGAGCACAAGCGTGTCCATCAACCGATCAGGTCATACTCACTTCCACTCTCATAGAACTCGCTGGCCGGACTATCATAACCGCACGTAATAGCCGGGGGAAGCGAGTCGAGTGAAGGTGACGCGGTTGTATGTGGTTCTGTGCACGTCCATGGCGGACGTGTGCGGTAGGAGGCCTCTAAGAGTTGCTTGGGAGACCGGAAATTCATGGGAGAGCGCGAACGCGATCGAGGCCGTTCCGGACTGGATGATGGACTCGGGTCTGTCCGTGTAAGATGGGGTGTGGATTCTGTGACGGTGGCATCTGTGGAAGCGGAATCGTTGTGTCCATTGCGTTCTGCAGCACTCTTCACCAAGGATCGACCACGGTGGTGTTCGTCCTGTTGGCTTGAGGAGGCATCAAACAGATGCGAGGAATGTAGCTTGGATTGCACGGCATGCGAGGGAGGCGGCGCGCTACTTGGTCGGAGACTATCGCTCTTTATAGGGGTTGTATATGAAGGGACTGGGCTTGTCCAGGTAGGTGCGATGCTTGTCCAGGAAGGCGTCGGGCTTGTCGAGTTATTCACCGAAGATGTTGGGCCCTGGGACGTTCGAGAAGTCGGTGTACTTGGGGGTGCGCCTGTCCCTGGGAGCGGAGGTGGTTTACACATCCCGAACCGATTCACGATCGAAGCACCCAATGCCTCGCATCGGCCGTGAGGCATCTGGCGCGTACTGGGATTGCCAGACCATCGGAAGCCAGGGCCGGTACCAATACCTGCGATACGACAAGCACGTTCGCGTTCCTTTTCGCGCTCGGCACGCAAAAAGTCGGAGGGTAACGGTGCAGTGTGGGAAGACTGGGCGAACCTGTTCCCGCAGAATTGCGTGGGAGCTGACGATGAAACGGAGTCTGCACGCTTACGATCGGGAGTGGGCTTGCTCCACCGCGCTTTGGCTTGTTCTGTTTCGCTCTCGCTCTCCGTGTCGTGGTCAGCATGGCGTTCGGACCGGCATGCGGCCAGTGCGGCACACTTGGCTTCCAGCAGGCCCATTTCCATATTCATGTTTCGCAATTCTTCCAGGTCCTCTGGACTGAGCCGGTTGGATATCATACACGCTTTGCGGTCGTAGTCGACGGGACTGTGGGTGCGAACCTCGGTAGGCGGCGCAGGTGAGAAGCGGACTTTCGTCCTCCCTCGCTCGTTGTTGCGCTCTAAGGACGACTCTCGACTCGAGACGGCGCGAGACGACTGAGCAGATGTCCTCCGTTTGAAACACGGACGGAGGGGTGCTTTGGGCTTTGTGCGCGTAGGCGACGATGCTCGCCGGTTGCGAGAAGATTGACGGACGAGATCTGGCGAAGCAGGAGGACTCGTTGGCGGAGTCGACCCGGCTGGAACGGTCTCAACAGACAATCCAGAAGTCGTCGACAACGGAGGACTAGACACGGATAGCGCCTTGGATGCTGGAAGCGACTGTTCATCGCGTGAGGAATCCTCAACACGGATCGTGATACTTTCGTCGTCGGGTTTAGACTCATCTCGTCCTTCTGCCGTTTGTTGTGCCTGTTCTTCGGCTGTCAAGCACTCGCACAAAGGACTTGGAACGACGGGAACGGTCTCGCTGGGACTGACACTTCGCACGGGAAGAGGAGGCGGTCCAAACACTTCGAAATCTGCCCAGGTGTTACTGGAAGCAATTGGCGTAGATGGTGATGCCTCCGCATCATCTGCCGGCTGCGACAACGAAGATGTTGCCAAAGGTGATGGCGTGGGGCTCGGCGTGGAATCTGGTGACTGGTGATCACCTGTAGTCGAAAGCTTAGTCGAGACAGGCATCTTGGTTGTACTGATACCGTCGCCGACGGATTCATCTGACAACTCGCTAAGGCGGCCCTTCTTCTTGCGAGCAGCCACGTTGGGTGGAGCACGAAGCGAATACCGAGAAGCATGTGACAATCCATGACCTCCTGCACGCGGGGAAAAGTGCGGATAGGACGGCGTACCGTGAGGATGCAAGTGCGAGGCATGATGTACGGCATGGGGATGAAGTGTATGAGCGTGATGAGATCCATGGAGACCGAAATTGTCCCGTAAGAATTTGCGACGAGGAGAGTGGTCTACGTGAGAGGAACGTGTAAGTCGTCCTTCTTCGTCGGAGTCGAGCGCTGGGCGATCGCTTCCACTGTACAGGCTACTGCTCTCTTCATCCAGCTCGCTCACGGTCTCTAGTTCTGGTTCACATCCAACGCCACCATCGAGCTCCAGATCCTCGACATCGGCAAGGTCACCACGACGACCTCCGGCCCATGAGTTCCAACTGGACAGACTGCTCGGACTATCAAGCTCGTGCTCGTGCTCGTGTTCGTGCTCATAGTCTGATATGCTTCCGTTCGTACTCTCTTGAAAGCTTGGAGACAAAGGGATCTGCGGAGACGTTTTGAAATGCTCTTGGGTTGAGTATGAAGAGGAAACCGCAGAATTGCCGTTGGAAATATTGCGAAGCGGATTCAAAGCAAGATCAGCCATCTTGGCATGGATGTGATGATGATCCGGAGGCTCGTCGGTGGCCATGCCGTCTGCGTCGAGACTGGCGTTATGTTGTTGAGCGGTGGTGGAAGACATATCCTCAAAGGGTAAGGAAGGGTAGAAGCAGATTTGGTGGCACGGGTCGCAGGGACACGATTGGACGGCGATAGAGGACTTGAACTATGCTGTATGATGGACGGGCATTGTGAATCTGATCATCGATGCAGACACTGTGGGAATGGTGCACAGTATGGTGAGTGAGGGAGAGTAGGGGGACTGTTTATCCACATGCCATCTCCAAAATGGCCGCGGTGACTTGTCCGCCAGGCAAGATAACAGTGTAAATACAATGAGGGACCACCGATCGAAATAGTTGTATTGAAATTGTAATACGCGTTACAAACAAAGTCTTCCTCACGCGATGACGTGAACAGGCAAAAGTGGAGAGCAATCGAAGCGAAACTTTTGGTGACACAAGCTTGCGTGCTGCAGTGGCCGGCGTCAAGGAAGAGGCTGCTGCTGCTGGACTTGGTTCGCGGCCAATTTCCACGAGGCCACTCCTGCTGGGCTAGACATCCGGCGAGTCGTTTCACTTGGAACAGCTGGTGCAATGGCAAGAAATGCTGTTGGATAATAAATACAATTGCCATGTCACTTCTACGAAGACGTGCAGGTCTTTATTTGGGTAGCCGTCAATTAGCGAAGACATTTGTCAAATGGCCTAGAGTTGAATCCAGTCACCTGGGAATGCTGCCTTGACACAGTGTGTAAGCCAATCTTCCTCTCCCTGCACAAATTACATCTGTCAAACCCTCTTGACGGTGTACACAGGGCTTTGTCTCGACGAAATTCATCCTTGTTTTGACTACATCCCATTCATACTGTTCTGTCCTCTTTTTTGGACACCAAGCCTCCCATCCAATTCCTGGTCGGGCCCCCTTGATGTACTACGCACTGACCCTTTTTTATTTTTTTCGTGAAGTACACTTTTCTTCGTACCAAACCATCTTCGCTCGTGTAAAGGCCTCTCAGGATGCGACAAAAACGGGCAAAGTCCTATCGAAAGCTCTTGGCAGCATATATCCGAAATTTTGGGCTCCGACCTCCCTTGCAAGTGCTCATCGATGCACCCATGGCACTGACATTTGCCGGCATGAAGATCGATTCAGACAAGATTCCTATCCGACTCGAGTCTGTCCTTCAAGTATCCGCCGCACTCCCGTCCGGTGCAAGGCCCAATACTCTACAGAGGGCCGAGCCAGGACTCTCTAAAGCCGTTCTGGTTAAACCTATGATCACACAGTGCTCAATAACAGAGCTGTACAATATTCAAAAGAAGGGGCCAACAGAGACTAAAGCAGTGGAGTTGGCCAAAACATGGGAACGCCGATACTGCAATCATAAAGAAGCAATTCCCGGAGATCGCTGTATTTGCGATGTGATTGGTACGTGAACAGACACTGGCAATGATGAGATATTTAGGCCGCTTCTTCCAGGTGACACAAACAAGCATCGGTACGTTCTAGCCGCCGATAGTGCGGGGCTTCGGGCCCGAATTCGACAGAACGTTGCAGGTGTCGTGGTTGTCCATGCAAATGACCACAAAGTTCTCGTACTGGAACCAATGAGCGAATTAACAAAAAATAAGTGCGACGAGGTAAGTTGTGGAGAGGATAGTACGTACAGCCCTCACCGTTTTGCAGATGGAAAAACAACGCTTGCAGGGGCCGAGCAGCAGTGAGCGATTGGGAAAACGATCTGCAGAGGAATCCTCCGAAGAACAGGCAGTACCTAAGAGGAGCAAGGGTGCGAAAGGTCCAAACCCACTCAGTGTCAAGAAACCCAAGAACACTGGTACACCGAGCAACAAGAAGAGTGGAGCGGCCAAGCGCAAAGCAAAAAAGATGAGGCTGCAAGCAGACAAACAGATGTAGATCTTGTCGCAATTGTACTGAAGTATATGTACTTGTATAGGGAGAAAATATTATGTGGGAAGAAGATATACCTTCAAAGACGGGAGTGCTCACCGTGTGAATGACACTTTGCCTAAAATGGGAGAGGTCGAGTGCGTGGCACTTTGCTCCGTGTCTAAACAGTACAGGAGGGGCCATTGTGCAGATGATGCTTAGTTTGTTTTCTATACAATATGGAAGAGGCTATTTTGCGTATGGCGCTTTTCTAGTACGGGTGAGATCATCCTGCGAATGGCATTTCAACAAATATGGGTCAATGATCATTTCGGACACGGCGGTTCCATCGTCTTAGAGGTGTAGTATTGGTGTTGATGGTGTTGCTCTCACGTAGTTTCGCTGCGGAGGATGACAACTTTTTGTGCAAGACGTTCTCTCGAAAGCTCAAGTGGATATTATGAACTTTATGTTCTGAGCGTGTCAAATCTTCCTTTACGAAGGCGCAAGCTTGCCTTGCAATGCAAATCACACTTCCAAAGCCACCCAGGCAGAGGCAACAGCCCATGCGCCTACTTTCTCTGGGCTTTGAGCTTCTCACACAGATGTGTCTCTTGCGAAGTCGTCTGCTGCCATCACAGAGAATTCAAAGTGGTGCTTGCATAGATATTTGTAATGATACACAAGGATTAGCCCTCTTATCAGAAGCCAGGAGGCCGGATCCCTTGAGGCGAGGAGCCGCCCGGTGCTCCGGGAGCAGGCGTACCTTGTCCTGGAGGCTTCGCGCCCAGCATCTAAAGAAAAGGTGAGCACGCACCGGAAAAAGAAGTGAAGGGTACGAACCTGTTGTGCGCCTTGCTGTTGCGAAGCAAGATCACGCTCTTGCTGCGAGATGCGCATTTCGTCCTCGACAGCCAAAGCATAGGGAAGGCCGATGAGGAGCGAGGTAGTGGTGAGCACCCAAGCAGCACGCCCGCCAAAGAGAAGAGCGGTGCTGCTGTAGGAAGTTAGGGTGGAAATCTTGGAGGCGATCGAACGGCGTGTGGAGGGCGATACAATGTCCTTGAGGGCAGTAATACGCTCCCAAATGGTCTCTTCTGGGATAATTAGGCCCCGCTCCTTAGTCTCTTCGTCGCTGGAGTAGTCAGACTGCAAGGAATGAGACAAGAAGTACGTGTGGGATGGGCTACTCACAAATTCCGACTCGTCATCCCAGTCAGACTCATCGTTGTTTGCCGCTGTGTCACGGAAGGTCTCATCCTGTACCTCTTCAATGGTCGGCATTATGGCGTGTGGTGTGTGTAAGTACTTTGTCGAGAGACAATCCTCACCAGCGGCTGTGGATTTTTCACGCCTCTGCACGTGCTAGTGCGCGCAAAGGCAGCGATTTCTTCTTTTCCATCCTCCTTTCTACACCAGAGACACGCAAAGGATCGCAATCGTAGCCAGACCTAGACAGGGGATGCTTGTACATTCTGTGCTGGTCTCTTGCTACGGGGAAAGTCCCCGGACACCGTAAGGGAGCCTGTTCGGCGGCAGACGCTGCTACACCTTCGGAGGATTTCCTCTGCCAACGTATCTCCGATACAGGGCCGGTGCTTTGCCACTAGACACTTACTAGCCTTTCCTGCGTGGAGAAGCGCACATGTCGTATTGCTCTTCTGTGCACTTTTTTGCTTTCCAGAGACCCTGGGGATCGTCGATGCGTAGAAGCGCAATGCCGTTGGTGTAGGAGAGCGACATGCGTGCCGTAATGGCCATGTAGAACCTTCTCAAACCGGCGCGGTACTTTGGAGGCTTGTGCTGAGGATCGACGCCCTATGGCGAGGAAGAAATGAGTCGCTGTCGAGGCGGCTGTGTGGCTTACTACGCGTTTCTGGAAAGAGCGAACAGGTTTATGCAAGCGTTCGGTCTCTTGGCACGAAGGTGTCCAACGGCGATGGTCCCTCGACACATTTGGCATGCCAGAAGCATGCCAGCTTGGTGTCGTTATGATGCCCGGCTGTCACGTATATCTGGTATGGTGCTGTGTCATCTGGGGAAGCTGAAGTGTACAATTGTCTCTTGCGAAGAAAGGAGCGAGACTTGCGTGCGCCCAGCTGTGTTGTTCACCCATCGCTGCTTGGAAACCCTCTTACCTCGCCGGGCAGATAAGTCGCGTCGGCAGCCCCTTCTCCCGTTTGTCGTTTGTTGTACAGTCATGCGATCACTAGGTGTGTACCTAGCAACACAATGGGGCTTACTCTTGTATGTCTCTGGCTGTGCTTCTCCGAAGCCACCTTTTACTTTTTCACCTTTTCCTACACACTGTCATGGATGTATTGAGTGTGACGAACTGAACTGTCATGGATGGAATGAATGTAACGGACTCAATTGCCATGGATGCAATGAATGTAACGAAATCAATTGCTATAGATGGATTGAATGTTGAATTGAATTGTTGTAGATGGGATGAATGGAAGACATGTAAAAAATGCCAGGTATCTCGACACGGGCCTGAATCGGGACCATCTTTCAGCAAGCCTATACCCTTCGTTCTACACTATGTTCAATGTCATAAATGAAGACGATGTGGGATGCATGGCGCATCTTCATTCAAGTCTGAATCTGAAATGCCTCGAAATAAACTTGAATGTGTTTCTTGCAATCTGCTCAACGCCCCTGATATGGACATGCAAGTGCCTGACAGATGAGATTTGTTTCCAAACGGATCTGAAATTCTTTCTTCCAGTTTCTTGAAACACTCTATCATGGATATCAATTATGTGACACATAAGAGCCGTCTCGAAATAGGCTCGAGTACATGGGTGCAAAACAGTTGCTCGTTCTCTACATCGTGCTACGTCTCCCGAGACGCCGCATCTCTATGTATTGCATTCTACCGCTAGATCTCGAACGAAATGTAGTCAAAGATACTGCACTGTCGACTGGAAGAAACTTGCAGGAAAACTGTACTGGATGAAGAGGATGCCTAGACACCTTGACGGCACGTTCACTTCGTCTTAGGCTTCAATAGATGCCCCGTAGAGCTTTTTGTAGCCGGCTTGACGGGCCACGAGAGTCCTTGCTCTTTAGCCTTGCGCCGCTCTTCAGCTTGGCGCGCACGGTGACGCTTGTAGCTCAAGTCTGTGCCCATGGCGTGGTCCCACCACCGGAAGCTGGTGGAGTAGCAGCCAACAAATGCCTGATGGTGGTGATCATGGTGGTCAGCGCCTGCCCAGAAAGGAACCCAGTTGTGCATGCTGATGGGGAAGTCATACCCAGAGTGTGCATCGACCGCTTGGAAGAGACGAAGTGTGATCCATACATAGACGGTGATGATGTGTAGGTTACGTGTAAAGTAGCACAGCAAGAAAGGTCCGCCGATCGTGCCTGTGCCCAAGATCAACACTTCCAGTGGGTGTGCATATTCGGCAGCTAGTCCAAACGGTGCAGAAAACTCATGGTGCTTTTTGTGAATGTGCTTGTACAACGGACCCCAGTGCAGGGCGCGATGTGCCCAGTAGTGGAAAGCGTCTTCAAAGATAAAGAAGAGCCCGATTTGCCAAGCCATAGTCAGCCAGGAGGGGAAGGGTACGGAGTGTGTGGACATTTGGAAGTATTCACAGATCGGGTGGAAGCTCCAAATTTGCGGAAGCTCGACGGTGAAGTGGGCAAACAGAACGTCCCGCGTGCACTTCCACTGCAGCTCTGGTGTCGCAACACGGTCCTGAAGAAGTTGTTAGGATCATCTCACGATCTGCATCTTTGTGTTCATACCTCTTGGAGCTTGTACTTGCGCATCGAAGGCATCGCGTCGATGATGACAAAGGGAATGGCTCGGCCAAAGTAGATGATCTGCGAGAATGGTGAGAAGAGAGCTATGAGAGCGCTTTGGACACGTACCTCGTGCAGCAAGAAGCTCATCACACCCGTGGCAATGACTGGGTTGCCCCACCACAGGTACCAATTCATCCAAGCCTTCTCAAGGAAATTGAGCGAAGACGGATCGGTGCCGGTATATAAATCAGCACCATACACCGGCGTGGGGGGGCTGAATGCCGCTGCAAATGTCTGGTTGACCAAGTGTCCTGTTTGCGTAAGGACGTCCATTGTGAAGTGGTGTTCTTGACCAAGCTGTGAAGCGAATCTTCCTCGCCTTTTCATACGGAATAAAAAATCGCGCCACTTGTGTACGGGAATTCGGTCTTTGCCCGCATCAGGCCACTGTGGTGCCACCAAACGCGCCAGGGGTCTTGAGTTTAAAGTTTTCGGTCAGATAAACACGTACAAGTACATTTTTTGCAAATCTAGGAAGATCAGCTGAGTAAAGTATTATAGTTATACATGATCAGGTAAGAAGACAGTCGTGCCAACACTGAATGTGGAGCATTCCATACACTCGGCCTATTTCACGGAGACAACGACCAGAGTACTGGAACACGATCGCACCATGCCACCGCTCCAATACATGTGAACTTGATAGCCGTCGGTGATCAGTAGAGGCTGCTGCCCAACACCAGTCAGAGGGCATGTCACAGTGGCACTACGAGGCCTGCTTGAACCGCGCATAATAGTCCTTGGTGCGAATCTCATGCTGCTCTAGGAAAGATTCGGGGAGCTCCCCGATACATTTGGCTAGCGATCCATTCAGTCACCACATCCTTCCCAACTCGTCGACGTACCTGGAGAGCCTGCCCAGATTGTGCCACTGGCGAGCACGGCGCCATGAGGAACAACAGATCCGTCCAGAATGCGAATACAGTCCTTCAACACGCTGAGTTTGCCAAGAACACATCCCTTTCCAATGTCCACATGATTGCCGATCACCGCCGCCTCTACAATAGAACCCGCACCGATGTGTACATGGTCACCGATGCGTACAGTGTAGTAGGAGAAGAGACTTGCAGAAACAAGTGTGAAAAGAATGTACATAGGTTCCTGACTGCGACACCCACCCTTTGTATGTCTTGTATGCTGGACGAACGACGCATGTCTCGCCAAACACACAGTATCGTCCACATCCTACAGATACAGAGCCTCCAGACGATGATTTTGCTGGCGTAGCGCCTTGCTGCTGTGATGACAAGAGATCTCTTCTCTTCAAATCACCACGAATGACAACACCATGATGGATGATGCACTTGCCACCCAGGACGATATTCTGCGATCCCAAGATCACCGCTTTCCTCGATACACGATTCCCTGTTCCGGCCGTCTGAATATACTCTGTAGGACTGAACTGAGGCACGCTCTCATTGATGGACGGCGCCATACCACGCGGAGTCGATGGAAGAAAGAGGCAAGCGGGGCGTGCACGCGTGCGTGAATTAGCGTAGGAGCTTCTTCCATGGAAGAAGGCTTGCTGAGTACCTCCATCGGCAAGATGAAGCTGCCTCGCTTCCTACTGATGCTTCTCTATCGGCCAGTGCGGCTCTTCCCGGTAATTTTCTGTTTGGCAGTCGTGTTCAGCTGGGCCACAATACAGCTGAATCGAAGCAACCCAAACTCCCACTTCTTCGAGCCAGACGAGTCCACATTTGACTCCAAGTTTACCGACTTGCGGAAGGCACACGGAAGGAAGTACGTCGATGAAGCCGCCTCCAAGGGCTCGCACATCCGCCCCACACCCCCTTCCAGCACTCCAGAGCTCGGTGTGGTGTTTGTGTCTGTGATGCGGAGAGAGGAACAGTATCTAGATGCGTCTCTTGGTTCGTTTCTGATGGAATTGACACCCACGCAGCGCGAAAAGATGTACATTATCGCTTCGATCGGTGACAATGAACCTGCAAACAATGCCGTACTGGAACGTGGCTTCCTAGATGGACTGGTGGATGAAATAGCCACAAGGAAGGACTACAATGGGACATCTCACCCCCGGACAAAATTCACTAAACACATCATGCCCGAACTTCGTACGGATCGCATGCCTATGAAGACGAAAGCATGGCACCAACGGGCATCTATAGACTACAGCCTTGCGCTACAGAAGTGCATCGACATTGGTGCCACGCACTGTCTCGTGGTGGAAGATGATACAGTGTTTGCCAGTCAATGGTACGCACAGTTCCAAGAAGCCTTGCTTCAAGCGCAAAAATCCTACGCTGGACCGCATCCCTGGGCATACCTGCGCCTATTCTATGCGGAAAAGTACTTTGGCTGGGAGAATCATGAAGTGCCGCTGCTCATTCGATGGATTGCCGGGTCTGTCGCCGCATCTGTTGTTCTCCTCTTCCTCTTTGCTCGTTTTCCTGCGCACGATGTCGTCCAGGTCCAAGAAAAGCCACACGACTACCTCGGGGCGGACCGCTCAATTCCATGGGATGATGTCGATGATAAATTGCGCAAGAGCACATCAAACCGGAAAACAATTGGCATTCCGCTCGGCACCATCTTCCTACTAGGTGTGCTAGTGTTGCACGTCTGTATCTTTGCCATACTCAGCGGGCGCAATCACTTTTACTCGGTCCCCAAAGGTGTCTCAAATATGCCTTCCCGAGGCTGCTGCACACAAGCAATGGTGTATCCCTTGGATGTGCTCGCGCCTCTCATAGAGCATATTCGCCACTGGCACTTGCAGAGCCCGTACGACATCAATATCAATCGATGGGTGGAAGGTCAAGAGCGCATCAAGTTGGCTCTGCATCCTCCCTTGGTGCAGCACATAGGAACCGGAAGCAGTCGCCAGATGGTAGAGTATGCGTATGATCGCAGCACGCCGTTGTGGAGTTTTGCATTTGAGAAATGGCAGGCTCTACGAAGCGCATGATTCACCATGTAGATAGATGCAGATCCATGTGCAATGTACATTTATTAGGCAGGTGGAAGGAACGGGTCTATGAACGAGCAGAATATTCTAAAGATAAAAGGGGGGAGACGTGCATAATGAGACTCCTTGCGGAATCATCGAAGGTTGTTGATTCGTCGAGGGCTGCATTCTTGCCGAGAGCTACATTTTTGCCATGGGATGAGAAGAAAAAGAATACTCGACTAACCAAAAACATCAAGACATTGCGTATAGCTTGCCGCCTTTATGGTGCCACTGCATATTGAGAGCAAGCACGAACCTTTTCGTACAACTCGGTTCCTTTCTCGCATCTTGATAACAGCTCGTTGAATTTATCGACAGTCAGGTATTCATGGTCATGCCAGTCAAATGCAGGTGTCACCACCTCACTGATCAGTCCTCCAACGCGGTCATGATTACTGGCGTGTGCTGCAGCCTTGCGATCATCCTCCGGCACTTCAGATACTTTCCATTCATCACCGCCTACGATCAGCTGACGCACTTCGCCAGAAAGTAGGTCGTGCCCCATGACCACCTGCCTAACACGGGGCGGGTACGTGTCCGATATAAGAGTATAGCGAACTCTTCCTACATGGAGGAGATGCATTGTCTGAAACAAAAAGAGTAAGGACGTCTACCTGTGAAAAGCAAGCCAATACTGACCGAGCTTTTGTTGCGATGCATCTTTCCAATGGAGCTGCTGTGACTGTCCACATTGTGGCCTATGCTCAGCAGATAATATATCGTAGATTGGACCTTTCTCACGCTGTCGATGTCATTTTCGGTCTCCGTAGGATGTACAAAAGGCGAGCGCACCTCCTCTTCTTCCACATGAGTCACGGCAAAATGCCCTCCCTCGGGATGTGGTTGGAGTTGGAGCTGTTTTATGAGCTCCGTGTTGGTCTGCGGATAGAAATACAAGCTTTGGTCACTGTCATGCGAGGACATCGTGATACGGAAGCGAAAAACGGGCCCTTTGGAAAGCAATGGAAACGCAATCTTACATTTCAGAATTTAGCGTGGAACGAGAGCAAGAATGGAATTTAGTGATACATGTGATGAATGATAATACAATTAGGAATCATGCTCGGATTGAAGCTCGACTAATTCTTCACTCCAGCTATTTTCTGCTGATATGTTGGAATCGTGGCAGTCTGCTTCACACACGAAAACCATGGCAGTGCTCCATTTGATACCTGTACGGCGCGCAAGACCTTGTTGGACTTGCTGGTCGGTGGGATCGCGCGAAATGCCGTCGGCATCCGGTGCGGTGGGTAACTTACGCCCGAGTGCTTCTTCGATTTCCCTGCGTCGCTTGGATTCTGCATCTTCCTTGAATGCGGCGGAGATATTCTGCTCTCCATCGGCTCCTCCATGGATTTGGCTGGGCCGCAGCTCATTGACAAGGTTCGGCATCAGCTGTAACTCAAATACTCGTCGTCCGCCGCACTTGGGGCACGATGGCACGCTTTGTGCAGAGTACTCATTGGCATTGGACGATACACCTGCTAGTGTAGCAGCAGGCTTTCTTTTGGGCCACAGGCGCTGATACGTTTTTCCTTTGGCATGGAATGGGATCGGCACACCGCCGAATTCGTACCGAACGAGTTGCTTCCCATGGTACCCCACTCTTCTGACAAACTTTTCAAAGACGGGATCATTGGCTGCCATCATGCTCTCATACTTTTCTGCCTCCCAACCCTTCATCTCGCCCAGTCCATCTTGCTTGAGCTTGTGCAGCTGTGCTTTGTTCCGTTTCTGTTCGCTCTCCTGTCGAGCGGCGGCGGACGGTTCCGCAAATGTGCTCAGGTACAGGGCAGGCACATACGCTGGAGCGTCTTTCGACCAGTCACTGGGTTCCCACTCAGGGCGTTTGTCCTGAAGGCTGGCCTTCACTGCAAGCTCTTCGGCCATAGAGTCATCTTCATCGTCTTCTTCACTCTCTTCATCAGACATGACGTCCTTTTTGTGACTTGCATCTTTCTCATTACTAGACAAGCTGTGCTGTTTGCGACCTGCATCTTTCTCGTTACCAGACAAGTTGTCCTGTTTGTCTTTTGTATCTTGCGAAAATGCATCTTCGTTGTTTCCAAACAGCGCGCCTCCTAGCCCGCCAGAAGCTTGCGTGTTAGCCGTACTGGCAAATGGGTTGGTCTTTTTCCGCGTTGCTTCCTCCTCTTTCCGTGCCTTGTCTTGCTGCTCTAGCAAGGCGAGCTTTTCTTCCCTTCGTTGGCGTTTTCTCTGCATCTTGGCCTCCCATCGGGCATTGTACGAGAGGAAGCGGATGGCTTTGACACTAGAGACAAAAGTGTGAGCGACAATATGAAATGAAACAGCATTGTGGGGCATCATGGTTAAAAAGCTCGATTGTCAAAGATTGGTTTGTTTCATAGGCAGAACCATCAAGTGAAGAAATTGTTGCTAATCCTCTGCCCCACAATTGGGAAGATGGCAAGAACACAACTTACCTTCCCTTTCCCATGGATTGACAAGGAGCACGTGCGCATCCCCAGACAAGAAGGATGCGGTCGAAGGAAGATTCTTGAAGCGGTGCAAAGATTTGCACAAGCAGCTCCATAGGCTGACGGCAATGCGGACATGTCGCTATGTCCGATGATGGAATGGACGTTGTTGGGAGCCAAGCCACATGCCCGCCAAGTCGAGACACAAGAGGGTTCAGTTGGTCGTCGGACTCCAGGGCGCCATCGGACACGGCGAGCTGAACCTGTGTGACAGAGTACTCAGAGCCTGAGTCCGAATCAGAGTCTGGATAGTCTGTGGCGGACATCTAGAGTGAAAAAGAGATGTAAGAGAAATTCCACACAAATCAGAAAGCTTCAGGATGGTAGCCAGAGTTATCAAGCATCAGGAATGCCACGAGCGTACGACAAACTGTGCACTAGAATAGCACGCAGTCTGCCGAACGTGCCTCCCGTATAACGACATGCCCTCAGCCTCGTCATCTAGAGATGTCATCTTGCAAGAGGCGAAGAAGCGTGTACATACCTTCTCGACGCGAGAGAGAGTCTAGGAAGAAAAAGCATCAGTCGTGTGAAGGAGAGGAAAATTGTCACAACACGTGCTCGGCGTGGAGTACGTGTGCTTATTTCCGCGAGCGGATCCTGACTTGGCTGCGTCCCTACGCACTATCACCTGTTCTACCGACTGTACAATGTCTTTCTTGAGAGCAGCTACGCAGTCTCTGGTGAGTAGTCATGCTACGTACGTCCATGCGTGCACTTTACTGAACATGCGGTCTGCTCTTCGTGGCCTCGTCACCATAGCGACCTTCCGCCACAGGCGTCCTGCGGCAAAATGTGGCCATGTCTAGACCGCAACTCTTCCATACAACTGCTTCTCGATGGGCTCTCAGCGCAGAGGCTCGCAAGAAGATTGATGCTGCCGTCCATGCGCACCCTCTGGTTGTCTTTATGAAGGGTACACCGGACTTGCCCATGTGTGGATTTAGTCGCGCTGTTGTACAGATTCTCGAAGTCCAAGGCGTAGACAAGACGAAGCTCAAGTGAGTTTGTTGGTACTGGATGGAAGGGTTTGTGACGAACTGTCAGCGCGCCTACCTCCAACAGTATCGGCTCTCTGCCGTCCACGTGCCGAAACTGACATGGTCTTTCACACAGAACATACAACTGTCTCGATGATCAAGAGCTCCGCGAAGGAATCAAGGAATACAGTTCATGGCCAACGATCCCCCAAGTGTACGTGAACGGGGAATTCACAGGCGGGTGCGACATTATGTTGAGCAGTAAGTGTGGGAAGGGAGAGTGTGGCGTACAATACTTAGACTGGCTTCTCAGTGCACCAATCGGGAGAGCTGGAGCAACTTCTACAAGGAGCGGATGTTCTCGTCACAGAGGCAAAGGCATAGAACGATAGCTTAGCATGCACAATATGTATACATCCCTCTTTTCTGTAATCAGATGCACCGGATTCGGACTGTCATATCTGTCTGGGGAAGTGATGAAAGACGGCCGTCCAGACTTTTCTCTCTCATGAACGCACTGTGCTCGCCTGTATGGCACATCGTGCTCCTAAGTAACACATCGTGCATTCCTGGCTATCACATTGTGCTCTTCTGTCTAACATTTGCAGCGAGCCCATCTTCTCTTCACATTCACACATCCCACGCCTTTCACAGACAGAGTCTACATTAGCATTCCACAGGTTCTTATTGGTTGTGGAAGATTGTGGAGTCAGCGCACACGTGAAGGGTGGAATTTTTCAGGAACTCCAGTGCGCGTGACGAATGGTGCGAAAAGCAGGAGGGAGAACTTGCCTCCAACGATAGCAACGACAAGGCACCATGCCGGGTACGAACTCTATCAAGCTTCTGACGGGTAAGCGTCTCGAGGAAGTGCAAGGATGCTCTGACGTGTCTCCACACAGGGAACAGCCATCCCGAGCTGGCTCAGATGGTCGCTGATCGGTTCGTAGTGCCCCTAACACCACGGCGGAGGTGTACTGACTTTTCCTAGGCTCGGCATCCCTCTCACACTGTGTGTGTGCAAGAAGTTTGCAGACCAGTCGATCGATGTGCGCATCGGCGCATCGGTGCGAGACGAGGACGTGTTCGTTCTGCAAACGGGCAACAGTCCGTATGTGGATCCGAATGACAGCTTGATGGAGCTTCTTATTATTCTGAGTGCGTGCAAGACAGCATCGGCACGACGCATCACAGCTGTCATCCCATCCTTCCCCTACTCTCGCCACGACAAGAAGGACAAGTCTCGAGCGCCGATCACGGCGAAACTCGTCGCAAATATGATCACCGTGGCCGGTGCGGATCATGTTATCACGATGGATCTCCATGCAAGTCAGATCCAGGGCTTCTTCGACATTCCTGTGGACAACTTGACGAGTGAGCCAAGTGTAGCGCGATGGGTACGCTCGCGGATCCCAGATTACAACAATTGCATTATTGTTAGTCCCGATGCGGGTGGTGCGAAAAGAGCCACATCGCTTGCTGACCTTCTTGGTGTGGACTTTGCGTTGATCAACCGCAATCGAAAACGCGAACAGAACCGTCGCATTCGTGCACAGAAGCAACAGCTCAAGGGGATCAGCTCGCAGTCGTCGAGCAGTGATCTGCTGTCTGGTGCGAGCACTCCAATGAGCGCCAGTTTCATTGCAGAACATGCTGCCGACCCGCACTCTGCCGAAGTGGAGCGATTGACCAAAACCCAGGGATCTTCCGTGTCACGCTCAGCCAGTAACACTTTACGCAGTGTGAATCAAGAGCTCGACGCGATTTCTCTCAATCAACGTCGGGAATCGCCCAGTATGCCGCACAGAGCACATCCTCATCTGGGTCAAACAAGCGTAGAACATGCAAACCAGAACACACTTCACAATACCAATAAACCAAGCACACCACTCGCCAACGGAATCCATGTGAATGAGCGGGGAGAGTGGATCACATTCGACGAAGACGGACACAAGATTGTCTCGGGCGGGACATCCTCCAAGAAACAGGCGGTCCGGTCACAGGGAGACGTGGACGACGAGGAGGAAGGCGATCCCGAGGAGACAAAGATGGAGATCTTGGTGGGCGACGTGAAGGGAAAGACCGCCATTCTGATTGATGACATGGTTGACACAGGACGTACACTTGCCTTGGCTGCCAAAACTTTGACCGATGCAGGTGCGGGACAAGTATTTGCCCACATCAGTCATGGCCTCCTGAGCGGCAAGGCCACGGACTTACTTCGCGTTCTCAACCTGGAGCGCCTCGTTGTCACCAACACCATCCCCAACGTGGAGAAGGCGCAGCAATCTGCGGGCAAATTAGAGATTATGGATGTGAGCGCCGTTATCGCCGAAAGTATTCGCCGCACACATAATGGTGAGAGCATCTCGCTCTTATTCCAAGAGGATGCGGCTGTGCTGATGTAAATGTAATGTAGAGCCGAGATGCAATGAGTATACATGGGAATGCGGAGTCTGTGTGATTGTCGATCGGAAATGAAGGGGAGAAGGGGAGAAGCAATGGATCGAGAAAACAAAAATAAGTGTGCATCATAGAATGCATGAGACTGGAGTGGAATACGTTATGTCGGGCTGTTCAACCAAATCATGGCCTCCTCAAAAATAGAATTATGCTGTACTAATACACGGTGCTCATCTTCTCGAACCCAAAGTCCGGCGTGCGTCGAAAGACGACATTGCCACTGCTATGCATAGCGTATGCTTTGATGTATCCTTGGTCAATGAGACTGGCGGTCACACACTCGACATCGTCGACAGTCAGCGAGGCATCTTGCCAGGCAAACCTGGCCATGATCAGGAAATTAGCCAGCTTCAATGTCGGAGGAGGCGTCCGTGCAGGCCCAGCTGATGTATTAGGAGCCGTTGGAGCGCCAAGTCCACTGGTAAGCCTTGCGATCAAAAAGCTAAACACACCCGTGGGTAAGCATGTGAAACAGACTCTTTCACTCTTCACATACCTTCTCCGCATCAGGTTTCTCCACACGCCGATCTCGAGCTTTTCACGTAGCAGGAAGTAATGCCCCTTTTGTCGGTGCCAGTCCCTCCATGTCTCTAGCTCGGTATACATTCCCTTCCCATCGCCTTGCCTGGCCCTCTCTACGAGACCGCCAAATGGACCCGCCAGGTTCGTCGCATCGAGGAGTTTCCTGGTGGGATAGATGCCCAAGATAATCGCCGAGACGATCAGATGTGTCAAGATGAGAGTTTTATTGTGCATGTGTGCGTTTGTGCAGTTGTCAAACGCCCACCGCAGTTCGTTGTAAGCCGAACGGATCCGGTGTCGCGACAAGCGCAACCGTCCAAGATAGTAGCGATACGTGACCTGGTCTCCGCGACTGTAACATGCCATCCCCAGTGCTGCAGTAGAAGGGAAAGCAGTCTTTTGTTCAACACTTGCGTGTGTGCGATTCAGGCTAAGAGCGTTGTCTACCGATCCGAGCACGGTCTCACACAATCGGATGTTTTTTAGCTTGAAGTAACAGCGAAAACTGAGATTGGCAAGCCACAAGACCTGGCTGCGCTTCGTCATTTGCCCAGGTAGTGGGGTGCGGTCGATTGCGGCTATACCAGTGCTTCTTGATATACGTGCTACGGCATCTGTGACTTTCGATTGCGAGGAATTCTGTGCCGTCGAATCTGCCGCAATCGCCAAGTGAACCAAGGACGTACCTACGTAACGGAATGCTGCTCCTATGAAAGGTTTTTCTTGCGATTGGAAAATGAGTGCCATTTTCGAATACACCTCACCCCATTTCTCATACGCAGCAGAGAAAGTCGATGGAGACACGTTATTGTGCGGGCTTGTCAACTGGGCGACGCTGGGGAAGTGGCGAATGTATTCCAGCAACGACACGAGTACTCCGTGAACATGGTCTTCGGTAGAGAATGATGTGCTACTAGAGACTAGACTTGGGAGCTTCGAGGCGCCGAGCTGTGCAACAAGGCGAGTAAGAACACGAGGGGAGAGGCCTAATGATTACACACCTGTTTGAGCTGCTCCTGCAACTGTGCATGCAACGCAGGTGCCAGCTTTACACACTGTGCCAGACTCTCGCCATCATCTGCACGTTGGCTGTAGGCAGCAGCAAATGCACCCAGAAAGTCGTGTGCCAGCGCTGTGGGCATGGACTTTTGTGGATGAGCTGAGCAAGAATGACTCACCAGCCGTGATGATTGATGGCCTTTGCACTTTCTTCTGCGACGCGCTCGGACATCTTTACGCGTAGGTGTGTGTGGTGTGGGTGTGTGTATGTGTTGGTGTGGTGCAAAAGTCGTAAGTCCTTGCGCAAGACGACCACCTCCAAAACGGAATGCTGGAGCAGTTTCCACGAATCGAGCTTGGTTCAAGAGAAGACCTGGAGCATGTGTTCCGAAGTATTCGCGAGCATGCACTCGCCGTTGTTCAAGAAGAACTGAAGAATGCTCGTCAGCTTGACAGGCAGTCCATGAAAGCATGCCAACAAACTATCGACAGAGTAAGTGGACATCTGTGCTAAGTAACTTCCCTCACGCACAGCCCTGCAGTGGATCGAGTCGTCTATCAAACGAGTGGAACCGAATGTGTCGGTGAATGGACTGGATTACAAAGAAGGCATCTCAGGTGGTCAGTGGATGTCCGTCCATATTCACTGGTTCGCTTATCTTTCCTCCACAGTCGAACCGTTCGACCAAGCACTGTCGCAACGGGTTCAACACCTCTCCGAACAGGCAGACAAACTGACTGCAGATGCCATAACTGCCCGCAAAACGATTCCTCGCAGAAAGGCGGACATCATGCAGCAACGCAGTGCAGCACTCGCTCATATCGATAAAACCAATGAAAAGCGGAGAAGGGAGGTCGAAGAAGAGTTCCTCGAGCCGAGCCAACACATTACCCCAGAGCCTCGTGAGTATTTAGTGGTACGAAGAGAGATGTCAAAGCAGATCCAGTGGTCGATACACCGGTTCGAACACGCTTGTGATTTGGGCTTTCTGTGGTTTGAGACACTATTGTGTTCTGCTTTCGGTAGCCTGTGGCTTGAAACCTTTTAGCATGTTGGACGTGTTTGTGCTTCGAACGTTGTTTGCTTTCTGGTCACAACGATGTTGTGTGGTGCTCATCAAGCAATAGGGAAGGGGACGTGTGGGAGGGGACGTCTAGGACAAGAGTGGACTCGCACGTAAATAATTACCGATTTCGACCAAACGACCAAAGCCAGGTCCATCGAAGTTATGCTTCCTCTCTGTGACTTCTTACTCATCTATCTCTTCCAGTGTCATTGCAACGTGAGCCACAAATTGTGGACACAATCCACTCAGCGTCACAACAAATAGAAGACCTTACGGTGGTGCGTAGGCGAAACAACAGGAAAAGCTCTGCTCATGCCGTTTCTCACACAGTCTTTGCTCGAGCATACATCTGCTGCACATGAACAGACAAATTTTGTCAAGCGGCTACGGATTATGTCCGCGTCATACGAGTGATCTGGGCAGCTCTTTCATCCTCTTTGTCATCGCTTCATTGCGATCGTGATCTTTGTGGTCGCTCCATCGGTGATGAGTTGTCTAATGATCGCATTGCTGATGGGAATACAAACGAAGAAGAGCTCTTCATACCGGAATGTACAATAATTAGATTCGTTTCTTGGCTTCCGCCTCAATGGACTTGGCCTCCTTTTCGAGATTCTTGCCAATATCTTTTGTCTCCTTTTGGAACTCGGTAGCCGCAGAAGCAATCGGGGACACCCCAGATTGGCGTTGGTGACTACAAGACAGAGATGTAAGATAGTCAGCCTTTTATTTGGCTCTCTACTCACTCCCAGATACGGTAAAGCTGCGCCATTCCCGTGGCACCAACAAAGAAGTTGACAGCGGCCAGACTGTAGTTAACGGGCGTGATGACAAGAGAGTATCGCACCCAGATCATTCCTGTACATGCCAGGGCCACATTTTGACTGACAGAAAGCTTTTCAGCGGGTCGATTGAGATCCTTGACACCAGCTGCCACCAGACACCATTTCATCAGGGGAGCCCAGAAGAAGACTATGAAGCGGAAAAATCAGCAGAGTAGAAGAGCAAATCTCAAACATACCTGTCTTTGGACCTGCTGGATGGTTGACAAACGATTGCCATCTCGATGCACCTGCGGCTGCCATGATGATGTGCGGAACACGTAGTAGACGCACCAATTGCCCTTTCGTTGTTGACTGACTCGACTGGATTCTTGTCGTGCACGTGCGCGTCCCCACCTCCGGGTATACACCTGCCGGACAGGGAGCAACACAAACACTCCCATCCACACCATGGCTGACGGACCCTCGAGTGCCCCTGATGGAGGTGTGTCTGCGGAGCAAGGACAGCACACGGAACGGCCACAGTCACTATCCTCCGTCTACCAAAGACGCTCTGCCTTCAGCTTCCCGCGAGCTGCACAGCCCGAGATCGTTCGTGCGTACCAAAAGGATACATACTATCGCGAGCAGCTGCAAGAACAGCTTCAAGATGTGGTGCGCAGCTTACTCGGGAGCCGCACTCTTTTTCAACATGCCGATCTGATCTCCTTCTTAGGCAGCGTTGCCTACTTTACTCTGAGCACATTTGGCGGTGCACAGACCTTAGGAGAAGAATATGTGAATGCCATGATGACCGAAGGGAAATCCGGAAGGATCGTGGGTCTCAAGGTGAGAGAGCTTCTTTGTAAATGATTTCATTCCTCATCGCATAGTAAACTTTCAGCGACGCCTTGCCTTCATTTTCTTTCATGTCATCTCCCCTTTTCTCCTATCTAGGGCGTACTCGGCGACCCGCAGAAGGCTGGTCGCATCTCATGAAACTCGCTCAAACAATCTGCAGCGTGCCCGGCTTCGTGCCGCGGCAATGGCTCCCAGAAGAGTGAGCGATCCAAATCGTGCCAAGTCTCAGAACCCCCAGCCTTCCATTTTGGACCGCCTGGTCGGGTCGCTCGCAAATACTCTGCCTACAATGGACTCAATCACTTCCTCCAATGGCGTCTTTGCCTACTTCGGAGCTGCACATCTCGCCTTGTTCTATTTGGGCGGCCGCTACTACAAATTCAGCCAACGGGCGTCGGGTACAGAGTACATTAGCACGATTTCACGTCGACCAGGCTCGAAACCACCTTCGTATGAAGTGCTAGGATTCCTCCTGGGTCTCCAACTGGCAATTAAGATGCTTCTTCAAGCCAATCGATGGCGTGTAGCATGGCAAGAGAAAGGAAAAGACAAGAAGGATGCGGCGGCGGCGGCCCACGAATCGGCGTCTAGACTCGGAGACACTGTAGAGATCGACGACACTGTGTGGAGTCATCAGACCAATCCACCCACCCTCCTTCCCTCCTCGCAGCAACAATCCTTCCAGCATGACGCACAGCGCTCCGTGCCCCTCGTGTTTCCTGACCCCGATGCACTGCCCTCCGCACAAGAATTAGGACTAGACAAGGATGCGGACCGTCCACAACTAGAAGCGGCGCGTGCGGCAAGCAAGGTTAAGGCGGCCGAAATGGAAGGCATCAGCGAGAGTCTTCTGCGATGCACGCTTTGCATGGAGCAACGGGAACCACAGAAGGGTACTTCTGCCGTGACGGAATGCGGACATGTGTTTTGCTGGGACTGCATCTATGGTTGGGCGCAGGAAAAGGTTTGTACCAGTATGGATGGAACCAATGTGTGCTCATTTTTCCCTCTAGCCTGAGTGTCCGCTGTGTCGACAGTCGCTCCATCCGAGCCACTTGCTTCCCATCTACAATTTTTAATGCTGCACTCTCTATTTCCTAGGAGTTTGCGACATTTGGGAGTTCACGCGCAATGTTGCTCTAAACATTTCATAGAAGGACTTCGAGACATTTACATCAAGTTCACTCAGTGTCGTTCTGGCCATTTCAGAGGACGACTTAATAGCAAAGGACATCTCTTTGTAGTTGATGAAGGTCATTGGGCTTGCACCCCAGCGGTTTGTGTGGCTCCTACATAGGATATTACCGCATACTCCTTCGCAGTGCCGCTCGACACCATTCACCCAAAGAGCTCTCATGAGCAACAACATCAATGCCTATCACACACTCATCTCGACGCATTTCGAGACCTCCCATGCTCTGTGTGTAAAAGCATCGATTACTACAGTGCATAATAAACCCATGTACAATAGCAAGGAGAATGTGTCCAGCAGGAGACATTCCGTGTAATTGATCATCAAACCTGCAAGAGAGTGAGAAACACGCGTCTACAAGACGACAGTGGTGTACGTACATAACCTTCAAAGTCATACTCGATGCCTTGCGCCTTGATTTCATTCCTTCGTTGCTCCTGGCGCTTGAGCAGCCTTTCTTCCGCTTTCCGCTTGTTGGCGTCGCTCCGTGGCTTGTTGTGAAGAGCTCGATGCCTTTGGTCTCCGGGTACAGGCCTATATTTGCGATTGGCGCCAATCCATAGATTGGGATGGATCTTCTCTTTCGGCACCACATGAACTTGTAGCAGTCGTCCTTCCAACAAGTAGTTGTTCATTGTCTCGCAGACGATGTTTCCAACATCCTCGTCGACAAACTCAACGAAAGCATAATGTTTTGTTGCGCCCGTCTTCTTGTTCCGCGCCAATCGTAACCTTCGAATGTCACCAAACTGCGTCAGATAAGCTCGTAGTGCATCCTCAGGCATTGTACGTGGCACACGTCCAAAATAAAGTACAATAGGTGTAGACTCCTGGAGTAAAAGTGTCAATATGTGCCTTATCGGTTGAAGAGAAACGTACCTGACCGCTTTCTTTTCGCTTCTTGTTTGCTTTGTCTAGCCGTGACTGTACAACAGCGTCATCTCTGCTGCTAGGAAGTTTCACTACACCTGATGGTGTGATTGTATGGAGCGGCTTGCCTTCATCGTCATCCGAATCGTCCTCATCGGAAACGTCAGAGAATCCTTTTAGCACGGCCTCATCGTCACTTGCATCTTCTGCGGAGCTGTCTCCATTGTCAGATGCACGACTGGATCCAGACACTTGCTGTTCACTCCCTGACACATCTTCACTGACACTCTGTGCGTCGTCGTCCGTGGAGTTGTCTCTGCTCTTTCCTTTGACGGTTCTGGCCTTTCCTGCAGCAGGAGTCTCTGAGGAGTTCTTGGGCCTCTTCGCTGTGGGCTTCTTGCTTTGTACATTCGCAGGCTTGGTATTGTCTCCTCCCTTCTTCCTTTTCGCGCCTGTGTCGGCGTTTCGTTCGGAAGCCATCTCGTAGTCGTGGAATCAATAGCAACCAAGAAGATCACTTTCTGCCTACCAAAAATTTCCCTGGCCGTCCACACGTGCAAAGTGCGCGCGTCACACACAACTTTCTTCGTAAAGAGTGGTCCGCTGAGCCTGTTTGACGCCATATTCTGCCCAGCAACCAAGGACACCGAAGCGCACTGCGACGAGCAGATACTCAGAGCACCTGGTCCATTCATCATGAGGTTCTACGAAAAGAACCTTCCTGACACAGACGAAGTCGTCATGTGTCAGGTCCGACAGATCGCCGAGATGGGAGCGTACGTCAAGCTTCTGGAGTACGACGACGCAGAAGGGATGATTCTTCTCAGTGAACTGAGTCGTCGACGGATTCGAAGTATCCAAAAACTCGTTCGTGTTGGGCGGAATGAGGTCGTGGTCGTTCTGCGAGTAGACAAGGAGAAAGGTATGTCTCTTGTACGGCGTTTCTCGCTTTTACTAAATGAGTCACGTACCCTAAGGATACATTGATCTGTCCAAGCGTCGTGTCTCACCCGATGATGTGATGAAATGCGAGGAGCGGTACAACAAGTCCAAGGCTGTCCACTCTATCATGGCCCACATTGCTGGAAAGCTCAACAGACCAATCGAGCAACTATACGAGACGATTGCATGGCCTCTTGATAAGAAGTATGGCCACGCGTATGATGCTTTCAAACTGGCAGTGACGTAGGTAGCTGAATAGACATAAGGCGTCACTCATATTTGTATGTAGGGAATCGGACATGGTGTTCGATGGTATGACGATAGATGAAGAAGTATTCAAGGAACTACAAGCCAACATTACACGGAGAATGACGCCTCAGCCTGTGCGAATTCGGGCCGATATCGAAGTGACATGCTTCTCCAGTGAAGGAATTGATGCCATCAAGGCCGCGCTCAGCAAGGCGGAGGCTCTCGAAACAGAAGACATCCCCATCAAAGTCAAGCTGGTAGCGCCGCCACTGTATGTGCTGCTGACCACCACGACGGACAAACAAGGTGGTATTGAACTGGTGGAGAAGGCGGTCGATGAGATCGCGTCCAGCATCACGTCGGCTGGTGGCGAACTAAAGGTCAAGATGAAGGTATGTATTTTTCACGTGGCTCTTGCTTCTGCTCATATCTCTATCAGCCCAAGGCGGTGTCTGAATCGGAGGACCAAGAGTTGGAGCAGCTTATGGCGCGCTTCGAACGAGAAAATGCCGAAGTCGAAGGAGACGACGATTCCGACGATGGCGAAGGCGTTTAGGTGTAGCGGGACATGTTCTGCATGGGCTGTGGACATGCAATACACATCAGTCATACGAAAGAGTGATACTGTCGCATGAAAGAATCGTGCAGGCCATACGAAAGTATGTGCGGGAAAGCGATTCAGTCGAGTGAGAGAGAGCGATTCGGTCGGGCGAGAAAGCAATGCCCTTGTATTAGAGAAAGGTGCATCAGACAACAGGCAATGCTCTTATACGAGAGAGTGGTGCATTTATGTGTGTATGTGTATTACAAGGGAGACAATGTCTCAAAGTCATTAAAGAAGCGACGTTTTGGCGGCAGACCAGGTGGCCGCCAAGGTCATCATGATACCACTGGAGATTGCCATCGGACGCACACCAGCGGTGCACTTGAAAAGGGCGCCACTCAGACCGCCGGCAGCAATGCTTCCAGCTATGTCGTGCTTTCCCCTTGCCGTGTCAATGGATGCATCAATGATGTTGTAGATTAAGGCTATGACGCCGGCACTGTTGCCCATGAAACTTCCCCGCCTCGTGACTTGATTCAGCACGGCGTTCAAACGCAGCCGGAATGTCGGGTTGTGTACACCTAGAGGTCGCGCAAGCCCCTCACGTACACCAAGAAGACCTCCGACACCGAGACCGGAGAGATATGTTGTTCCTGTACCATAACAGAGGTCGTCACTCCATCCTCGAGAAGGAAGAGCGGTCCGTCCACCTTCGAGAGCCGTGGGAGAAGCGTCTGCGATGTCCAGATACTCAAGTTCATCCTTTCCTAGCCCTGCAAGCGGGTGTAAGCGATTCAGATCGAATGTCGGGTTGGAAAAAAGCTCCTGTGTCGACGGGGTATAATCGGACGACTGACGAGAGTGGTCAAAGGAGGAGCCCGGTGTAGAGAAGTAGTCTGTGGGGTTTGGACTGTCCTGCTGGGGGATAGACGACGGCCCAGGGTCGGCCTCCGTCTTTGTTGAAGAGGAAGAAGAGAACGGCCACATAGTGTATGGTGGTATGGTAGTTGGATCGTTGCCAGGCGAGAAGATGAGGCAAAGACACGCCGAGAAATTTGCCACGTCACGTGACCCGCGTCCCACGGCGCACACCAATCTTGCTGGATGTCCCCTCCAGGCGCACACAAGTGCCTGGAAGTGTCGAGTGTGTGGACATAGATTTGTTCGTAGAGCCTTAAATCATTCCCTACGAAATCCGCTTACGATGACATGTGCAGTGTGCTTGTTTCTCCGCGCTCACCGTGAGCCTTAGTAATGGTTGAGAGTGTTTCTGGGAGCAACCAACCACATTCGACCAATTAATTGTTTGTGTGCGCGCGTTCAGCAGACAAAGTGCTTCTCGCTCACATTCTCTCTCCTCCCACTCCATCCCACTATGGCCAGCCTTCGCATAGCCTCGACGAGTGCTAGAGCGTTGCTAAATGCACGGCCTGTAGCACTGCAGGCTATGCCCAGGGCTCTCCCTTCGGTGCGTGCCTTGTCCACATCAAAGGCTGTCCGATCCGATTCGATCTTTGTCCATCGTGACACTGAGTACAAGTATGTACAGGTGCTGCCCATCACTGTTGCTCATGCTGACCATTGTTCGCCGCAGCAATCCTGACATTCCTTTCCAATTCTCCAAGGACAACATGGAAAAAGTCAAAGAGATCATCTCGCACTATCCTCCCCAGTACAAAAAGGCCGCCGTCATTCCTCTCTTGGACCTTGGTCAGCGACAGAACAGCGGCTGGACCTCGATCAGTGTGATGAACCACGTTGCAGAGATTCTGGAGATGGTAGGTACACATTCTCTCTTCATCTTTTCTCTAACCACTCTTTGTATAGCCTCCCATGCGTGTGTACGAAGTCGCCACGTTCTACACAATGTTCAATCGTGAACCGGTCGGCAAATACTTTATGCAACTGTGTACCACAACGCCATGCATGCTCGGGGGATGTGGTAGCCAGAAGATCCTCGAGACAATGGAAAACCATCTCGGCATCAAAGTCGGCGAGACGACAAAGGACAAGCTTTTCACATTGATCGAGGTCGAATGTCTAGGGTGAGTAGCATTTGGGTCGCACTGCAATGGTCATTGTCTCATCATGCATTTCTCCCTAGTGCCTGTGCAAACGCTCCGATGGTTCAAATCAACGATGACTACTATGTGAGTGTAGATGCTAGTGGACTCGGCATATCTCACGCATCGCATCTTGTAGGAGGACCTCACACCCGAGACGACAATCAAACTCATTGATGGTCTCCGTGCGGGAAACCCTCCCAAGCCCGGTCCACAAAGCGACCGACACTCTTCGGAGGCAGCACGAGGGCGAACAGCATTGACGTCACCGGTGAGTGTCTTGCGCCGTGCTTGTCCTGTCCACTCACCTGTTCTGCCATTTTAGCCTTATGGTCCCGGTCAATTCTGTGTACCTGAATTCCAGTAGACTTTGCTATGGATTCTATTGAAACGTCAATGGCCTCGTTATTGTGAGATTGTTATTGGTGGCATTTCTCTGTGTTCGGCAACAACGCGCTTTGCCGCTGTGCTCGTTGGTTTCATTCTGCCCGTCTTAAGCGATGCTCTATAGTCTAGGTGCTGCCTGGGGTTGCTAGTATATCTTTTCCTGCATAAATTGCTCAGTGCACCATACTCCTACTTTTGTTCCCCATTCTTGTTTCGTGACCGATCCATCATCACCTCGTTGCACATTCAACTACTCTACAGCTTGCTTCCTGCTCTGCTCGTCTTTTCTCTCCGTCGTTTCGTCTCTTCTGTCCATCTCTTCTTTTCGTCTCTCCTGTCCATGTTCCTTCCTCTCATGCTTCCTTTTCGTGTCCTATGCTGCCTTCGCTTTGTAATTTTCTTAACCTTCTGTCTCAGTCAGTCCCGTCCCTTACACGCTCACGCGTTCACTGCCGCAAATACGCGTCCAAGTTGAGAACATCACAAAGCATTGCACACTCCCATCACTCGGGTCGATCATGTTTTTGCCGCAGAAACCTAAGGTTTCCTCCAATAAGCAGAACAGTGAGCAGGAAGCAGCACTGGCCAAACTTCGACCCTGGGTTGAGAAATAGTACGTCAGTGGCCTGTTGTGCTGCCGAGCTAACCTAGCATCGCTTAGTCGCCCCAAAACGATCGAAGAAGTAGCCTCACAAGAATTTACTGTCAATGTGCTGCGCAAGGCCCTCCTGTCTACCAATGTGAGTGAAGCGATGCTAGAACTATGTTGCACTTATGCTGTCCAAGCTGCCTCATATGCTTTTCTATGGACCTCCCGGCACAGGAAAGACGTCGACGATTCTGGCACTTGCGCGGCAACTGTTTGGGTGCGTTTCCAAAGTACACCAATGTCAAAGCTAACGTTTGCAAAACAGCCCTGAGCTGATCAAGTCGAGAGTGCTGGAGCTGAATGCATCCGATGAGCGCGGTATCACGGTCGTCCGAGAGAAGATCAAGAATTTTGCCAAGCTGGCGGTAAGCAATGCAAATGTGTGAGTGAAGTACAGATGCAAAGGAACAACAGTGCTGAGCATGCACACAGAAACTTTCCATGTCCTCCTTATAAGATCGTCATATTGGACGAGGCCGACAGCATGACACATGATGCACAAAGTGCACTGCGGCGAATCATGGAGCAGTACAGTCGCATCACTCGATTCTGTCTGGTTTGTAACTACGTGACAAGGTGCGTGCAATGCAAAGGCAGCAAAGAAGACTGACATTGTCCAACAGAATCATCGAACCTCTCGCATCTCGATGCAGCAAATTTCGTTTCCGGACTCTGGACAATGTATCAACGAAAGAGCGGTTGCAGGATATTGCCCAAGCCGAGGGTGTTGAGTTTGACAATGGCGTGTTAGATACGTTGATCAAGACGTCTGACGGGGATCTCCGTCGTGCGATTACGTACCTTCAATCAGCATCCAGACTGCACAGCACGGGTGGCACCCGGACCCCCGTAACATCGGCTTCGATCGTGGATATTGCGGGTGTGGTTCCCGACGAGGAGGTAAGGAGCCTGGCAAGAGTCATGGGTATTCCCCCCGGACCGGATGAGGATGATGTTGGCAAAGAGACCAAAAGCGGCTTTGACCAGCTCTCCAAGCAAGTACGCCATGTTACGCGCCAGGGATACTCTACGTCGCAGTTGCTGCTGCAACTTCATGACTACATCATGGAGCATCCTACGCTGCAAGCAGCCAACAAGGCAAAGTGTGCGCTCCATCTTGGACAGATTGATAAGGATCTGACGGACGGAGCCGATGAGGAGCTGCAGCTGCTCAACCTGTGTCTCAAGGTCAACCGACTGGTCTGATGAGCTGCTGTTCAATCTGTGTCCCAAGGTCAACCGATTGGTCTGTTGAGCTGCTGCTCAGTCTGTGTCTCAAGGTCAACTGCTTTGATGAGCGTTAGTCCGTTTATGTATCAAGATCGGGCAGCAGCTTCCACGAGCTACTGCATGGAGAATACAAAGCGCCTTGCAAAAGCCCAGTCGTACATCTTGGCAATGCCATCCACACCAAACACTTTGCTCGCCACACGATCCCCTCTCATCAAGCGTATTCACCAGGAGAGACCATCATTGTATTCTAGGCTTTGTCCAATTAAAAGTACATCATAGTCCCCGCTCCTGGCGTGCATGTCGTGTGTCAATGGTCTTGGGTCCTCCCTGGGCCGTGAGAATCTCCACGCCGTGCTCCGTAATGAGCAGAGTCTCTTCTGCAGCTGCCGACCGAGCACCATCAATCGTCGTAGCCGTCCAATCGTCAGGCCACGACAGTACCCGCCATTCGTTGCCCAGATTCAGCATGGGCTCGATGGTGAAGATGTGTCCTGGCTGCATGATTCCATATGCCTGGGGAGATAATGAGCGAATGTTGTGCTGCACAAATATTACAAACCTTTTTCGTCTTGTGATGGTAGACGGTGGGTGCCGAGTGGAAAGTTCTGCTGATTCCGTGTCCAGTGAATGTTTTGACAGTCGCGCAGCCTTTTGATTCTGCAAGAGGCTGGATGATTTTGCCGATCTCCGCGTACGGTACACCCGGTCCGCAGATGGCAATGGCAGCATCTAGACACTCTCGGGCAGCCTGGATAAGTCGAACGCTGTCCTGGTCCGCTTCCCCTTTGGGTCCTACCGTGTACGTGGCATTGAGGTCGCCGTGGAATCCGCGATGATACAGAGTGACATCTTTGACACGGTCAGAAAATCATATGAAACGATCGAGATGCAGCACATACCAAGATTGATCAGGTCGCCGTCTTGCAAGGGACGTTGGTCGGGGATCCCATGACAGATGACTTCGTTGACCGACGTGCAGACACTCTTTGGGTATCCGTGGTATCCGAGCGGACTGGGATAACAGTCTCTCTTGATGGCCTCCTCGAATACAACCTTGTCGATCTCATCCGTTGTGATGCCTGGAGCAATTATGGAAGCGGCGATCTCGAGGACCTCTCGTGCGAGCTGGTGACCAGACTTCTTAGCGTGGTGCGGAATGCCCATTCTCCTAACATACCTTTGCGGCCTTCCGTACGCCTTCCTGCTCTTCCAACGTGTTGACCTTAATATTTCGCGACGACAGAAACTACAAGAAGAGGTATATTAGCAACGCATTCTGAGGACCGCGCATCCCGCCTTCCGATGGACTGCGCACCTCCCACCAAAACCAAAATGTGGCGCTCACCGATTCGCGGGCATAGTTTGGGCGTACGATGTGATTGGGCACGATTGATTTGGGCGACAACGGGTAGGCAGCCCTCACAGATGACTTTGGAGCATACTTGAACAGGGCATCGTCCGCAAACGGATCGACGTACGCTACCTCCGGCGCCATGATGGTGATAATGGTACGAAGTACGGCGTCGCGGGAAATTTCACTTGACACGTGCAAGGAATTTTTCCCGCCCAGCTGATGTCACACACATCCTTCTTTTGATCAAGCAAGAATCATGACGGAAGTCAGTAGTCGAGCGACGCCTCGCGTGAAGGGAAAAGTGTCTCTTCGAGGTGCGGCGCCAGGGGTGAAACAAGCTCCCAAAAGAAAGGCCCATGACTCAGAGCTGGACGACAGTGACGAAGACCAGGCGGATTCCGAAGGAAGTGATGACGACGATAACCAGGATGAAATCGACACGGACGACGAGATTGCTGCAGCCAAACAGTCTGGAAAGAGCAAGAAGACCGCGAGTGAGTACTTTGTGGCCAAACATACTCTCATACTGACCCGGCCTAGAGCGCAAACGTCGAGCCACTTCTCCTACAACGTTCGGCTCCACACTGGAGCAACTTTTGGGGAGCGATACAATTGAGGGGTCTTCGAAACCATCGCAGCAGTCCAACATCCTCTCACTTGCTCCACACATTCGAAGATCAGCTCAGTCGAGCCGCCTAAATGCCAAAGCAGCCAGACTTGCGTTGGAGGCCCGCAAGAAACGCGAAGAACGGTCCAGAGTCACAGATGTGATCCAGGGCTGGGGTGCGCCAGGAGAGCTCCCAAAGACGTTAGAAGGCGATGAGAAGCCTGTTGGAGGCCAAGATGGGCGAGATGACGAGAAGATTCGCGCCTGGTTAGACCAAGGCGGTGTGCAAGGATACGAGAAGAAGTTACGGAAAGCCGCACAGAGAGGTGTCGTGAAACTTTTCAATGCGATTCGTGCCGCACAGAACACAACCGAAGACTCGTTGGAAGATGGTGGTGGCGCAGCATCGCTACCAGCAGATAACAAGTCTGGCTCTAAGAAGGGGGACAATCCCCTAGGAGGAAAGGCAAAGGCCGGTGAGTAAGGCTTATAGTACCGTAGACCTCGTCTAACACTGCCCAGTGAACGAGTTGAGTAAAAACAACTTTTTCGACATGATACGTGCTGGCACACAACGTGCGTAAAGCCTATGTACTATATGTAATTATTCATAGAATTCATCTTCAAGACTACTTCCTTCGAAACGACCGTAACTGTGCACCGTTTCAAAGGTAGTTTAGACTATATCGGTTACTCTTTCTATGTGTATGGTTGATTGTGACAGAACAGCACACTGGCGGTCCTCCCTTTGCAAGGCGTGCAAATTCGTCTGGAAGAAAACCCTTGCTCGCAGTCTCGCCGTTCAAGATGAGACGTAATTGTAATAAATCTCCCTTACTCCCTCCACGCGTTGCAGTTGCAGATGAATTTTGTGTCTGCGCTCGGATCTCGCGATCGGTCCGCTGCATTAATTTCACACTCTCCAACGTCTTGCATCGACGCAATTCTTTGCTTGCTCCTCCCTCCCTGGTCCTGTTCACACAATGGGAGACCTTCTTTTCGCACCTCCCTCACAGAATCCTCGTGCGCCATGGAAGGTGTCTGACTTTGTCAGTGTGGACGACACTGTGCGTGGAGGCTCCAGTCACAGCGCCATGAGACTGGTGGAAGACACTGAGGCATTCCATGGTGCCATAGACTTCACTGGATTTCTCGACACAACGACTCTTGGAGGTGCAGGTTTCGCTTCTCAAGCATACTCGCATCCTATTCCTGGGCATTCTCTCGATCCTGAAAGCTATTCTGGTCTGTCATTGACGTTCACGCCGCTTCCATTGCAAAGCCTGAGCTCATCTTTCCCAGGCGGTGGAAAAGGTCCCGTGCAGAGTTATGTACTCAACCTCAAGACGGAAAAGCCAAAGAGACGACCAGATGGACGTAGAGAGAGTCAGCTGGTGTACGAATGGAAGATCGACGTGCCCCAGAAGGCTGAAGCGAAACAGCACGATGCCCTCCACGCACAGGCGTCCTGGTCCCAATTTGTCGCCACATACCGAGGACGTCCTGTCGAAGATGCACCGCTTCTCGACCCAAGCCGTATCCAAGAATGGAGTGTGATGGCACGGAGTGACTTTGGAGTACGTGTATGGCGATTGTGGTTTCCACATGCTGACTTTTGCAGGAACAATCTGGACAATTCGGACTGCGTCTCATCTGTCTTGAAGCCGTTCGCAATGAGCTGGGAAAGCGTGAGGCAAGTGAACCGTACCCTCAGCATGTGGCACCCTCTGGCACGTCCAGCGAATATTATGGTTTCGCTCTCTTTATTCTGGCCACGGTGACTATGGTTGTATGGGTGATATGGGCCTTGACACCGGACCATCTCCTCCGACGACTTGGCATCGATTGGTATCCAAATCGGTACGATGTTTGAGCGGCCTCCGACAGATTTCTCTGACATTGCCCTCCCTGTCAGAGAGTGGGCGTTTTTGCTTCCGGCATGGAGCTTGTTTGCTGTCCTTTTCGTATACGCGGCATTCATCTCGCTCAATTTCTACCGCACGCCTCCGTTGGATGACCTTTCCAACATCATCGGTACGTACTCCATTCTTAGAGCTAGACGATGCAGCTTACTCAGTCCAACAGACACACAAGCGAATATATACCCGCTCTCTCTAACGGAAAACGAGGCAAAAGAACGTCATCCTCTTCATGGACATAGTATGGTCTCTACAGGGAAGATCAACGGTCCGTTTGCCCAGGATATCTATGATCTTCCACCGGGCATGGTCAGTCGAGAGAGGCACGGGATGTGAGCCGCGGTGCTATTCATTGTAAGGTACATTTCAAGATACATGTCTCTTTTTTTCAATACAACATGTTGCCCACTGCTAAAGCTTCGGAGCAGTCCGTCGGCATTGTCTCGAATGCAATAAGTCCAAGTGTTACAAACCTTGGCCTGTTCCGTGCGAACGACGAGGGTGTGGCTCGTGCACAGGTGGTTTTTCTTTCATGATTGCCCTCTTTCCCTCCTCACTCCACACAGCAGCAGCAATGTCGCATCACCATCACCACCATGGCGACGGATGCGGTCACGAGCATGACGATGATGACCACCTAAAGCCTGGAGAGGTAAGTACAATCATCTCTTCCTTTCCGCAGCCTACTGACCTGCACAGGGCGAGCAAAACAATCTATACAGTCGGATCGACAGAGAAAACGTCACCGCTCTGAACGAAGCAGAACCTGGCATGGCAACCAAAGTAATCAAGCCATACGACCAGAGAGAAGACGAGACGATGTTCGTCGAGTCAAGTGTGGACGATCAGATGATTATCCGCATCCCTTTCATCGGCTCTGTCAAATTACGCGCGCTGGTCCTGAAAGCCGGACCGTCAGACAAGACACCAAGTGAAGTTCATGTGTATGCGAACCGAGAAGAGCTCGATTTCGATGCAGCCAATGATGGCACACCCGCTCCCGAGCAGAAACTGAGCAGCATTGCTGTGACACGACAGGCTGTTGAGTACCCGCTCAAGACGGCCAAGTTCAACAACGTTCGCTCTCTGCATCTCTTTATTCCCGGGACTGTTGGAAGTGCAGAAACAACAAATATCTACTACATTGGCTTGAAGGGCGAGTGGCTCGGCATACAGAATAGGCAGGGCCCCACGAACATCGTGTATGAGAGTGCTCCGCAGGTCAAGGACCACGCGAAGGTGCCTGGTCTAGAGGGCGCCAGTCACTCGTTTGGCCAGGGTGGCTAAGCGAATCATTTGTACATCTGCATTGCATAAGTTGTAAGAATACATGTTCGAAGACACCGACCAGAGGGTATATATGGTTAGGTTGCTCGCACTGGTTGTGCCTGGAAGTGGAAGTGAGAACAGCCGAGACGTGTTTTCTTCTATACATACCGTCTCTTGCTCCTCGGAGGACTTGATGGGATCATTGACGACGTCTGGTAGTGCCGATGGCTCCGTTAGATACGACGGAGTCTCTGTCTCTTCTTCGCCCAGGTCGTCGCCACTGAAAAGTATCGTAAGATTGAGATATCCCACATGAGTGCGTATACGTACAGTGCATCGAGCTCGGCCTGCAGCTCATCCTCATCGATCTCGTCGGGTACTCCATATGACCGACCAAGCGTTGCCTGCACTTCGTTGGCTTGTTCAATCATGTCTTCCATGTCGTCTTGCACACGTTCGATCTTGTCCAGATCGATTTTTCCGTATGTCTTGCGCATATCCTTGTTTGCTGTGTTCATGGCATCTACTGTGGCCATAGTGTTGCGCAGATTTTCCGTCGTCATGGTCGCCTGTTCCATGTTGTAGGACTGCTGGTACAATTGGTCTAGTTGGCCTTCGTACAGGCGTTTCTGCCGAAGAACACGTAGTGCTCGCTGCTCCACTGCTTTCTGAAACATCATGTCAGCATCGTGTCGTCACTAGTATTCACAGATACGCCAGGGGTGCACGAGACACCATCCAGAAAGTGCGTGGATACGTGCGACGACATACCTTTCCAGGACCACTCGACATCTTCTTCATCTGGTCTCGGTATCGAGCCAGCTCCTGATCGAGCTTCTTGATCTTCTGCGTAACACCATCCGCTCTCTGTTCGGTACTCGCGATGGCCTCGTTCAAGCCAGGCTTTGGCGCGGCATTCTTACTTCCAAACAGACGGTTCATCGTGTTCTTTCTCCGACAAAATCGACGGTGGTTGGTGGTGATGTGGTGTGCGCGTAGCCGTGCATTGCGTGCCGTGGGGCGTGCGTGCGTGCATACGTGCCGATAAGTGAGCCACGGACCTTGGCTCTGCTCCATTCAACTCTCACTCCACTCACTTCTCGTACATCTTAAGCAATGGCTGGCGAGGTGAGTGCCATAGAAACATGTTTGCAAGAACGGTCTTCTGATTCATGCAGCTCCACGAGTACGAATTCGACGTCGTCATGTCCTGTTCTGGCTGCTCAGGAGCCGTGACACGAGTGCTGAGTAAATTGGAAGGTACGTAGGATACATAATACTTCCTGTCGTCACTCATTCTCGACAAGGTGTGGACTCATTTGATGTGTCTCTCGAGAAGCAAAAGGCCACCGTAAAGGGAACAGCAGACTACGACACCGTACTAGAAAAGATCAAAAAGACTGGAAAGCAGGTCAAGGACGGACGTGTTATCTCCTGACCATCCGTGCTTTAACTCCGAAACTCTCTCACAATTGTATACGTTGTGTCTCATGTCATTATGAACGAGGCGTTGCTCAGAGAAATTTGATATCATAGAATACATGCAAGTGAACACTGTCTATAGCTCTATGCAGAGTGGTATCCCACCGCGTTATTAAAGAAGAGTCTGGAGACCAACAACCTACTGACGCCAAAAAGTATTACAAGAACAACTTCCAGAAGAAGAACAGAGCCACAAGGCTTCCGACGATATACAAAATCGTGCGATTCCCCCGACTGCCCTGAATGATTTGCCTTGTGAAGCGCTGAGACGTATTGTTGAGGCGTGCGGCGAACCCATCGAAAGCCTCGTTGGCGTTGGACAGAAGACCCTCCGTTTGTGCCTCCGTGTCATTGTAAATGTCTGTAGTGACACCCCGCTAGAGGCAAGGTCAGCTTGCAATGAATTGCGTCAGGCTTCCGAACTCACTAGAGCTTTGACTTTGTCGTAGAGTTTGTTCAGAGAGGCATCGTTCTGCTCTTCGTACGTACGGTCCGCCGATGTCGACATGGGCGCAGGGGTATCTAGATGGTGTGCAGGGCTGCCGTTAGATCAAGAACAATGTGTCCATGCACAGCGCTGTTCACAAGTGGTAGGCGAGACGCGAGGAGGTAAGAGCCAAAGCGGACTGAGAGCTCTCCTCCCCCACGATTCCGTGATACTTCATTTGTGATGAGCGGCACGTGCCGCGAATTTTTTGGATCGCGAACACCCACTCGCTTTCCTTGGAAATCCCTCGCGCTGCTACGTCCACGATACGCTGCACGTCCATGGCTGTGGCTGAACCTGCCAAGGTATACAATGTGTCGGGGGGTGGGTCAAGCAACTCGGCAGATGCCTCGCAGAATTCATCCTCGTTGCCGGATCTTCTCCGCCGCCATGGAAGCTCCAACAAACGCAAGCAACGTCGTGGAGCTGCTTCTGTGAATGAACAACTGGCCCGGATCGAGCTTCTACAGGACTTTGAATTTCCAGAGGCCTCCAACAAGATTAAAAGCACCCGTGATGGCCAGTACATTGCCGCCACCGGTACCTATAAACCGCAAATGCGTGTATGGGAGTGTGAACAACTCAGTCTCAAATTTGAGCGCCATAGCGATGCAGAGAATGTCGATTTTTTCCTTCTAAGCGACGATTGGACAAAGTCTTTACACATTCAGAACGATCGTACTATCGAGATCCATGCGCAAGGCGGCCATCTGACCAGGCTACGCATCCCGCGCTTTGGACGCTCTTTGGACTATCACTTCAGTTCTGCAACTGCATTCATCGGTGCGGCCGGCCACGAAGTGTTTCGGCTCAACCTGGACCAGGGAAGGTTTCTCTCTCCCTTCGAGCTCCCTGAAGAGGTGCTTGGTGTCAATGCAGTCGATGTCAATTCTGCACATGGCCTGTGTGCCTTTGGCGTGGAGGGTGCGACGAACGATGGAGGTGTTGAACTATGGGATCCGCGAAGCCGCAAGCAAGTTGGGCGGCTCAATGTGGCAACCAGAGATGTACTAGATGCCGCCCTTCTCAACGAAAGGCGTTCTTTGCCTGGAGTGTATGGAGCGGACGAGCGCGAGGATCCTGCCCTTCTTACCGAGGCCATGTCGAAATTGAGTGTGACGGCATTGAAGAGCTCCAGTGATGGCCTCAATATCGCTGCAGGCACCAACACGGGACACGTTCTTTTGTATGACCTACGCATGGACAAACCGTACGCCTCCAAAGATCAAGGCTTCGGCCTGCCCATCAAAAGCCTCTGCTGGCCCACGGACGTTGCCTCTCGAAGCACAATGCACTCTGGGGAGAAGCGCGTTCTGTCGAGCGATGCAAAGGTAATCAAGGCTTGGAATGCGTCCAAACCTGCCGAAAACATCGCCACAATCACGCCGAATGTTCATGCGGGTGACTTGAACGATGTCCATCTTATTCCCGGCACGGGGCTCATCTTGTCTGCAAATGAAGCAACCCGGTGCAATGCATGGTACGTGCCTGAGCTCGGCGTAGCTCCAAAGTGGTGCAGTTTCCTAGATGTCCTCACCGAGGAAGCGGACGAAGAGGCCACTGGTGGTAAAGGAACATACGAAGACTTCAAATTTGTGGATCAAGCGGAACTAGAGCGCTTAGGTCTGTCCCATTTGATCGGAACACAGGTATTGCGGCCGTACATGCACGGATTCTTCATGTCTTTGGCTCTCTACGACAAAGCACGCTTGATCAGCAATCCCACCGCGTACGAAGATGCCCGTGAGCGAGCTATCAAGAAGAAGTTGGAGAAGATGGCCGAGAGTCGGATCAAAGAGACGCCCAAAGATGTAGCAGCGCGGAGACGCAATGAAAAGGAACTAGAAAAGATCCGAGTCAATCGGGCACTTGCCGAGAAGCTTAACAAGCAGACTGAGAAACAGGGCAAAAAGAAGAAATCCTCACAAAAGGAGAATGGCCCACCTGGCCTTCTGGGCGACGAACGGTTCAAGGAGCTCTTCTCGAATCCTGAATTTGAAGTGGACGAAACGAGTCGTGAATTTGCGCTTCTCAATCCCAGCACGGCCCGAAACAAAGCAAGCGGAAATGATCAGCAGGCACAAGGCCCGCGCAAGCTGACCGCTGTGGAAGAAGAAGAGGCGGAAAGTGACCGTGCTTCATTGGATCCCGATCAAGAAGAATCATCGGAAGAAGAAGAGAGCAGTGCAGACAGCTCTGATGAGGGAGGTGAGTGTCAATGTAGACGGGGATCACGGGCAGAGCTAACTTTTCTTCCTTCAGAACTTCTCCAATTCGACCCTCGTAGGCGAAATGTGGTCTCAAACCGCAAAGGCGAAGAGAGAGAACGTGGTGCACGACTTGTTGATGATGAAGAAAGCTTTGTGCACACCAATGACAGAGGCTTTGCAGGCAAGAGAGGGACGTTTGGTGAAAGGCTGCAAAAGAAAAATGCTACTGGCAGTTCTGAGGAAGACTCTTCTTCTGAAGGCGAAGTGGGTGGTAAATCAATGACATGGACACCGGCCAAAAGCATGCCTGGTACGCGTGAGCAGAACGGTAAGAAGGGCAAGCAGTCGTCTGCAAAGGGGGAGACATTCGGGAAAGGCCTCAGTCGAGGTGCAGGAAGGGAGCAAGGCATCGGCGTGGAAAGTCTTGATGAGCAACAACGGCATGGCCGTGAAAAGCGGCGAAAACCGAACCGCAGTGCGAGTCGTAATGCAATGCACCGACGTTCATAAATTTCTAGCTACACTGTACAAGTATCATTGTAAGAGAATGTGTCCATCTTTGCCACCACGACGATACTCTTTTTCGCTATTGTGGCTGCCTTTCTCGCCCTCAAAGCTGTGAGCTACTTTTCTCCTCTTTTTCTTCTTCTTCTTCTTCTTCGGACGTCCTGACAATGTCAATTCACCTGTAGGTGTCCATAATGGACTCGTACCCCATCCATTCTTCCTTTTCGCTTCTTCACGGACATGAGAAAGCACTCGCTCGTTCCCCCTGCAAACCACACGCGCAAAATTTAGTGTAGGAACAAAAGACCAAATCACTCGTCTTTTTGTACATGTCCCTTCGTCCCTGGAGGCCGATTCATCGCCTGCTTTTCGCACGCCCTTTCTTCGCTCACCAGAGAACAATGGCCACCAGTGGAAAACAGCTCGTCAAGCCAGTTGTACTGTGTGGTCCTTCTGGCGTGGGCAAAAGTACTTTGATCAAAAGACTGTTCGAGGATCTTCCTGACACATTTGGCTTCAGCGTGAGCCGTGAGTGCGAACAAAATGGCAATGTGTGTGTGGCTCATTCCCAGTAGATACTACCAGAGCACCCCGTGTTGGCGAGACACCCGGTGTTTCGTACCACTATGTGAGCCGAGACGAATTCGAGAGTCTGATTGCCAAGGGTGCCTTTCTGGAATACGCTCAGTTTGGAGGAAACTACTATGGAACAAGTGCAAAGGCGGTAGAAGATGTGAGCAAACCTACAAACGATGGAAAGCGAAGACGAGCATTGCTCGATATCGATACTCAGGTGCGTTGCCCGTCTCGTGCAGACATGTAACAAACTTTCTTAGCTCATGGTTCTTGCTTCTTCTAGGGTGTCAAGCTGATCAAGCTGCACCATAGTTATTTGGACCCGCTTTACTTATTTGTCGCACCGCCTTCAATCTCTGACCTTCGCACAAGATTGCAAGGGCGAGGTACAGAAACGCAAGAGTCGATCGAGCGCCGCCTGGAGATGGCTGCCAGTGAGATGGCGTATGCTCGTCAGGGAAATCACGATGTCATTGTATGCAATGACGACATCAACCGAGCATACACAGTCTTTAAAGCTGCTATCGAAGGCACATTGCAAGGAAAGGGTGATGAGCTGCCGCCAGAGGAGGAAGACGAAATCCGATTGAGGCACAAAATTGTCTAAAGCGCAAGCGGCTGTGGCACAATGGGACATACATAGGCTAGTGTACATAGAGGAGCGAGTCCCTTCCAGAGACCACTTGTAAATATACACGAAGTTCGTGCTCTGGATTTTGCACGGCCTTCATGAACAGTATCGTAATGGATGGGAATTACTGTATCTTTGTTTTGATTGTTTCCAGACCCTCTAACGAAGTAACACTATTCCCTCGTACAACCTGCATTGTAGTGTCAGCATCTGAGAGAACACAAAGGGCACATTGACTCACAATTGTCCCGCAGTTGGCTGCCTCGCGCCATGCATTCCCAGCTCCGCCTTCTGGCTTGACCATCTCTATGCTTTCATCCACGACGAGATTTAAGTACATGTCGAAACCTCGCAAGACGCCTTGCACACGCCTTCCTCCTTGAATGTTGACCACAACTCTCTTGTCGAGGTACCTCTTGAGCTCAGGCTGGGAGACTCTGGCCATGATGTGTGATCAACTTGGAATGTTGTTCGGTCGAAAAGGATGGTAAGCGTTGCGAAGCATACGCGATGAAGGCTTGCTTCACGTGTACGTGTAATTTTGGGTTTTTTGGAAGAATATATTGTAGTCTAGTGTGAGGTGGAGAGAGACATCAGAACGAACTGCCGAGCACATAGTCGTAGAAGCTTCTTGCCTGAGCCTTCCGGTCCAGTGTCAGAAGGAAATGCAAGGTAAGACAGTTGTTTGAGCATTAGCTATGTATTGAACTGCCGAAGCTTCTTCTCTGTACTCTGCCTCTTCCGAGCAGAGTGCCGACACCATCGAGAGTCACCCGACTCATCGAGGCATTTTTGCATTAGGCACATACCAGGTCACACAGCACGAAGATGAAGGCAATGCAGGAAACAAAAAGCATAACGACGACGATGATACTTCTTCCTCTCCCCCTTTTTCTCGTAAAGGTACATTGAACATGTTTCAATCCTCCCAAAAAGAGGACGGCGACAAATGGACATGGTACGTTTCAAATACTCGGAAAGAGATCGCTTAATCGTCCAAATAGTACTATGCTTGATAGAATTGACACGGCCGCCATATTGGACATGAAGTGGCTGCATCCCTCAGCATCATGCCTGTCTGTCGCCACTGCAGACGCCGCTGTAACGCTGTACAAATATGATGAGGCATCGGCATCGTTGCGGGATCCAAGGAGGATCGATATGAATACAACGCAGTCGCTTTGTCTGTCCTTGGATTGGTCCGACCGTGTTGGTGGTGTAATTGGAGGGTATGGAAGTCATAGCAATGCGCCGGCAGGAATCGTCAGCCAGAGTGACGGGACAATCGCACACATTGGTGATTTGGAACGTGCTTTACAGGGTGACAAACAAGCCATAGATACATGGCACGCCCATGACTACGAAGCATGGATCACGGCCTATGACTGCTGGAGTAGCGGGACGGTTGTATGGAGTGGAGGAGATGACCTGTGCTTGAAGGGGTGGGACTTACGAACAAGTCATAGGAGTGACACGTCCGCATCATCATCAGAGGATGGAAGTTCTCTAGGAAGGGAACCTCTCTTCCGACATCAGCGGTCTTTTGAAGGAGGTGTGACAAGTCTGCAAAGCCACCACCTTGTTCCACATCTGTGGGCCGTAGGAAGGTATGTGAGATTGTTGGCTATCTTCGATGTTTTTACCCTGTGCACTGCAGTTACGATGCGAATGTGCGACTATTTGATGCACGCCAGCCAATGAAGCCTCTCTCAACAACTAATGTTGGTGGAGGCGTATGGCGACTCAAGTGGCATCCAAATAAGGCAAACGAGCTCCTTGTTGGGTGTATGCATGATGGCTTCAAGGTGCTAAGTCTGAACCAGCTGCAGGAGAAAGATGAGCAAGTGTGGAGACATTCTGGCCGGCACATAGCTTGGCCAGAGGAGAAATCGCTGGAACGAGAGGAAATGACTTTATTATGTCGTTTTGATGACCATCAAAGCTTGGCATATGGGTGCGATTGGGATAGGGGCATCGACAAAAAGGGACACACGAATGGACTCGTGTACAGCTGTTCATTCTACGATGCCAAGCTGCACATTTGGCGAAGTGCAGAGGAGAGATGAGGTGAGGATATTTGCAGGCCTCTGTGGCCGACTATTAATATCGAGTCCCACACACTTTGAGCGATGTGGAAGATCGCTACTGCGCAAGCACTCCTGTAAATGTATTCGGAAACGTATTCGTGTGAAAGCATTCGAATAAAAGCATTGATGTGGGAGGTAGACATGATCATCACGAAAAGCAACCCATTTGTACAGTAACACCCTTCCTTTCGAACCGCTTCTACATGTCACCTTTGGCAGACGCCAAAGCGACGTTCCTTTATCGAACAGACTGGACCGACTTTCATGAGAAATAGTATGATTTTCAAGCATGTATACAAGTACAATAAAGTGAGCAATGTCTATGCACCATCGATTCGTTTGAATTCAGGCCACCCTTTGGAGGAAGGTGTCCATGTGGGTGGGCGCATCTCACGAGGGACGAGTCCGTGGATCCTGCTACCGAGAATGGTACGGATCTGACGACGCTTTTCCTGTGAGCTCATCGTGGCGGCAGGCAGCGGTTTACCATCGCTTCCTACTGTGCTGCCAATCAGGCCGAGATCCTTGAGCTTCTGAACGTCGTCGGGGTGACGCTTGTTCATTGCAACCCGATACTTTGCTCTCTCATACATCTTGGGTGCTTCCGAACGCAGGCGGTCGCAAGCTTCTTGCATGCGCTGGCGTTTGATTTCGAGATCACTTTCACGTTGGATTCGCTTTTCGCGCTGGTGAAGCAGCCAAGCACGGGTGATGGTGTCATGCACTTCTTCGGGGTATGGCATGGCTTGCTGCAAGAGCTTATGAGCATCCTTGTTGGCCTGTTCAAGGGCCTCGGATGTGGTGAGTGTCGCGCTTGATGGCACCGGGTACACTGTTTTGCGCAGAGCCTCTTGACGCCCATCGGCTGCAGGCGCTTGGTAGCGAGGATCGTTGGGGCTCTTGGAAGACTTTCCGGCACTGGCCTGCGTGGCGTATCCACGACGTCCAGAGGGGATTCCAGAGGAAGCACTGGCACGTGTGCGAGAAGAAACGGAAGACGAGGACGTTGCAGCAGAAGACTGAGCCTTTTCCTTGATCAAGTTCAAGGCGCTTCCTGCACGAATCCAGTCAAGATGAGCAGGGCTGAGCGAATGCTTTGTGCCAAGATCAAAGGTCTCTTTGACAGAGCCATCGGCATGGAACTTGGTCACACGAAGCATGACTTTTGTGTTCAGGTCACCCCCTGGCTTGAGCAAATCAGTCAGATTGAGTGTTTCGATTTGGTCTCCGCTGCTAATGCGCTCGTAATCATTTTCATTCTCGAACAAGAGCGTCAGCACACCTTGCTTGCGGAGATTCGTCTCAGCAATCCGAGCTATACTGCGTGCGAGGATCAAGAATCCGTTGTAGAAGCGAATTTGAAGGGCAGCGTGTTCACGCGCAGACCCCTCTCCGTAGTTGTGATCGGCGACAACCATCCAAGGCTGCTTGTTGGCCTTGAGCTTCTTAGCCAACGTAGGGATGGTGACATTCGATTCTGCATTATGTTGCGCATGATCGACAAAGTCATGCACCGCATTCACTTGATCGTTTTCGCCATTGGTGGCGCCGATGAGGGTGTTCTCGGAAATGTTGGTCAGGTGACCCTTGAATCGCAGCCACGGACCCGCCGCACTGATGGCATCTGTCGTACACTTGCCTTTAATGCGGACAAGACAACGCATGGCGGGAAGCTCGTACGAGCCATGCAATGCTCCCTCCGCAAAAGGGCTTGTGAATGGAGCAAGAGGCTCGAGACGACTGCTTTGCGGGTCAATGGCTACTTGCGTGTCTGGTTGCGGCTCAGGCATGGCGTGGGGGAGGTAGCCTACGTTGCCTGGCGTGAAACCGGTGCTGGGAAGCTGCTCACCTTGAGGAGGCTGGAATTTGAAAGGCGTACCGTCTGGTGCTGTGAGAGTGTCTGTCATGGGATTAAAGTCGATGCGACCGGCGAATGCCATGGCGGTGACGATCTCTGGTGAGGCGAGAATGTTCATTGTCTTGGCATTGCCGTCATTACGAGCCTTGAAGTTGCGGTTGAACGACGTGAGAATTACGTTGTCCTCCCCTTGGAGCTCCTTGCGATTCCACTGTCCAATACAAGGACCACACGCATTAGCAAGGACGCGTGCCCCGACATTGGTCAAGATCTCTTGAATCCCATCGCGCTCAATCGTAGCACGAACTTGCTCGCTGCCCGGGGTGACATCGAAGCTTGTTTTCACCCGCAGACCGCGATCAGCAGCTTGCTTAGCCAGGCTGGCACACCTGGCCATGTCTGCGTAACTACTGTTTGTGCAGCTTCCAATGAGTGCCGCGCTCAAATCGACGGGCTCCGACCCACTGGCCGCCTTGGCACGCTCTACAAATTTGGACAATGGCGTGCTGAGATCCGGGGTGAATGGCCCATTGAGAGTAGGCTCCAGCGTTGAAAGATCGATTTCCACTCGCTCATCGTACTCGGCGCCTGGATCGGCCGCCAGCAAGCCACGAGAAGCCGCGCCTTCTGCCTGGCGACGCACTTCGTCACGGCCTGTTGCGGTGAGGTAGCGGCCCATCTCATCGGTGTAAGCAAAAGCGCTTGTTGTTGCACCGACTTCCGCACCCATGTTGGCCATCGTGGCAAGACCTGTTGCCTCTAGGGATCCCAGACCAGGTCCAGAGTATTCGATGATCTTCCCTGTTCCACCACGCACAGTCAGAAGACCGGCAAGATGGAGGATAACGTCTTTTGGAGTACACCAAGGGGAAAGTTTGCCTTTCAATTCCACATTGAGCACACGAGGCGCAAGAAGCTCCCAAGGTGTGGCAGTAAGGGCATCGACTGCATCTGCTCCGCCTACGCCGATCGCCAAGGCACCCATGCCTGATGCATTTGGAGTATGCGAGTCTGTGCCGAGCATGAGAAGACCAGGCGCTGCATAGTTCTCTAAGACAATCTGGTGAATGATTCCACTTCCTGGGCCCCAGAACTCGATTCCATATTTGCGGCTTGCGGATTCGAGAAAGTCAAATACTTCCTTGTTGGACGCTACGGAGCGAGCCAAGTCCGCTTCTGCACCTTCGAAAGCCTGAATCAGGTGGTCGCAGTGCACACTGGCGGGTACACTGACACGATCAAGACCACATGTCATAAATTGCAACAATGCCATTTGCGCAGAAGCATCTTGCATAGCGAGACGGTCAACCTGCAGGGGCAGATACATTTTGCCTCGAATTTTAGATGGATCACGGCCAGCACCTGCCAAAGTCTTCTCAGGGGAGATGAGGTGTGAATACAAGATCTTTTCTGAATATGTCAATGGACGGTCCAAAACGCTTCGAACTTCTTGGAGTGCATTTAGAAGCTTGGGGTATGGTGGAAGGCGAGAGGGATGAAAGGTAGGTGGGGCAGCTGTTGCAAAGGAACGGCGCGCATGGCCCCGACATACCTGCGCAGAGGAGCTTGCACGTTGTGCCAGAGAGGCCAACATGATTGCACAGCAACAAGCAGACTAGGGACAAAGGATGGGGAGAAGAAATGCAAAATGGAAAAAGCGCGTGAATAGCACGTCGGACGACGAATGACATTCACGTGTACGAAGAGGTCTGATTGGGTGGGTGAACAAGGAGAAGTGTGTCTTGGAAATTGGAGCGTGTCTGTACAGGAAATAGCCGGGGGACACAGAGGAAAAGACGGTGACGCAGGAAAGAAGGATGGGTGCAAAGAAGAAAAATTAAGGGTAGCAAGCGGCATGCAGGGACGGCAGAGAAAGTAGGAAGGAATTAGATCTGCTAGGCTGAATGGAAGAAGACGCAAGTGGCTGGTAGACAATACCGCGTATGAGGAAACAATTTACAGCCAGTCGAACAGACGGATGATGGACATGAAAATGCTGTAAGACTACAGGTATACACATCGTAGCATTACGTCATAACCATTGGTTGCGATCGAACCCTGGATCTTGAAGAAAAGCACAAAGTACCTTGCTTCCAGTCTATGTGCTGCTGTCAGAACATACATAAACACCACGATCGTACTTACCTGAAGCAGAGGGTGGCCAGCCACGACCTGGAGGAAGCGTTCCAGGCCCTCTCTCCTGGACTCGATGACCTCGTCTGTAAACCTGTTGGTGAACACCTTTCCCGGCAGGAGTGGAATATTGACGCGCGTCGACTCCCTCTCGAGGATGTCACGGAAGTATTCGAAATCCGAGTATCTTCGGCGAACGGACGAGTATCGCACTCGAAATGCTGGAATATTCGTCTGAAAGTGTCAGAGAGCACGCCAAAAGCACCGTACTATCACTTACTCGTGTCACGATTTCATAGTCAGTGTACATCTTACGACCAAAGCCTGTGAACGAGGAGGGTTAGGAGAGCCTCCTGGCACCACTGCAGACGTACCATGTGTCATAGGATTGCGCACTTCGACCTCAAGAAAATTCTCAGGCACGCCATACATATCTTCTACTGCCTCTTTTCGTGTGTTCAGACTGTCGACCCGTGCAAAAGGACTGTACGAAGCGACGGGAGAGGAGTACGATTGGGGCATGGGATATCCTGGTGTCAACTGTTGTCCCTGCTGGGCAAATTGCGCACTTGCTCCTGTTGGCGAAGGAAGCATGGATGATGGCGTGTGCGACTGGAATGTGCGGGTGCCAAATGCTGAAGGCTGTGGCTGTGGCTCAGACTTCCCTGGTGTCGGTGGAGGCATCGCACCGTTGGCAAAGCCATGACCGTCTTCTTGGTCCACATGTCGCTCCTGTGCAAAGCCGCCTCCAAAAAGCGAGTCTTGTCTCTGGTCCGGCTCTTGGAGTAGTTTGGATCCCTGCGAGTGTATATTGGTGTTTGTATGTGAATGAGAAGGTTGCCTTGCGAATGGGGACGCGACATATGGATCTTCGAATCCTGTACCAAACGCAGACGACCCCGCTCCCTCTCCAGAGGCAGTATGAAGTTCATCGGCACTTGTTGAGGCTGTGAAGGAAGAATCTCTTGGTGGAACACTAGGCGCAACAGGAGGAGGACCCCAAGGGTGTTCTTCGTCTTCGTAAAGATTGGATGCGAGCGGGTTGCTCGTCGATGAGGAGTCACCAAAGAACGCCATCTTGCTTTTAAGCAATAGCTACCTCCTTTCAGGCACTACGACTTGAATCAACTGCCTGGTATACCTCGAAGGCCGAGTGGATCAAGATGTCAAGAGCGACTGTCGTTCGGCAACTTGAGGCGCGCCGATGGGAAAAAGACGCAGTGTCCCGTGCGTAAGTAAGCCCCAATATTTCCCCAGGCTATTGCCCGCTGTCCTCTGGACCCTCTATCTCTCTCTCTTTCAAATTTCATTTCAGCATGCTGATCACGCAGCAGCCCCTTCCTTCTACAATCAAGGTCCAGGCAGAAAGGGCAACTCCCAGCCACAGGGGCCCAGTGCTCGCTATACATGGGGGTGCCGGTGGAACACTTCCCCCGCACCTTCCCCCGCATCTCGAGACAGCCTATCGCGAAGCTCTACGGCGCTCTCTCAACAAGGGCTATGCCATTCTGCACCGAGGAGGAAGCGCTGTCGACGCGGTATGCGAGAGTGTCAAAGACATGGAAGATGATCCACTGTTCAATGCAGCAAAAGGCGCCGTGTTCACGACGGCAGGAACGAATGAGTGTGAAGCAAGTGTCATGGTTGCAAAGCAGCAGCACGAAAACACCCAAAAACAGGTGCTGAACAAAGAAAATACAGAGGAAACGACTGATCTGCACACTCGTCGCTGTAGCTCTGCTATCCTTATTCAAAGAACCAAGAACCCTGTGATGCTTGCCAAGACGCTGCTGCAAAATGATAAAGCTAATCCTCATGTGATCCTGAGTGGGTCGCAAGCTGAAGCCACAGGCTGGTCTCTGGGCTGTGAGAAAGTCAGTAATGACTATTTTTTTACAAGACGAAGGTGGCTCGAGCATAGAAGAGGTCTCGGACTCCCAGATGATCCAGTTAATGCTGATTCCGATTTACCGCCATCGTATCCCGAGGCTAATTCCTTAGATGGATCTTCTGCACGCTCATTTTCCTGGAACAGTGAGAAAAAAAGACGTGCCTCTCAATCTTCTTCACGGTCATGGGCTTCCGACACGGATCTTTCGCTGTCGGACCTTCCAGCCGGAACGGTGGGCGCGGTGGCGCTTGATCAATTCGGTGGCCTAGCCGTGGCAACTTCGACCGGTGGGAAGACTAATAAGCTTCCTGGCCGTGTTGGCGACACACCCATGCCTGGGGCGGGTTTTTGGGCAGAGTACTGGACCGAAAAAAAGGACCACACACATTCCTTTGAAACGCCTCTAGGCACTAGGGCACCCCCATCTTTGCTTGCAACATTCTCCTCACTTTGCCAGCTAGTATCACGGGTGTTCACTGGGAGTACACATGGAGAAAGAATGGACGAAGAAAAGCAAATGGGTAACCAAAATGAAATCCAAGGCGAATCACTCAGAGGCGTCGCCATCTCTGGAACAGGTGACGGCGACTACTTTCTGAGAACAAGTTTTGCTACTCTGCTCACGCACCGCATGCGTTTCTTGCGCCAGAGCCTAGAAGATGCAGGTCGTGAGGCAGTCAGTGAGATGGCATCTCTCGGTGGTGCAGGCGGTGCAATTTGCGTGGATGAACATGGCCACGGTAAGTGCACAGTGTGCGAACGGGTGCAGTGACTTATTGTTGTATAGTTTCTTTCCCAATGAACTCCACTACTATGAATAGAGGTGTGATTACGCAGCTCAACAAGCCAAGAGTTGCCATTTTTGCGCATGAAGAGTGTACATAGGGAACACACTCGTTTGTCAGAATTTCATGAGCATGCCCTTATCTTTTCATTTTTGAGACAATTGTCATCAAGTGAATATATGTTGTAATATATGAATACATCTCAATGAACTCTCAAGCTCTCAAATAAGCAATTATGATCATATCGTGTCCCTCATATTCATCTGCATTGATTATATGTTTCTACCGCTCTGATGTACATTTTTTACTCCTGCTGCGAGATCGTTGATGTAAATGTTACTTCTCTCGAAGCAACGAGGCAAAGCCATTATGATCCACCGGAACCGATGTTTAATTGCTTGAAGAGTAATACATATCCTTCCTCATCTACAGTAGTGAAACATGACTGGCTGTGACGACAAGTGTCCATTTTTCCGATATTTTGCATAAATTATTTTATATGGTTCGTTAAACCTCGACGGGAAAGGAATGGGTCTTCAGATATAATGATTGTCTTTCGCTGCAAGCGGTGCCTTCAATTTGATAACTATCGTTCTGTGTCCATTTCACACATGCATCTATCAACACATCTCTTTTTAGGTCAAGCGGTTCTGACTGCTCTTCATCATTCAGATCGCCCTGAAGTCCGCAAAAGGCGTCTGACCCGGAGCACACGCGTATACGTATTGCACGTGCGCCATCAACCAGCGTCTTCCGCCTCCCAGCTTATAACTTCTTACCTCTGTCCACATCTACAATGGCGTCCAAAGCGCTCACAAGAGCATTCCCTGCTAGTCTTAAGGAGGTGCGCCTCCACATCTGCCAGTCGGGGTCAGCCAGTGAAGGCGCAAGGTTCGTACGAGACATATGCTGCTCGTATCAGTGCTTACCTTTGTCTTGAACATCGTTTAGGAAATTCATACAATCGTCCTACCCTCCCATCAAGCAATCCAACCCCAACCTACCCTTTCTGATCAGAGAAGCGGCAGGGACACCAGCACGGGTGTTTGCCCGATTCGGTAAGTGTACCAGTCCATTTATCTCTTCTATTCTCATTTCTACTCAGAACGTGGTGTGGAGAAGCATGTAGACTTAGATGGACTTTCCGCTGCCGATGTCGAGAAGAAAATTTCAGAGCTTCTAAGCGGAAGCTCATGATACTTTCCATCACTGCAATTATATCGGCATCCCCACCTGCCGATGCTTTACGTCTGAGCTGTTCTCACATTCATCGCCAAAAGCTTCAGTCATCGAATCAAGCCCATTTCATTACATAGTACACTAAAGCTACGCCGAGAAGAAATGCACAGAATCTGCCCCCGCTTCGCGCAGCATGGATAAGCTGCCTAGGGACCAGTTTCGTCGTTCAAGGTGATGTGCGACGGTGAGGTGTGCAAGAGGCTCCGTACGAAGCCATTCAGAGAAGTCTAAATTAGACGATTCCGGTTGACAAGCATCTTGTGTTGTATTCCAAAGAGAAGCAGGTGGATTTTGAGATGAATCGGAGGACGAAGAGAATTGCAGCCTTCTCTCTTCATCCGATGGATGCCCCGTACATGAGACTTCTTGCGGGTGCTGAGAAGGCCAGAAGAATTGTTTGTCGTGATCTAGTATTTTGCATCGGTACACAGGAGGTGGATCATGCGAATCGATCTCCTGGTACGCTGGCAGCGTAGCGTCCGTGAGATTCTGCAAAGCCTTGAAGCTACGGACAGATTATGAGTACATCACGGTGAGATGAAAGGAGGTGCGATACATACGTAAACACAGTGACTCGCCGGAGAGCACGAATATCTTCTATGCGGCGGTAGATACGCACCAGGTTTTGGTGTTGCCCAGGGCACGGTTGAGCAAGCAATGTGTTACAATACTGTTTGCGGTCCCCAAGGAGGGCTTGGCGCCAGCTCCATTCGCTTCGAAGAAGAACATGTAACCATGCCCACAGCATGCTTTCCATGAGACGCTCGCCAATTTCGGCCACAAGCAGCTTGAAGATTCTGCGGACATCGGCTGTCTCCAACTCCAGCAGATCTGCATAGTGTGAAGCTGTGTGGGCATGCGTAAAGGAGGACTTAGTATGGGAATGTAAGCTTGATACGACAATGACCTTGATGAGGAGATGCTGGATGTTGGAGACGCATGCTTTTGGCACTAGGAGATGGATATCTTCATGTACGAGAGAATGAATATGAAGAAAGTCGGTGGAAAGAGCTTCTGGTCGCGCTTCCTGAACGTCTGGTAGACATGCAGGACTGCTGTACGGAGAAGAGAGCAGAGAAGTAGAAATGCTGGGGGACATCTTTGAAAATACCGAGATGCCAATGGTCTTACAATAAATGGCAAGTGATAGCACTGCTCAGTTATTTGAAGGTCTTGTCACCATCCTTGGTTGGTACACTCATTCGAAAGCATGAATTAGTTGATTAGTAGGCGATATAGATCCTTCTACCTCTTCACAGACGCTCGAGCCTTTATGCAGATCAGAAGATTCTACAATGTTTGAACAGGAGCGTTTGCCCTGAACATCATGAGAATAGGGGGAGCAGAGTTCGACGGGAGCGCCAATGGACGCCGGTGAAGAACTGACGGAGGATTCGTAATTTCCTCGGAACAGACCCCGGATTTGAGTTTCCCATAACTTACATGAGATGGCGATCCGACACTTGCATCATTAACGGGCATCATTAGTCACGCAAAAGTGGGAGACACTATTCATTACACGGCGAGAAACGGATAGTTCACAGTGCTATTCTACCGAAAAGAAAACAATTGGGGCACATAAATTAGGTACGAATTCATTGTGGCGTGGGACAAAGCGTAGGTGAGCTTGGTGTAAACGAAATTTAGTGCACTTTTGTCTACAGTGCCGATCTAAGTGTACATCGCCCAAAGTGGAAGATTGTTCCCTATTTTTACTAAACCAATCAGCATCGTATGTATCTAGCACTCAATTCTTTCATTCTGTGGATTATATGTGGATGAAGATGCTGTGCAGCACTAAGCATTGTTGTTGACAATGAATGCATGATTGCATATGCAAGGACCCCTTAGGCGTACATGTTGCCTTCACTAGTCGAGCATCTGGATCCAACGTTGCATATATCAGTGAGCAAAATGTTTCATCAAAGGGACGCAAAGTTCGTCATGGTACATTGCGAGAAGCCATTCCGTTCGGAAAGCTTGTTCGGATAGGAGGGGTGTTGAAAGCGCACCCCCTTGTCTTTGTTAATTTTACAGGAAAGTTTGTGAACAAATACACAACAACACAAGCTATTATAAGAGAGTGGAAGCCTTGCTTCCACGTTCCTCTACACTTTGCCTATCGTTGCTGCGCTTGGGAAAGCTCGACGCATGACCCCACAATACTACTGCGATATGATGCTCCACACCGGTGGTACAGGAATGTTATTCGTTCATTGTTCCTGAAAATTATTGATTGCATTTTGTACCTGAAGCAGTGGACGAGTGATCCACGCATCTCTTCTTTGCGGCTTCAGGCCTGAGATATACCCCCATCCGATTGGTCATGAGCCCCCACGCTATTTGTCGCAGCGGAACGCCGGCTCAAACACGAAAATCTATGGGAGAGGTGGCCCCAGCGCACACAGCACACGTACCGCCGCAATTTTGCAATTTCATTGCGCACAATCGTCGTCGCACTTTCGTAGCCAATCCTCCACCACATGAAGACGTTTTAGAGATATCACATTGCCACATCATTCAGCAAGAGTATGAACCCCTTGCCATTTTTTCCTCCTCCTTCGCGATCCTTGACGGGAATGGACCAGAACAACAAGCCAGCCCCTTCGTCCTCCAGGCGCTCGCGCTCTCAATCGGGACAATCCCTCAAGAAACAGCCTTTCACCATGTCGCCAGGGTCCAGTGGAAACAACAGTGGCACCAGTACGCCGGATCGTCCTGATACAGGCAACATGGCAAATCTAGCAAACTCGTTCCACTCGATGACGAGTCCCACTGCCGATGGAGTGTCTCTCCACTCCAGTGACTCCGAGGCCAGCCGTTCCACTGCGAACACCAACCGCAATAGTATGCTTCGTCAAGGAACGGGTACATCGTCACCAGGTGGTAAGAGGTATTCGTACTCACAGCGGAGGCCAAGTAGCAGTAGCAACTCTGCAAGTTCCGCGCAAACTGGAGGGCGTCTGGGTTCGCAACTGCCGCAAGGGCTTCACTTCGACCATCTGCGCCCTGCCGAAGTAGGGTCCGTCTTCAAACTTCAAGCGGAAAGCTTCGTCCGTGATGACCGATCGACGCTGGATACTTTGCGTTATCGTCAAGAACATGCGCCGCATCTGCATCTCGGAGCATTCTTGCCTTTGCCACCACCTAAGGTGTCTGGTCCTTTGAGTATGAGTGGCCCGCGACCTCGAAAATTGATCGGGTATATCTCTGCCACCGCTGCTTCGGCACTCACCGCAAGATCACTCAAAACACATCAGGAAGATGAAGACGCATGGCTTGTGTGTCTGCACAACGTATGTGTGGCACCTGACCACCGAAACAAGCGACTTGGCCTCAAGCTCGTGGAGGAGTTCATGAAGCGCCTGCGGAGAGCAGAAGAAGGAAAAGGAGACAAGAATCAAAAGAAGTATGGATATGAATGTGTTGCTCTGCTCACACACGAGGATGATATCCCGTTCTTTGAGAAGCTTGCATTCAAAACTTTGGGTGTCAGTCATGTAAATATTGGCAGCGGTGGATGGTTTGAGATGCGCAGAGACATTATTCCGACAGATGGACAACCCCTGCAGTCGAGCTCGGATTCAAAGCAAAACGATCCGACTTCGAGTGCGAAGCAAGATGAAAACGCATTCGAGGCGCACACGCCTACGCAGGAGCTGTCGAGGCGGCTAGAGATAGAAACCATTGAACGAGCTGCCGAAGAAGAACCGTCGGAGAAACCCAGCAGGTCTGTTAATGATCTCGTTGGTTCACCACAAGCAATGTCGCCTACCGATGCATCCACAGACTCCCAGCCCGAAGCTGCACCGCCTATTCCGAACTGGGTATCTGCCGCCTCCTTGTCGAAGGAGCCAGCGCAGGCGTTGTCCCAGCCGCAACCTACAGGAACATCTGAGCACCCTAAATCGACATCGTCGGAAAGCAGTGATGCCGCTCCTTTCACACAAGCACAAATTTTGGAGGCATTGCGCAAGCAGACAGCCTCTTCCCAAGGAAGCGGCATGGGGGAGCCTCGCAACCCTGGAACAGCGTACGCCACCATCATGGGTCAAACACTTGCTTCGAAGACTTCTGTCGAGGATGCCTACCAAGCTTTGGAAGCTCGTCTGGTGGACCGAGAAGACTATACCAACCTGATCGACTTGTACTGTCCTCGAGAAGAGTGTTCATGTCTCCTGATCAAAGCTGGCAACTCCGACTGGGAAATGGCCGAGATCGGGCCCCTTACCCATGTTTCCTTGACACTTCCCAATAGTCCTGAACCGCCATCAGCACCGGTGCCTCCGCCGCCAGCATCTTTGGATCGGATCCGGAGCGCTTTGGGAACCGAGAAGGACGTCAGCTCTGGTGTAGCGGCACGACCGTTTTGGATCGTGCACTCTGCCATGATCTTCGAGAACATTGGTTTCTCCAAAGACACGGACTGGGTGCCGACGCCGGCACGCAGCACACGGTCTCCCTCTGTCGGTGAAGAAACAACAAAGAATGCATCCGACAATTCCGAGAAAAGGAATCCTCTTCGACGCACATCACTCTTCCGTGGTCCATCGGAGCGTCGCAAAGACAAGGAGAACCGTGAGAAGGATAAATTGGACAAGATTCAGCCGATGTCGCCTGCTAGCGACTCAAGCCAACAGGCTAGTACGCCTCCTGCCGTTAAGGTCAAGTACCTCTTGTGTGCTGATTGCGATTGTGGTCCTTTAGGATACACCGTACTACCTGCTTCTCTCGAAGGAGGAAATTTCGCTCGGGAAGTGGGCAAACAAGCTCAGGGTCAAGAAGCTGAAGCGCCTGCTCAACTCTTCTTTGTGGCTGCTGACCGCGTGCGCTACCGTGTCCCAAAGTGATACCCTGCCAAGTCGTGCAAGTTGCTTGCGCCCCTATTACGCCCACGATTATTCTGCAGCTTGTTTGTTCCCTTGTTGATTGGTCCCAACTGGACCGCGTCCATGTACGCACCACGCTAGCCGGATATCTATAGTTTGACATGAAAATGAATTTGCCCGACGGCGTTGTCACATTCGACACGAGAGGGATTGTGGTCCGCTGTCGTTCCTGTATGAATGTTCCTTGCAGCTGCTTTGATACTCCACTGCACGGCAATCTCCATTCACATCTCTGTACACAGGTGATGCGATGTACGGCGGCGCTGCGGCTCATCATGGCAATTTCACCTCCGATGATTAGCACTCCCCATTCGAAAGCATACCGATCGTTTTGATTCAGCCCAATGTCACGGATATAAATGATCCCACCGCGATATTTTCAAATACACCCATCCTCTGTCGGGTAGTGGAGTGCTACGTTGGTCTAGCGTTGCAACATGAAAAGTCTGTCACTTCGCTTTGCCCTTCTGGGCATTCTGATCCGCGGCTGTTGCCTGCAAACCGCAGCAGCTGACCAGTGCGGGACCTCTCTACGTAGTTCTCGCATGGTGCAATCGCACCGAAAAGCCACCCCAGGAAAAAATGAAGAGGGCGAGCAAGCTCCAAGCAATGTTGGCACACTGGCACTCAACACTGTGCACACCGGACACGTCACCAATTATCTCACATCGGATGGAAGCGGACGATGCAATTTCCAAGGCATGAAGCTCAATATGCTCCGATCAGGTATCGGAGGCAACAATTGGAACGGCGGTTTGGCTTGTGGATCCTGCGTGCGTGTAAAACCGTCTCAAGGAAAAGAAATCGAGGTCTATAGTATGTAACTGTCCGTCAAAGCAGCAATACACTCACTCTCGCACGTAGTCGTTAATGAAACGGCCGACGGGGACGGACTTGACTGTGAGAGGCCATTGTTCGTACTCACTTACATGACTAAATTCATTTCCCACAGTGGAGTTGGACAGCATGATTGCTATGAAAGGAAGCACGGGCGGTCGGATTGAAAGTAAATATGTTGCTTTAGCTAAGTACAAAACTCAGAATATGTCTAGGTACATTCGAATTTGTCAAGTGTAGTTTTTCCGAACCCATTGAAGTGGTCCTTGCCAATTCGGGTCCATGGGACCTGCGGATGACAATCCGTCGAACAACACTGGCTGTGGTCGTTGCCGAAGTTCAACCGCTGGACGGTGGAGAGTGGTTCAAGCTGGAGAAAGCAAACCAATTCCATTGGACACCCGTTGACAATTCAGCTAGCACAAGGGTATCCAAATCCGGAGGATTTCATCTGCGCTTGACAGGTGTGACAGGCGAAAAGATCGTGCAGAGAAACCTCAAGCGTGACACCACTGAAGTGCAGACTGGCACGGTCAACTTCTGAGGAGATCTTTGCCCTCCAAGCAAGCCGGCCTTGCGTTTTCCTTTCACATCATCTCTCTTGTTCTTGTGGCGCCTGTCTATTCGACCGCTTGCTGTACTCCTTCCTAGCTAGAAATTTGATTCGCTAGCGGCAGGCCAGAGTGTCTTTATGCAGGTATTTGGCGCCTTACCCCGCACTGCACGTATCTTGCGTTAAAATTAGCAGACTGTCAGGCAAGCCGTCTTCTCGGTCGAGCACCTCTACAGTGTCTTTCAGTGATTACAGGCGTGCAGCACGGGTGCAGAACTGGGCAGACGTGTCTCCCCCATTCACGAGCGACAAGTGGTAGTAAGTACATATTAGGCTGGAATCGCCAGCTTCCTTTACAACACCCACCTCCGTCGTCCAACAAGCGTGCACTCTTCGTTGAGATACTTTGCTTTTGCGTTTGCTGGACGACTGAGAATCACTTCACTCTTGCAACATATCTCCCACTCTGATTGCCACCACCCGCCATGGCTTCTCCCACCGCCATCCCACATGCCGAGACCTCTTCTCACCACGCCCAGCATCAAGAAAAAAATCAAACAAATGGTTCACCCCTCTCTATCTCCCCAACGCGCACCTCACCACGTTCCATGGTGTCCCCCATCTACACGCAGGCAGGACGCTCGGCATTCTCTATGCCAGGGCCAAACTCCTCGTCCACAAGTCCGACCACCACGACATGGTATTCTGCTGGCTTTGCGAGCGGTAACAGTCAGCGCATCCGATCTCCACCTAACGGTCTTTCCACTCATTCACGTTCACCGGGCAGTGTATCATCCGCGGTTTACGTGCAGCGGGACGCTTTTCCCGAGGCCTCCCATCCATCACACACTCGCTCCTCTAGCTTCGGATCCGGCTCCAGCGCCTTTTCTAGCACCGATTTGAGTAACGAGCCTACGACCCCACAGGCCGAAGGGGTCGGTGCGCAAATGAATCGCGTCTCGTCCATTCCGCTCGGCACGTCGTTTGATCAAATCAAGGTCAAGCACCGACGCAGAGACTCTTGGGGCTACACTGGAACGGCACCCACCAATGTCAACCAGCGGTGGAGCGGGTTCGGCAATTTGCGTGACAGAGCCTATCCGCCGACATCCATGAGTGGCAACAAACCTCATGAGAGTGGCATCATCGACGCTCCTCTCGACAACCCTTCCACGGGCATGACGGGCTTGTTGCGGAAATTCAGTCTGAATGGGGGTCAGTCGCTCAAGCCACCTGTTGCCGAGGCTGAAAAGCTGGGTCGTATGCGCAGCGAAAGCGACTCCTTGGCCGTGACCAGAGAGCCCACCGTTTCTACGTCTGCAGAAGCAGAACCGCCTGCTACCAAGACTCGTGGGCGTCAGGGAAGCACATCTAATCCGTCCAGTCAGCGACGTAAACCCAGTCCCATGGGGGAACGCCTCCTAATGGGACACTTTAATGCCCATTAAACACAACTCTACACACAATTCACGTTCACCTCGGTCTGGTTTCTTCACGGTTTCAATGTAAAATAGCAACGTCTTGGGCGCGGATCTGTATATTGTCGAATATGCTTCTGCTCAACAATGGTTACGATTTTGTGCTGATGAAATACTAATACATGTTCAGGATTATGTCGGGCTCCATAAATACATTCTTGGTCACATTGTTCTGTAGTTTGAGCGGATGAACGGACGTAGAGTCCGATTATGGACCAATGCTGTCAGTTGGTGACCAGTGGGTGACCTGTCTGTTGGTAAAGAGACGGCCGCAAAGCGATTGCAAATTTTTGTGTGAACTTGAGGATTTGAACAATCTTTCCAGTAGACAACTTCGGGCTCGAACCCATGTTCTTTCTTTGTAAGGGCCTTAAAGGATATCCAGAGACTGCATGGCGCTCACTGTTGAGGCAGATACACCGTCTTCCTGTGGAGTCCAGAGCTCTTCTGGTATCGTCAAAGCAAGACGAAAGGAATCCTTGCCATTCAGGTAGTAATGGTAGAGACGTTTCGTCCGTATAAACCCCAGACTCTCATAGAGCTGAAGAGCCGCCAGATTGTCTGCCTCTGTCTCCAAAACAATCTATGAAGCATCAATGCCATTTCGCCACATTCACCACGTCTACATACCTCTTGAGCTCCTTGTTTGATCATCTCCGTCAAGGCAGTTTGAAGAAGTTGGGTCGCGATGCCTTTTCCCCTGTGGGGCCGATCGACGCTAAGCATCCCGATATAGCCCCTCATATATCTGTTTCCCTTCAAATGTCGGTCTAGTTTTCCAATCACAACACCCACTGGCCTGCTTTCGTGACATGTATGTGCCAAGAAGCACAGACTGGGCCATTGGTGAATGAAGTATCGATATGTGTAAATGGTATATGGCTCACTGAGCTCCGAGTCTATGAGTGCCATAATTTCATCAAGTTGACTTTCATCTTTGAATGGATTGATGCGCACATCTGTGCTGGACGTTGTCGTATGGACGCCCTGTTCTTCGACATCACTTTCTTGTTCACTGCCCATCTCGTCTACAGGAGCAAAAGTGGCGGTAGGGCGAGAAGAACGCGTCCTCCATTTCTGCTATTGCCCAAGCTCGAATAGGAGCAAATGCTCGCTGCTCCACAAATCGGGGGACGCTGGGAAACCAAGAAAATTTATTAGGATTCTCGTTGTGGTTGCTGGTGGTGTGTTTATGCTGGTGCTGGTGCTGATGGTGAGGAGATATTCAAGACAGTGTTTGTATGAAAGTCACGTTGCGTTTGTCGGGCGGGTTGCTTCTTCCACATAAACCGGTTGAATTAATGCCGAGATGCATGTGGGGTCAAGTGACAACATTTTCGACGTGCGGACATTAGTACTGCTGAGACTGTCGTGTGCATAAAATAAGCTTCAGGTAGGACGGATTGCCTCCATACCCTCCTTACTATACGTCAACAACATGTCTATGCGTGCTTTGGTCATCAAGGAGCCCTACAAGGTAAGCATTCCTGTGCTTCACACCAGCTAAGCCTGATCCCATTTCTTAGGTCGTCGTGGAGGATCGCCCCATTCCTACCGTTAAACAGCCCACAGATGTTGTCGTGAAGAACCACTACGCAGCTCTCTGTGGCTCGGACTTACATTTCTGTATGGCTTCACCTTCTATTTGTCAGCGAATGTCTTATCACTCCGTCCTCAGATCACGGCTTTCAACCCGTTCCTCGGTATGATTTCGTATTGGGCCATGAATTCATTGGCGAGGTTCACGAAGTTGGAAGCGCTGTCAAGAATTTCAAAAAAGGCGATTTGGTAGTATCGCCATTTACTATTTCTTGGTGAGATCCGAGACGATGCTCAACATTCACTCGACTTATCACCTCTATACTCAGCGGCAATTGTTTCTGGTGCTCCAAGGGACAGACATCTCGATGCCAACAATCGCGTGTATTCGGAAGTATTCCTTTGGATGGTGCACAAGCCGAGTATGTTCTCGTGCCTCTCGCGGATACGACATTGTACACTGCTCCCAAGGACGTCCCGCCTGAGGCTGTGATTCTAATGGCTGATGTAGGTACCTACAGGAGTGAGAGATCCTTCTCACTCGCTTTTCTAAGATCATCCCGACTGGATACTTTGTCGCACAAAATGGCTACAATTTACTCCAGCCAAATGAGCGGGAAGATGTCACAGCAGTCGTTGTTGGCTGTGGACCCGTTGGTCTATGTGCAATCACGGCTGCCAAAACGTTCTTCAAGGTGAGCAAAAGTTCATTAGTTGTAGCTTCATTAACCAAATTGGAATGGCAGAATGTCTATGCCGTCGACCAAGTTGCCGATCGTCTGGAAGAGGCGAAGCGCCATGGAGCAGACAAGACTTTCCATCTCACAGACGAGGACGTGCCAGCCAAGGTCAAGGAGCTTACGGATGGCCGTGGTGCAGATGTCGTCTTGGAAGTGGTAGGCGTGGAGCCGGCCTTGCATCTTGCTATCGATATGATCCGGAACTTCGGTGTGATCAGCTCCTGTGGAATTCACAACAAGCCAGTCACTCTCAAGGGCCTGGACCTTTATAGTACGTGTGTTTCCGCAACCGATGATACTGCTCATGTCCTTTCTTTCCAGACAAAAATATCCGATTCCAGTGTGTTCAATAGGTATTTTGTGGATTGCCGTGACTGATATTCCTTCCTGCAGATTTGGTCGTTGCCCGGTTCGAGCTCTCTTCAAGGTAATAAAAAGCTATAGATCGTGAATCAAACTAATTTGTGCTTATATAGGATGCCCTCGAAAAGATTCTCATCCCCAATGCAGACCTCTTCCGAACATTTGTGCAACACACTGTCTCTATTGAAGAAGCTCCAAAGTACTATGATTTGTTCGAACGTCGCAAAGTGCGCAAGACAGTCTTCAAGCTACCGGCTGCTCCTTGAGCGAAAGGCAACAGGAAAGAACTTGCAAAGAAAATATGAAAAATTTAGAGTGAAATTGCTAGTAATATGTGATATGCGATGGAGCAAAATTAGTACATGTTCTGTATTGATGGGCGTGATCCAACTTGATTGCCTCCTTACTTGTGCCAATCCGTTTGAAGAGATGCAACAAGTTGTCTCAGTGTTTTTGTGCTGAAATTATCGACCAAGAGGGTAGGGGATGCAGGGCAAGGTGTCCAGCACATCATTCTTATGACAAGTTGCTCTGAAGGAATTGCCGACATGCATCTTGTGATGGTACGAAGATTGGATCTTGCGCAGACTCGTTGATCTCTTCCACAGCTTTTGCGAACTCATCGTAGTTGTGAAGGATTTGTGACTGCGACAGACATGATTAGCAAATTTCCATACTTTTGGGAAGAACTTACCATAATGGGGTCCGAAAGGCTTTGTATCGCACGGGAATCCTCAATGTACAGACTGAGAGCTTCTCTAGCCTCTTTGAGGTTCGATTTTGCGCACGTCTCGAATGCCTGATATGCAGATCGCGCTTTCGTTGAATACAAAGACCCTCCTATCGACGAACGTGAGCGTGCTGGAGGAGATGTAGGCATGGGAGGAGACTGCACTTTATCCGACCCGACAGGCGGTGACCGGGTTTGTGAAGCAGCAGCTCGAGCACGCTGATCCAGGAATACTCTTAAAGGAAGGACGACACCCTGAGCTACGATATTTACGAACTGTTTTTGGACCTCGGATAAGTCTAGTTCGATTTTGGAGCGGGAGTCTGCGGCTTTTGCAGCAGCTTGCGAGTCAGCTTTGGACGATGGTTGAGTAGGGATTTGAGTCATGCCTGTGAAGCCTGTCCAGAGTGAATTAAGGGTCTCCACCAACCGAGCAAAGTCCAATGCTCTACTCGCTGATACTCCCGCTTCATGACCTGCAACACGGCGGTCTATGGCAAACGTGCTTCGGCTTGTGTGGCGAAGATCGACGCTGGCCGCCATCTCGCGTAGTAAGAGAAGATGACGCAGGTGGAATAGGGGAACGTCCATGCGACTAGTCAGACCGATGCGTCCGGCACCCAGACCGCCTTGTGAAGACATTTCCTGTGCGGCAGCAAATAGATTGGAACGACATGCATCCAAAGCTGAAGAAGCCAGGTCGACAAATGTCCCTGAAATAAGTGCACTGCTGCATTGGGACAAAAGACGAAGCGTGGTGGCTAAGGGGGGATACCAAGTCGAGACAACGTGCTTTGGTGGTGAAGCAAAGAGGCGGACGGATGAAGAGCTTGCCGGAGCATCGAATTGCTTGAAGCCAGTTTGCTTCTCATGGGCCTCAGCCGCTGCTTCAAGCAGCCCTGCGCCACCAATGCTTGGTGCGCGGCGATGGCTCTTCTTGAGTTTCGCAGGGTAATCTAGGTCCTCTTCCGACGGTGAGTAGTGGGAGATGGCCTTGCCTCCAATGGTGTCTCTTGTCAATGCAGTGAGTCGGTTTTGAGCCTCTGACAAGCTCGACGATAGTATGAATGGAGCAACTTGTTGAACAATCGTGCCATCAAAGTCTAGGCCATCGACATAAGCGACACAAATCGATGAAAGTGCAGAGGAAGTCTGTTCCTTTGTGAGACGCGACCTGATACGGTCATCGAAGGTCGTTGATAAGCTCCGTAAATAGCCCGACAAGCTCGGATGAAAGCTATTGTCATGAGAATTTTGAGAGAAAAAGCCCGTGTAAAGTGAGACCTCAGCTTTAGCCAAAGCGAGCAGAAAGGCCATCGCTTTAGTGACCAATCGAGCGGTGGCGTTCTCATGCGTGCCTGAGGTGGATTCATTTAACGAAACAGCCTCGACATGTGTGCTAATGTTGGTGATGAATCCTTGCAGTAATGAGCGTCGAGATTCGAGGTAGGCCGAGCGGCACTCTTCCAATAATGAGACAAACTCCGGCGCTCGGAAGATGTCATGTTCGTCCTCTCCACCATTCGTGTTTGCCTGGGAGTAGTCAGCAAGGAGGGATTCCTCGTCGACTTGATTCGTCGACCTGTGCATCATTGCCATTGAGTCAAGATCCGTCGATGCCTGCGGGGCATGTGAAGAAGCGCGCTTTTCAAGCTCCTCAATTAGTCTTCTGATTTCTGGCCCTTCCTCTTCAAAGCGATCCCACAGGAGCGCAGAGACAGGAGGCTCGGCCAATGCCATTAGATCATGTGCATCTGCGTCAAAATGCTTTTCCTTTCCTTTTCGCGTGCGGGATTTGTCGAATTCTTTAAGCTTCACAGTGGTTTCGTCGACCAGTTGATGAAAACGATTGATAACGTACATACGAATCAGTGTCCCCGCACGGACAAGACAGTGTTCGAAGCGCATCTTGTAAAGCGGAGCATCACGGTAGTGTGGATGGGCGCAGACAAAAGCGAGGGCCACATCGAGCCTCTGCAGTGTAAGGAAAAAGTCATTGGATGTGACCAAGGAGAGCGAAGGAGACGACAGCAATGAAGTGCTAGCCGGAAGAATTGCAAAGTATGACAGTCGCAGACTCAAAGCATCTGCCACCTTGGATAGGTGCTCCTGTACAGATATGTAAGAAGCTCTTACAAATACACATGAGACTCACAATTTTTTCCACCATCCTTTCCGCCTCTTCGCGAAGATCTTCGCTTCCCTCTTCAACAAGCCTCGCGCCGGCTCTGAGCTCCGAGATATGGACCCTTGATGACTCTATGTGGCTGAGAAGCTCATCTGCTTCATCAGCGGCCAGCTTGATGTTTTGTAGAGCATCGACGTGAACGGACTGCATGGAGCGGAATATGTGGGATTGTTGCTTGGAGTACCACGACAAGTACGAGGGGGCATCGACAAGGCCTTGTGCGGGAAGTGCAAGGTCTGCATTGGATGACGAGGTGGTGGGCCGCGAAGGAACACTACTGGGCCCTGCTGGGTAGTCTACGGAACGCTCCTGGTCAGACGGCTGAGGAACATGATTATTTGTGCGTTGGCCTTTGGGGGGCTCTAAAAACTCTGCCAAAATATTCACGCTGCGTCTCTCTGACTCGCTGAGGGGAGCTTGAGAAGTTGCCCATTGGTCCAAGGAGACAGTCATTGTCGGTGGAACGACCATGACGCCTTGCTGGACAGCCGAACGAGTGGTACGGTGCACACAGTGATCTTCTTTTGGGGGGCGTAGCTGGCGCGTGCGAGATGTCCGCCCACGTTGACCTTGTGCGCATGTGCTGGCGAACATTGTCCATCGCCAAGCTTGCCTCGTCGGAGTGTCTTGCATCCACACATCATCCTCTTGTAACGAAATGTCGACAAAAATAGTCGCCACGGAACCTTTCGAGGGACAGAAGCCCGGAACATCTGGGCTCCGTAAACGGTGAGTGCATTGCAGCGCACCTGGGTCATATGCTCACCCTCCTGTAGCGTCAAGATCTTCTCACAGCCTCGCTACACGGAGAACTTCGTTCAGGCCATTCTGTCATCCATCCCGTCACCGGGTGCCAAAGGTGCTACATTGGTTGTGGGTGGGGATGGCCGATATTTTAGTATCCCAGCGATCCAGTCGATCATCAAACTGTGCGCAGGCAATGGTGTGAGCAAACTTATCATTGGGGCGAATGGAATCCTGTCCACGCCCGCCGCAAGCCATGTGATTCGGTCATACAAGGCGACAGGAGGTATCCTATTGACGGCTTCCCACAATCCGGGAGGTCCGGATGCCGACTTTGGTATTAAGTACAACATGGAAAACGGTGGTCCGGCGCCTGAATCAGTGACAAATAAAATCTATCAAGTCACCACATCCATCAAGGAATACCACATCGTGGAAGGCCAAGATGTGGATCTGTCCAAGGTCGGCGACACATCGTATGGCCCCTTGGCTATTCAAGTCATCGACCCTGTCAAAGACTATGTCCAGTATCTGTCGGAGATCTTCGACTTCCCTCTGATCAAATCCTTCTTGCAATCAGGTTCCTTCAGTGTGCTTTTCGATGCCTTGCACGGAGTCACAGGCCCGTACGGGCGGTCTTTGTTCGTCGAACACTTTGGGCTTCCCGAGGCATCCATTCAGAACTGCACACCCAGCCAGGACTTTGGTGGAGGTCATCCCGACCCGAATCTGACGTACGCCAAATCGCTGGTCGACGCAGTTGAGTCGAAGAACATTTCCTTCGGCGCTGCTTCGGACGGAGATGGTGATCGCAATATGATTATTGGAAAGGGGGCATTTGTCAACCCGAGTGACAGTGTTGCGATTATCGCTGACTGGGCCGATCGGGCCATCCCCTACTTCAAGAAGGGTGGCGTAAAAGGTCTGGCTCGTAGTATGCCGACCAGCGGCGCCATTGACAGAGTGGCAAAGAAGAAAGGGTTTGAAGTATTCGAGGTACCTACGGGCTGGAAGTTCTTCGGCAACCTCATGGACGCTGGACGTCTGTCCATCTGCGGCGAGGAGAGCTTTGGTACGGGCTCCGACCACATCCGCGAGAAGGACGGTCTTTGGGCCGTTGTAGCCTGGTTGAGTATCCTGGCGGCAGCCAATCAGGAGAAGCCTGGCACAAGTGTATCTGACGTTCTTCTGGCCCATTATCGAACGTATGGTCGAAACTTCTTCTCACGTTACGACTACGAAGAGGTGGATTCGGCAGGTGCCAAAGCCATGATGGACCATCTCTCCACTCAGTTCACCTCGCCATCCTTTGTGGGCACCAAACTCGGTGCGTTCGAGGTAGCTGAGGCGGGTGACTTCTCGTACACGGACCCCATCGATGGAAGTGTGAGCAAGAACCAGGGCCTCTACATCAAATTCCAAGATGGCTCCCGGATCATCTTCCGTCTCAGCGGTACGGGAAGTGCAGGTGCAACAATCCGTCTATACGTGGAGAAGTATACCAACGATGCTCAAGAGTTTGCAGCAGATGCACAGGTCGGCCTTAAGCCCCTGATTGACCAAGCACTCTTGGTATCTGACCTGGAGAAGTACACTGGCCGCTCGAAGCCGACTGTGATTACCTGATGTGTCCGAACATTGTGAACATTGTTTCTGAGCATTGTGAACATTCTATCAATATATTATCATACAAGTGCGCATGTCTGACATCGTCCATTACCACTGCCAACCAGCGCGTTGGTGCGAGTTGATGATCGGCTGATTGACACGCACAACACCGCCTGTGCCGATGCTTCGAAGGATTTTGCGCTCCTTTTTCAACTTTTCGTCTTGCTTTGTGTGCCATTCCTTTCCGTGGCGCAGCACGACACTCATATAGCTCTGAGGGCTGGTGATCACGCCCACACGTCCACGACCTTTGATTTCCAGTCGCTTGAACGTCCGGCCCTTGCCAACCCACGCTTCTGCTACGACCAAACGCTGAGGATCGAGTCCCTTGGCGACCGCATGATCCCTGGCAAGCACCAGCATGCTTTTGACACGCTTTGCAGCACGCTTCTGGGAGAATTGCATTTGCAGAATGGAGTAGTCCAAGGGTTTCCCGCCGCCGATCTGATCGGCCAAGAGTTGCAATTTCTTGGGGGAGATACGGAAGCGTGCCGTAGAAGACTTGTGCTCGGAAAATGTGAGCTGCTCCTGTCCAGAGACTGTGTCGACGCTCTTTTCTGGACGGCTCCATCGCTTTCGATGCAGGCGTTGCAGGGACTTCTCCTTAGAAGGCTCCAGCTCTTTTAACATTCTTTCCATTTGTGCCTCTTCGTCGCTCTTCAGACCGACCATCTTCTTGCCACGATTCCGCAAATTCTGATACATGTTTCTCATGCCTTCAAACGCAAACACGGAAGGCGTTGTCGATATCCTACACAAAATGGTCAGTATGGTCTCCATCGATTCGTATCGCACACGTACGTTCGTTTCGCTCCTGTGAGTCGAGTATGGTATATGTTGGGCTCGGTGAGCATCCGAGGAGCATTCAAGATGTACGAGCATCCTACTGCGTCCACAGCATGTCGCCCTGCGCGGGCATGAAGTGTTCGAAGGGCCATCTGGGACGAGTGAGAACAGACAGACCATCACTGCGAATCGCAGAAAATGTCGCCAGGCATGCGCGCATTCGCGGCACGTGTGCTTTCCACCCGCGCCCAGCAGCAAATGTAAGCAACAAAATGCGATTGGCTGCTGCCTCTTTCTGTCGAGAGCGCTTGTTGGCGGCTTACGCGAAGGATCTACCTACCATCACGACCCGATCGGAAAACAAGTCAATAGAGACTTGTTCTTCTTACTGCGCCAAATCAGACCGTTCTCTGTCTTGGCTTGACGGACTCGCACTCCGTTCCCCTCTGTGGAGACTTGGTCTTCCACCCGATACCAACATAACAATATGATCGCCTCGTTACGTACGACAACGCAACTGGCGGCTCGCGCGGCGGGAGGTACGTACAGGAGGCAAATATATTGCCAAAGAATCATGACTCACTCTCCTTGTGTTTTCCTTTCCTTACCCTTACAGCCATGCGAGCGGCACCTTCTCGATCGGTGGCAACACTTGCTCTGGATTCTTCAAACACTGCCAAGTTGGCAGCCTCCCGTGCAAACAGTGTGCCGTGGGCGTCCACTTCCGCGCTCCCCGCTCGTTCTCTGTCCACCTCTTCTGCACAAAAGCAAGCCTCTCCCACAAGCGAGCCTGAGTCTTTCAATGCTGTCGCAAACCGTGGAAGCAATGCCTTGAGTTTGGATCAACCAAGGAACAACGTTGGTATGTCGAGAGAGGCGTTCCACATGGTCACTGCTCACGCTTCGGCTTTCCAGAATACGTCACGACGACTCTTGACAAAGTCGTCAACTGGGCACGCCAAGGATCTATGTGGCCCATGACTTTCGGTCTGGCGTGCTGTGCTGTTGAGATGATGCACGTCGCTACAGCACGGTATGACCAAGATCGTCTGGGTGTCGTATTCCGAGCCTCGCCCCGACAATCGGATGTTATGATCGTCGCAGGTACTCTGACGAACAAGATGGCTCCGGGTAAGTGACGTTGCGCATCATGTGAATCGTACTGATTTTGTTCTTGTTAGCTCTTCGAAAAGGTTCGTTTCCACCTTGACTCCCTTTCTGCTCCCCTAACTTCTTTGCAGTCTACGACCAGATGCCTGAGCCCCGCTGGGTTATTAGTATGGGATCATGTGCAAACGGAGGTGGCTACTAGTACGTGTGATAATTCTCTTCCGACTGCTGCTCATCATCCTTGCCACAGCCATTACTCATACAGCGTCGTTCGAGGATGCGACCGCATCGTTCCTGTGGATCTCTATGTTCCAGGGTGTCCACCAACAGCTGAGGCACTTTTGCATGGTATGCTGTGTCTCATGCGGAAGATGCGCCGTGGTCGCAAGATGACCTTATGGTACCGCAAATGATTTCATATCTCTCTGCTATTCTTTTGTACACATCACTAGCACAATTAAATAGGCTGTTGTCATACGTTGCGAAGGCCTTCAATGGAGGAGGTTGTAAATATTGAGATCAACTAAACGCCATCCCTCGAGTAATTGTCGACGACGGACAGATACATCTGTGGTGTTTCGATCAAAGTGAAGTCTGATTCCTGCCATTTCTCTCGGACAGAATCAGTCAGTCATTCACCGTCATTTCCCTTCTTCTCCTGCCATTGTATCGCCTCTTACTATTCACAAATCTCTCCTATGCGGTACGGAAAAGGCATTCTTTTGCAGGTCTATCTATTAGGTCTCTGCCTTTGGCATCCCGTACGTTCTTCTTGTCTCATTGTATGATCCTCACGGCTGCATATGCGGCCTCGTATCGTCATGTGCACTCTAGACCCTCTCGTTTGCCACTCCCTCCACATGGGAGCAAGAAGAAGTACTTACTACAACGGTCGCTCATGCCACTCCGTGCACGCCTACCGATCCGAGCCATGTCTACATCTCCATTTGCTGCCAAGCCAGACGAGAAGCTCACGCTGTCCTCGACAGTCACGCTGCAGGACGGCAAGCAGCACCCTCGCTTTGGGATAGGTGCCTGGCTGATGCGGGGTAATGATGCCACACAGTCTTTACAGCATGCAGTTGATCAAGTGGGCTATCGACTCATCGATACAGCCAAATACTATCGCAATGAAGCAGAGGTTGGAAAAGCGATTTGCCAGTCGACTGTGCCTCGCAAAGACATTTATGCAGTGACGAAGCTCTTTACAAACGACATGGGTGGGGGAAGCCGGACAAAGTCCGCGTATGAGGACAGCCTGTCGAAGTCCGGTCTAGACTACTGGGATCTGGTTCTGCTGCACGCACCCGACGGTGGAAAAGACTTCCGCCTAAAGACATGGGAGACATTGGCGCAGTACGTCCAAGCGGGACAAATTAAATCACTCGGTGTGAGCAACTTTGGAGAGCACCATATTGAAGAGCTGGTCAATTCACCGCAAGGCAAGGCCGTCAAGCCTGTGGTGAATCAAATAGAATGTCATCCATTCTTTGCTCAGAAGGCACTGAGGGCCAAATGTGAGCAACATGGCATTCTGGTACAAGCCTATTGTCCATTGGCTCGAGGGCGCTATTATGGAGACAAGACGTTGCAACAAGTTGCCAAGCGCAACAACTGCACCGAGGCACAAGTCATGCTCTCTTGGTCCATTCACCATGGAATTGTGCCTTTACCAAAGAGCAGCAATGCCAAGCGACAAGCAGAGAATGCGGAGAGCCTTCATGTACGGCTCAGTGAGGAGGATATACAAGGTGAGTTCACCAGGCACCTGAAAAGCTTATTTCTGACATGCTGTAAAGCGCTAGACAGACTCGATCGAGGTGATGCGGGCGCCATTGAGATGCAAACCAGTAGCCAGAGCGCCCCATAGATCAAAGCTCAAGCCCCATAAAATCCCATAGAAGGGCATCCCCTTGTAGAGTTCTTTGTGTAGCTAGTTATCCCAGTGATTGTAATTTGTGCGGTAAAGCGCGTTCGTCGAGGCCACATGTGCCTGAGGGTCATGGTAGGATACGCTTGTCAAAAGCAATCATACCCTAAAGAGATTATAAAGACTCAAACTCCATACCGCCTTGTGGTTTTCTACCTCTGTCAATCCAAAAGTTTCAGCCAATTCTCGATTGCAAATATGTTGTACAAGTGATCACAGCAAGGCATCATTTCTTTCCCTTCCCTTTGGCTGGCTTGCGTGTCGGAAGAGCAGAGCCAGCTTTTGCTTCACGGCCACCGACGCTCATCCACCCTAAATCTTGCTCATCAAATTCTGCCCGAGGGCTTTGTGCTTTTGACGATGATGGTTCAGATCCGCCAAACCTTCGGCGGAACCGGGCCACCCGTCCGCTCTCATCGTCGTCGGCGGCGCCCTGGAGTCGCTCCATGGTTGGGTTCCAAAGAGGATGGTTGGTGGGGTCGCGTGTCAACCGTATTGTTGATCGAGGTGATGTTGTGGTGAGCTGAATGGAAGAGCCATCAGAAAGGAAAGTTGTCTGGTTGAATTGCGGGACGGGACGAGGCAACGGTGATTTGGTCGAAGTGTGCTGCCGAGCACTTGTGGAGAATCCTCTTGTAGACACACTGGCGGCTTTCCCTTTGCAGGGCGATGACCCTTTGCTGTCTCGGAGTTGCTGCAACTGCTTTTCCCTGCCGGCTTTGATGGAATCATTGCTTCCCAATTCTGTCTCAGGCGAAAACCGAAGTTCTACGTACGAGTCAGTGAGCCCACCGAGGGATGTCTACTACACTCACGGAAGACATTCTTCTCAGGCTTGAATTCGCCCTGGACGATGTTTTGACGCAACACTTTCACGACGTCGTCCCACATGTTCAGACCCTCGTCGATCTTGGTGGCATCGGTCTCCTTGGCGGCATTGAAGAAATCGTGGCGCACCTTTTGGCGCCAGGCTGCCCGTGTGGTGGCATCATGCTGAAAGGTCGCATCAGCCGCTCGTAGGACGCTCTTGTACAAGCCGATGGCTCGGTGTCGCTGTGTCAGTGTGAAAGACATTTCGTGCAACGGTTAAGAAGAAGATGGCCATGAGGCCCTGAAAAAGTAAACCTTCGTCCGACGTGGCACGTGCACGCGCTCCAGACACGTACCACACCGAACATCTTCTTGGCTCTCTAGCTTACCTCGTCGTCGTCATGAATCGCAAGGCAGCAAAGCCAGCGGCCTCGACGGCACGCTCAAGCTCCATGTGAGTACAAAGGATGCTGTGGGAGTCCATTTGACGAATGTCGTACAGCCCCCGCACATCGGCACCGTCCTCGTCCGCGTCGGGCGCGATTACCTCCCTCTACAAGTCCTATAATCAGAATACGCCTGCTCGGCTGAAACTTATTGATGCACTTTGTGCATTTCTCATGCTATTGGGTGTCATGCAGTTCGTATACTGCATTGCTGTCACAAACTTCCCCTTCAATAGTTTCATTGCTGGGTGCGTACTGTTTTCCACACCCTCACGTTACCTGACCCTTCTGTTCTAGCTTCGGTGCTACTGTGGGGCAATTCGTCCTCGCTGCATCTCTTCGGATCCAGGTAAACAATTCCAACCAAGAGGAATTCAAGAAGATGACGCCAGAAAAGTAAGTGAATATCTAGTTCTTGCTTCTTATTCTTACATGGCTTTCCAGAGCATTTGCTGAGTTTGTCTTTGGCTCCATCGTATTGCACTTTTTTGTCGTCAACTTCCTGGGTTGATGCGAGCAGCTCGTCGTACTGCATACTTGTACATTACCAAGCGGGGCGTGTGACAATCCATTCATTTTCGGGGTCATTTTGTGCTCCACGGGGCATTCCATTCACGCAATGAGGTGTTTCTTTTTCATTCTGTGCAGAACACGGTAGTGCCAGAGTATTCAGTCTAGCCAGATGGACGGCTTGCCCAAGCAATTGGAAGCCGTAACGAGAGTGTAAAAGTAGATGAGTTGTGAACAGAAGTATCATAGAACGGAAAGCCCTTTCGAACAAAAGTCTCGTCAAACGAGGAGCCTCATTATGAAAATATCCCATGGAATCCTCATCAGACAGAGCTTCCCATCGTACAAAACTCATACTTGTGGGTTGTATTTTCGACGGCATGTTTTGAAACAGGATTTCGGCTTTTTAAAAAATACGTGCATTGCTATGTACATGGATAGGACACGGCCTACCTATGGGAGACGTTACAGAGCGGCAGAGGATCGCTGTTATACATTGGGACAAAAGTGAATGCCTAGTGCTTATGCCTCTCCGCGTTGCTTTTTGGCCTCTTCCTTGAGTTTGTCCACATTGCTGGGATGGAAGAGGGAATCGACAGCGACATATCCGACAAATACCGCCGCACCTAGGCCGAAGCCTGGTAAGAAGTTACGGAACATGAATCGGTTGGAGAAGACGGGGTGCTTGCGCCAAGCCTCACGGGCGGCCCAGGGATCGCGGTACATGGAAGACATACCAGATGTTACTGTAGGAAAGAGGGGGAGACACGTCAGCATAGTGCACACGGAAGACGGAAAGACAGGTTGGTCATGGACTGGCTAGGAGAAGCATTTGTATGACTGTAATAAGAAGCAGTATGTGTGGCTTTGATAAGGCGATTGTAGCCAGGGAGTCTTCCTTCCGTTACGCAGACAACCGGCATTCAGCCTCCGTTGCATTAAGTGTACAGCGTCACAATAACGTGCGGCAGCCGGACTCGGTATTAGTACACACCAATGACGACTTCCACCACTGTAGCAGATAGCAGGGTAGGAAATGAAAGAGGGAGAAATCCCCTCTTACTGCCTTCCCTTATTACCACAGGAAATGGCATACTCGTCCGACAAGTGGCCAGCCCAGCACTTCAAGTACACCATCCAAATATCGCAGCACAGAACACTTACCTACAGCTCGCACAGAGGTAGATGGTATAGCGAACCAGGACACATTTTCGCACAGGAGCGTCGAATGAGAAGCGCGCGTATGAGCACCACGTGCTGTCTCTTGTAATGCAAGGGCCAAGGGGAATGCCATCATTCTGTGAATGGTGGTGATAGGGTAGAGTTCATTACTTGCATTACAAAAGAGGGAGCTTTGTACGCTTGCCTCCGTGTTTTGCTCGACAGACCCGATGGTATCACAATCTGAGCTAGAGGCAGCCATTCGTGAGAGGCTCGACAAGGTTGCAGCGCTGGTATGTAGCACCTCTTTCCCTCGATCTTCCCGCTGACACTTCGCACTAGGTCGTATCGGATGTGTCTGGAGGTTGTGGACAGGTTTGTGCCGCTGTACCGCTGAATACCGTATCGCTGATCCTTGTCTAGGCATACAATGTGATTATTGTCTCAGAGGCATTTGAGGGGTAAGGCGTTTGCTTCTCGCTCGGCTCCTTTGCTTATGTTGTTGTTCTCCCCTTCTAGACTCAATACACTCAAAAGACACAGACTAGGTATGTGAATTGTGTGCTTGGGACATACACTGTGGGTTTGTGCTTGGAATACTGACGATCTTCTTGGCAGTCAATGATCTCCTCAAAGACCAAATTGCGCAGCTCCATGCGTTTTCGCAAAAGACGTACACTCCTCAAGTGAGTCTTTCGTGCACATCCAGGCATCCCCTGACGTTCCCCACACTAGCAATACGAACAACTCACCGCATCCCCGCAACCTTCTGAAGAGGCACCCGCAGAGAAGACGACAGTGGTTCCAGCCGCCGGCCTGGCGTCGCCTGTGCGCCCGGCCACGTTGGACACTTCGGTGGCACAGAAAGGAGCCAAGGTCCACCATCGAACAACATCTTCGAATGTATCTGTGCCGGAGCTGATCCTGACGCCTGATGCTAGCGAGAGCAAAGGACGAGGCCATTCGCGTCAGCGGTCCTTGACGCCGAACACGCACAATACTTCCGATCTCGGCTCTTCAGGAATGAACAGCCCCAGTGGGGCGAGCGGCATCTCGCGCCGTCACTACAACCAGATTACCAACACCGATTTCTGGATTGATCTGCGTGATGCACTGGAGAAGCGCTTCATGACCGATGATGGAAGTGCTAGTCCCAGTGCCTCGCCTGGGCGCCAACGAGGGGAAGCAGAGATGGTAGGTGGACAATATACGGTAATTCGGATGCTCATTGCTCTCTAGATCAAAGTATTTGAGGACTTTTTCCAGACACAAAAGCAGCACATGAGTGGTGAGTAAATTGTCTGTGCATTGCGCTACTTCTCACCTGTCCTCGCGAGCAGCAAGCGACGTGGCCCGTGTACGAGATGGTACGGGGATGTATGGCATGTAGCATGTAGCACATGTGGTCACGAATGGCCCAGTGGTCCGAATCTGTTTGCCAAAGGGAAGATGAACCATGTGTAAAGATGGTCCATAGCGGTGTACTGGATTTTATGATGATCAAACAGTCTCATGACGGCCTTTGACAGTGAAAGTGTCCCCGTGCTCATTTGTCTCTCGTGAAAAAGTTGCTTGGCCAACTTTCCACGATCATCTATTTTCTGTTATGATTACAATGCAATGTTTTGTATATATGGTAGTGACTGATGATTGCCATGATCACCGACCACAAGAGTGCGCACAGATATTTCCCTGCATCACATTCAGACGACGGGAAGGTGAGCTACCAAGGCGTCATGATGAGACGACTTTCCACGGTGGACCCGAGAGAAGTATCAAACACATTGAACAGCGCTTCACTGTAGGTTCGTAGTGTAGGAGCAAGCACCAAGTCACCGTGGGTTTGTAGTGAAGCACAAATCACCGTGGGTTTATAGTGAAGCACCACACACAGCGGGTTCATTGTGAAACAACAAGTCACCCTGGGTTCGTAGTGAAAGAGCAGACTCCACGTCACTGTTGGCTCGTCGTAAAGCGGCGGTCTCGGTACAGCAATGGCATCGCCTCTGGATCCTCTACAATTTCTTCCACACCGTGCACGCGCGCGATAAAAAGATCGGAACCAGTGATGGACTCATGTTGTTGTTGTTGCTGCTGCTGGGAAGATCTGGTAGATTCGATAAGAGACTCTATCGAAGTTGGGGCCTGGAGAGTGCTGCCCAAGTCGTCATGCAATCGTATCCTTGCCACAAGGCTACAGGCAAGACTCCCCATGCTTTCGCTCAATACGGGGACTGGATATCTAGCAACAGACTCGCTTCTTGGACCAGTGGCATGTAGCGAGGGATGTATGTTGACAGCTTGGAACGGATGGCCGTCCCGCTTGGTCGGTCGTGTTTGAGGTGTTCTGGAGTGATTGTCCCAATGCTCGCCCAGGGCAAATGGGGCAAGTCCGGGACGTGAAAAGCCATGTGCAGCGGTCTCCTGTTTAGTTGTGAGGACGTTAACAATGAAATGGGCGCAATTATTGTCGTTTGTACCCTTCCTCTTCCCGCTCGAGATCGCATCGGCCAGGCGACTTGGGGTCCGAAGGCTGAAGGCTACCAATGGCGGATCCATCGAGACTGTCGTAAAGCTGGACAGTGTCGCACCATGCGCCCAGGCGGAGCCTGACGGTGTGAGAGAAAATTGGTCGTGATGCTCAGAATGCGAGGGGGCAATTGATGATTCCTCGACCAGAGCCGTGATGATGGCCACAGGCTGTGCGGAACGTCGCATCAGTTCACGAATGCGAGCGGATACATCTTGGGAAAGAGTATCGCGAGTACCCGGGTATGTTGCGGAGAAGTGACGGACTGCATACTTTGACGGGATGTGTGCAGCGAGAATCGCCCTTCTTCGAACGCTTGCACACCCTATTCGGCTTGCAATCATGAGCCGCAAGCGGGATCGTGAAAGGCTCCTAGACAAATATTTGTTCGTGATCTACTTGGCGCACGCGCCACATGAGCGCTTTAGAACTTCCAGTGCTTTGGAACTTGCACCGTACTTGCGACGGTCTGGCGCTTCTTGATGAGCGAGCACATTGTCACGATGCCAAACACAGCTGCACTTGCTCCTACGCCCTACAAGTACAGTGTCATTCTTCCCACATACAATGAGAGGCGCAATCTGCCCGTCATTCTATATCTGCTGTGCACCACCTTTGAGCAGAACAACGTCAACTATGAGATAGTGATAGTAGACGATGCATCACCTGATGGCACGCAAGAGATTGCTCGCCAATGTGCCAAGGTGTGGGGCGAAGACCATATTGTTCTAAGACCGCGAGCAGGCAAGCTGGGTTTGGGCACCGCCTACGTATACGGACTGGAGAGTTGCACGGGCGACTTTGTCATTATTATGGACGCCGACTTTTCCCATCATGTGAGTGGACCAGACTTCTTGCCGGCAGGATGCTTACAGGCTACTAGCCAAAACATATCCCGGAGATGATCCGTCTGCAGAGCACAACGGGCGCAGACATCGTCCAGGGCACTCGCTATAGCGGACCGTCGACGGGTGCAGGTGTATTTGGGTGGAACTTGAAGAGGAAGCTGGTCTCGCGAGGTGCCAATCTTCTCGCGTCGTTTGTGCTTGGGCCTAGAACGACGGACGTTACAGGCTCCTTCCGGTATGTTGTGTAGAACAGCCGTACTGATGGTAGGACTGATCAGACTTCGTTTTCAGTCTCTACAAGAAAGACGTGATCAACACTTTGATGCGTCAATGTACCTCCAAGGGGTACGTCTTCCAGATGGAAATCCTTGTTCGGGCGCGTGCTCTGGGCTATTCGATTGTGGAATGTCCAATTGTATTTGTCGACCGGGTGTATGGGGAAAGCAAGCTCGGTGGCGACGAGATCGTGGGGTATGCGAAGGGTGTATGGAATTTATTTGTCGCAATCTAAATACATGGATTCCAGTGTCTCTACTCGATAAGTCAGGTAGCCAGACGCTCAATTGTGTGTGTGTGTGTGTTTTATACACATATGTGTATCTTATAGATAAACCCAAGACTCCGTCGGGCGAGGCACGCGTGCACAGAGAGAAAGAACATCAAGATCATATGAACCTGTTCTGCCAAATTACGCGCTTCTTCTCATCTGCGATGAAGGAAGATGTCGGCCAAATTTAAGCCTCGGACGAAGCAAACGCAGGCTATAGTAGAAGACTGGGATACGTCTGATCCCGAAGAGGACAAAGCGCAAGAGCCAGGTGGTGTACAGAGAAACACACAGCAGCACAGTGGGACACAAGACCCCTGGGACAAGGACCAGGCACGGCCTTGGACGCAGGGCAAGAAGTTGTGGGAAGATGCGTGAGTCAGAATAGCTTGCTGATGAACCCCTTCGGCTAACTTCTTCAAAGTAACAGCAAAACTGTTCACTCGCCCCAGCCCAGCGTGCTTGGAGCACGTACTTTGCCCACCTCCATTCTCGCACCACAGCTTACCGCCCAAACCTCCCAAGAGGAGTATGCCAGTCGGCCGCCGCCTCAGATCCTCCGTAGAGAAAAGCCGGTGGATGCGGGTCTGGGTAGTACTGCCAGCTCACAACAGCGCCCAAAGACGTTGCAAGAGCGTGAGCAAGAGTATCGCAAGGCACGAGAAAGAATATTTGGCACACCGCCTGCCGAGGATAACCGCCGTACAGCGTCCCCATCGGCATCTACAAGCGGACCCCGTGGCGGCGTGGATCCCAAAGATGCCATTGTACCATAGATAGAATACATTATTCTCATGTGTATCAAGTAAAGTACATTGCAGTATATGAAATGACCTTCTCTGCCGTTCCGCTTCCCTTAGTTGTGCACACCCCTTCGCTTTTCCACATCCCTACGTCGTTCTGCATCTAACTGTCTGCGCAGAATCTGAACCCATGCATCAACATCGCCACGTTCAGCAGCCATGTCTAACCTCTTCATTGCTTCGCTCACGGGTAGAGGAGGGTTCGCTGATGCATCTTGTTCGTCTTCTTCCACTTCCTCCGCCATTTCACCCCCGAGAGAGGACCGTGCAGCTGCACCGACAGTCTTCAAAGCCCTGACTCCCCTTTCGTTGGAAGGGATGATGCTGGGAAGCCGTTCCACGAGCTCATCAACCTTGACAATATCAACTGATTAAGTATTGCAGCCGTACGAGCTCGTTGGGTACTCACGTTTTTCACTTGGAGCCACCGATACACAATCTCGATCCCGACCCAAGCGCCGATCCCGACGAAGAAAGTTGCTGTGACGAGGGCTCGTAGGGCCACAAAGATGGGCGAATCAAAGAAGGAGTACTCTTCTTCTGAAGATGTTTTCTCGTCGACAGACAAAGACCCCTCCGCCCGATTGTGAGGGGTAGAGAGCCTGTGACCGGGGTGCGGAGCGGAATACACACGACTGCTCGACTGCTCGGCCACTTGTGCTGTATTTCCTGCTTTGAGCAACGCCGAGGGAGGCGGACGTTGCGATTCTGTATCAAATAACGACCTTTTTGGTTCCTTTCTTTGCAGGATCATCGGCACTTGTGCGACTTCATCTGTACTCTCTTGTCGGAAACGACGTGCAAAAACTGCACGGTTCATTTCGGTAAACAATGACAAGGCTCCACGACTAGCAGAGAGGGCGTTTTCATCGGAAGTACTCTCTTTGGCACTGGAAGAGCCCCCCATTCGTGCCACTGTATTTGTAGACTTTGCCAACTCCTTGGCTTCTTCCAGGCGGATCCTCCGGCCTCTCCGTATCGACATCACAGTGGCTATCCCAAGTCCAGACACAAAAGCCGCTGCAGACAGTGTGGTAAGAAATGCTTTTCGAGTGGGTGGCCTCCAAGTGTGCGTAGGCGCCTCATGGTCATGGCCTGGATGATTGTCCGCCATACTGGCAGAGTATCGAGTAGAAAGAACCACCGTCAAAGGTACGAGTAGAAGTAATTCCGACTGAGTAGCGAGTAGAAGGAGTGTGAGAAGATCGGGTGAGTGGATTTTTTTCCAACGCGCTCGAGCCAGTCGCAAGAAGATTGCGTAGAATTCTCATGTGCTCCTGGCGGCCTACTATTTGGAGACGACCAAGGCCAACATGAGACCGCCAGCGTCTTGTAGACAGCCATGGAAATGCATGGCGCAAAGCGGTCCCTTCCTTCCCTCTCAGAATGCGTGGACGAGCGTCAACAATGCGTTCAAACCCTCGGCATACACCTCTCATATGGCTTCCCGCGGCGTTCACGCAACCGCTCGTCACCGAAAGGCACACGGAAATTCAGAGCAAGACAGACCGGCTGATCCACCTATGATGCCCAACATATTCGCAGAATCTCCTAAGTCGGGATCAGGTATTCGTCACAGGACACAGTACAACAGAGATCCATTCACTCCAACACCATCCAAAGAGCATTACGAGTATCCCCTCGTTGAGACAGAATGGCTGTCGAAGCAAAGGACAAGGCCAAAAAAGGTCCGCATGCTTGCTCGTGATTTTATTCACGACTCTCTGTACAATCCACACTACGGGTACTTTAGTAGACATGCCGTCCTTCTTCCCGACAATGCTCAGCGAGGAAGTGCATTCGACTTTTCAAATTGCTCGAAAGAACACGACTTCATGGTCGCTATCGAGGAGCGATACAGACATTTTGAAGAGTCTGTCAGGCAGAATGGGGATGACAAGAAGCTTCCGTCGCCGCAACGATCTCCAGTCACGCCGCGTGCCCGGCCTGGGTCTCGAGAGGCACTGGAAGCTGCACAACACTTGGGGCGACTGGATCTAGCCAGACAACGTCAGAGTCTCAAAGAGGAAGGGGAACACGACCAAGATGTCAAAGCCATGGTAGCGCGGCAAGTTTGGCACACACCTACAGAACTGTTCAAACCGCACTACGCACACGCAATTGCCAGATATATGGTAGACAATCTACCTCACGGACAGGCGTTGGTAATCTATGAAGTGGGTGCCGGATCTGGAGCACTTGCCAAGGACGTGCTTGATTTTGTGCGGGAAAACCATGCGGATCTCTATGCCAAGATGGAGTACAACATCATCGAGATCTCGCCACGCCTGTCCGAACAACAGTCCCGCACACTCTCCGAGCATCTGGACAAAGGAAAAGTACAGGTGACGAACAAAAGTATTTTTGACTGGCAGCTTGCAGAAGAGAGGCACTGTTTCTTCATTGCGCTCGAGGTATTTGACAACCTCACACACGATATTGTCCGGTACGCCACCGATACACTTCGTCCCTATCAAGCCATCGTATCCATTGACGATACGGGTGATATGCACGAGCTGTGGGAGCCCGTCAAGGATACACGAATCAAGCAATATCTGTCTGCAAAGGACAAGGACACACTGCCGTCATCGGTCCCCGGATATCTGACATGGCTCCCTGCACCACTACGGCGAATATTGACAGAGCATATGCCCTTCTATCCGAATCTCACACCACCGCACTACATTCCCACAGGAAGCCTGCAGTTGCTCGATGTGCTTGCGTCGCAGTTTCCTCGGCACCGACTAATCATGGCGGACTTCGATAGCCTTCCGGACGCTATTCCCGGCTTACAGGCGCCCGTGGTCCAGACACGCCTCAACGAGACTATGGTTGCCGTCACAACTTATCTAGTCTATCAAGGCTTCTTCGATATCTTTTTCCCTACCAACTTTCCCGAACTGCAAAAAGTGTATGCATCAGTGATGCATAAGCCCGTCGAGTCTGAAGTGCTGGCACACGATGAATTCCTGCGCAGGTACGCCGATGTGACGGCCACTACGTGCCGTGATGGTACCAACCCAATGCTGAGCTGGTATGCGAATGCCAAATGGCTGTTAAGCTAGTGAAATACTCCTATTGTATTAATACATGATACATGCCCACAGTTGTGGATTACTTTTGTCGAGAAATATGAAGGGCACTCCAGATCCCACGAGCAGACTCTTCTGCACCCGCGACCACGGTGCGATGCTTGAGGTTGGTCAGTTTGCGTCCACTCGACTCCAGAAGCAGGTGTACTTTCTCTGCCACGCTGTTTGCTGCTAGGTTTCGGACCGAGATTTGCTTTTCTCGTCCATTCACTATATAGCAAATGTGAGCAAATAGGGGCGGAGCACAACCGAATCACTTACCGTAGAACCCTCGAAGGAGGGGATGCCTATGAGGCTTCTCCTGTATGACGAATTCTACACCGGGCCACTTTTGTGCTAATTGACTTAGCTTGCCTTGTCGAACGTAGTCCCGAGCACCGCTGGAAGAAGGCCAATTGTCGTTGTACTGTAGGACGAGTTTGCGGCATGGCTGTGTGAAGCTTCCAGGGGCTCCACCTCCTGGACTGGGATACGACCGCAGTGCACCACGGAGGATTTTTGTCGACGACTGAGACATGCTTCGTGTCGAGAAGGAGGTCCTCGAGGCAGGCGGCCGTCGCCTTGTGCAGGGAGAAAACTGGAAGCACGTGCACGCGCCCTTGCGAATAACACTAGCTAGCAACTCCACGACGGTGGAGAGTACCATGCCCCGAACGCGTCGCGACATCACTCAACACCATCCAACTGCTCTCTCAGTATGATCTTCAAGGCCGCTACTTCCGTACTCTCTCGCCCTCTCGGTGTACGAGTGAGTCGCTGTGTCTGATCCATAGTATCTCCTCTCACTTGCTCACAGGCTTTCACAAGCTCGTCTGTCCGCGCTGATGTTGCTCGCATGCAGCTCCTCGGCAGACTGGTTGCGGATCCAGAAGCGCGTACGACTCGGAACGGCAAAGAGTACGTCAAATACACAGTCGCCACATCCGACCCTGCAGGGCCACCCGGCGAGGACGGAGAGCGTCCTCCTCAGACAAGTAGCTTTCACAACATCTTTGCGTTTGGTGAAGGGCCTGTCAGCCGACTTCTCAAGTTGACAAAGGGGTACGTAGAACTTGACCCATGCGCACAACTTCTGACCTCTTCTCTCCAGCACCCAAGTTCTGGTCGATGCCGACTTCAAAGTGCAATACCAGCCTTCGGAATCGGGCGAGGGCGGCAACACCAACTACTTGGTGCAGCACCGTGAGTTAGGCACACATGTCTCCTATTGAATTCTCACGCGGTCCTCCGTAGGTTCCCTCACAGTGGTGTCCAAACCAAAACCTGCAGACGCATAAATAGAATAGGGATGTGTTTGTATATGTCAGTGTGTCTCGTCACGATGTATGTAAGGAAATGGATTCATCAACAAAGTACAATGGTGGTGAGATGAGGCAAAGTTGTTAGGGTTGCTTCTTGGAGCCATGCGCTTTCTGTCTCAGCTTGCCAAAGAATTTCTTGCCCGAATTTTGCCACCAGATGTAGCCATTGATTGCAGAAGCATAGGTACACCACGCTGCGGAACGTGAGAGATTGACACGAATGGCGCGGGCCACTTACCAATATACGGGACGGTCAACAGAGCGGCACGCTCGTCTACATCCTTGAGAACCCAGCCCCACGAGGCCACCGTGCCAGTCAAAGCCGCCAAGTTGGCAAAGGCTGCAGTCACTTGTCCTGCACCAAAGAACAGAGGAGTCCAGAGCTGGTTCAAAGCGAGTTGAAGATAATACAGCTTGAGTGCCGAGAGCGCACGGTTACGGCCTAGGCCTCTTGGAGAACGATCAAGAGCCTTGACAGTCAAGTGAGAGGCTGTGCCCATGAACACATACAGGATGGGCCAGGCCACCCCGAACGCCCACTTGGGCGGCTCCCAGCGGGGACGCTGGAGGCTCTTGTACCATAAGGATTCGGGCGACTTGGAAGAGGTGCGTGTCACAACACCCGTCACGGTGCCGAAGGCGATGGGTATGCCTACAGCAAGGAACGGATTGCGAGGAACATCGATCAAGAGAGGCGGTAATGCCATGGTGTGGTGTGACGTGGGTGTGGTAGATAGCGGAGGGCGACCACTAGATCAACACCCAATCGCGTCCCTGCGAAAGGCACATAACCCGCGGCTGGCCGTGCACGCACGCACAGACGCACACAGTCGGCCGCGGGAATGGAGGGAGGGAGCATCGTGTCTGCAATCCTAGATGGGTGGTTGGGAAGCACCAAAGCGAGCGAATGGAGTCCACTCGACGAAGGGATAGTGTACGTTCCGACAATTCGGATCGATTCTCGGACGGCGTCTTCGACGGGGCCTCGGACACTTCTTCACAGGATCCCTGGGCAGATGGTGCTCTGGACGAAGAGTACTTCCCAAGAATCGTCGCCATATTCTATTCGATCTTCCATCCCACAGATGGCCCACAAGTCGTATACCAGGTGCCGGAAGGAAGCATCGCCACATCACAGACAGTGGCACCCGTAACGGAGGAGGGCGCGTCATCTGGTGACACCGAGCTGCATCAAGATCCATCCAACCCACAGGAACAGGACTACTCTCCGTCACATCAACCTCTCTTTGATTTTCGAAGTTTGTCCGAGTATATTATCCCAAAAGCTGCACTATGTGGAAGACTTGTCTCCTGTACAGTTGCGTCGCATGGTACAAAGGCGTCCCAAGTGGCATCCCACGACTCAGCAAGTAGGAAGAACCTCAAGATCTTATCTCATCCTATGATTCTTTATGATCAATCCAAATATCCTAGGAACAGTTTCTTGTTCAATCTAGCGTTTGTTTTTGACGGTCGCGCAGACATAAGACCCTACGAGCCTGTAGTACGCAAGTGTGCCCGTGAGCTGAGGGACTTGGAGGTAAGTTTCGCAGAACGCAGTCAGAACCTGTGTCTAAACTTCTTCCTTTGTCACAGAAGGCTTCCTCATTCCTCTCAAAGTCCCAGTTCCGCATGTACGGCGTGATCGAGCAGCTTTTTGAAGACCTCAATTCTTATTACGAGTCGTTTGTTGCCGTTCCCGATGCACCCCACACAAAGTACGTTACCACCGGTGTAGAACAAACGCCTCAATCCAGACGCCAATTCCCTTCGACAAACTTCTTCGTTGACATGGCACGCAAAGCCAGCAATACATCCAACTCCAGCTCGCCACGCGCATTGGCAGAATGGCAATCCACCTCACGGCATTCACGGAATAAAAGATCAGCAGGTTCTACGAAAGACCTGCCCCCTCTCTCATTGGAAGAGGCCACGGTACAGACTGAGTCATCTCCAAAGTCCAAAGCAAGCTGTCCACCAGTCCGTCAAGCGAGCACAGAGATCGTGACTAGTCCACTCTCCCCATCATCTGCGGGCGCCATCACATCTCCAAGAGCAACTGAAGCCAACAATTCCCCTCGCAAGGAATCCACGGGCTCCACCAGCGGCAGCACGAGACCTGACATGAACAGAGCAAAGACTGTGGCTGCCGTGGGTGTCAACGGCACCACTGTGAGCGCAGTGTCTTTGGCAAATGTCGGTGACACAAGTGCCTCTCCTTCGAGGAAAGTCTCAGTCGGTTCCGAGGTACCCAAGAATGAAGCACCTCTGATACGATCGCATTCCAACGACACAATTTTGGCGAGGCAAGCAAGCACTTTAGTGGGTTCTCATTCGGAGAACATCGCACGAGAATTGAGCGAGAGTATCATGTCCTTACGTACTGTAGATGGCAGCAGTGCTCCAAGAAACCACGATACAAAGGCCTCTGTAGGAGCTGTCGCTCCGGCTCCAATGCTGGCTCCGGGAAAGCGGGAGCCACCACACGGTCTTGGTCGAACAGTTCGCGATGCAATTAACCTCAAACTCTTTCCCACGCATACCAACCCACCCGAGGTACATGACTGGGACGTTCCAGTATCGCTTCTCGACTTGAGCCGCCGAATCAGTGACAATTGGGATCTAACGATGATCAAGATCATCCCCTTTGTGAATGGCGTCAATCACGTCAAGCGCATCGCACAATTAGCAGACGCAGATTTGGAGCTCTCGAGACAGTGCATTGAGCATCTGCTCTACTATCGGTGCGTTATCATTATTGATACGTTTCAATTCTCCAACATCTATACTGTACGACCCACCATTGCAACACTGGCCGAAGATGAAATTGTGATCAACGAATGTGCTCCTTACGTTACATGTCATGGATACGAGATGCCTTCCTGGCCCAAATTACTGAAGCTTTATAGTAGCCTCCGCCCGTCCCTTACTCTAAACGAATGGATAGAAGACAATCATATCGATGAGATAGGCATAGACGTTCGCCGCTTCGTGACGTTCGGAATGATCAAAGGATTCATTCGTCGCGTACATCGCTACCCGATCTTGCTCAATGGCTCTGATTTCGATGAATCATTGTTTCAGAGGCATAGCTCTTTCTACAGTATGCGAGATGAGAGCAAAAGCCGAAGTCGAGAAAGCGACCGCATTGAACAAACCCGTAACGACGAATTACCGTCAGAAGCCACGTACCCAGAAATTCCAAAGCTAAATCGTCGATACGCAAGTGATGGAGATGCTCAGAAGTCTGAATTCCACGATATACCTGCATCTCACTCCAGAGACTCGCCTGGACCAGGTACGCTCAAAACTGCGCACAATACAGGGAGCGGTGGACGCCGTCGCTTTGGAGTTCAACTCGTCCAAGGTCAACAACATCAACATCGAAAGACACGAGCTACCGCCATGAATGTAGCTAATTTTGCATTCGATACAGCTAGAGAACTAGCAAATGCAGAAGAGAAGCGATGGGGTCCGTCTAGCCAATTGTCTCGTGGGCGTTTGGCGTCTAGAACACCCATTGTTCGCAGTGGGTCCAACTCTACGCTCAAGTTGCCGCATGTCCCTGCCCGAGATTCCGATGGAAGCATGGGGCCTGCTGCGGGTCGAGCCACCTCTGAAGGTGCCAACACAATTCATATTCCGCCTGGATTTCTGGACATGCTCGACGGCACAAACCCAGACGATGCTTTTTGTGTGCAATTTGGCAAGAGCTGGAATGAAGTGTTACATATACTGATGTACCTAGGACACCAGCCACCCGCCTCACAGAGAAGTACAGCACCATACAAGGCACCACATGGTCGCGGCAATACTGATGCAGCAGATTCGAGCGCATTTGAGTCTTCTGGTTACGGAGAGGCACCTGACGATAGTGCCTTTTATCAGCTCTCAGGTATCTGGAACACCAGCTCTTTGAGTGGTATCCGAAAACAGGACACATCATCTGCCTCGGGCATTTCTGGCCAACAACCTTTGAACCCCTCCGTTACATTTCCTTCTCTCCCTCGTTATCGGCAAGGTTCCTCTCAAAACACTGGCTTTAATCGATACACCGGGCCCGATGGCAGCAGTACACAAGTCAGTTCTGGTTTCACGCCCTGGAGTCGTTCGGGTGGGAATATATCCGGAGTGTTTGGACTCGAGGATTTCAGCTACGACGATCGACAGCGTCTTGCTCGTGGCGATATCGGGCGTATTCAATTAATTGTGAAATAGAAGAGCTTAAGGCGACTCTGTACAGTACACTTCTTCATTATTTCGCGGCTTGAACAGCTTGGATGAGCGAAGGATGCAATGCTGCATGAATGATGTCTAGACGAGGGGTGTCTATATTGTGTTGTTGTGCTTTGCGTAAAACGTTGCCAATGATGGGCGAGAGCTCCATGGGTCTGTGGGCTTCTAGGTCCACCTGTGGTGATCATATCAGGATGTGTTCCGTTTGCCTCTTCTACTCAATGTACTTACTAGGAGCGAAGGCTTGAAATTGGGGGGTAAGTTTGCTTCCAATCCTTCCGGGAGATTGGACGGTGCTTGCGAGTGAGTGAGTTCGAACACCTGGTCAACGCATTGCGCTGGAAGTACGTCCTCTCCATATCCACAAGCTCGAGCAACGTATAAGATTCTAGAAAATCCTATGAGTTCCGTACAAGCTTGGACCCTTTCACATACTCTAGCATGATCTTGCGAGTGGCATTCGCGGTGTACGGCAAATTTTCAGGTCGCAGCATCTCCGCTACAGGCTGCCGTGCAACGGTCGTCAGACCACCCCAGGCTGAGAACATGGATTGTTAAAGATATTTCATCATGGGACATCTCCTTCTTACCTGCATTCCAGAGCACTGTGATACAGTATCATGTTTAGTCTTTTCCACAAATTACATAGTACTGACTCACACTTAGTCCATCTCTTTGGCTGGATATCGCCATAGATGGCCTCTGCGCCGCCTCCACCACTTTTGTATGTCTCCGAGAATAAGTCGAGTTTCTTTCTTCTCCATGCTTGTTCCTCTTCTTCGCCAGGGTTAATAGCTGGATACAGGCCCATTTCCAGTCGCTCCAATGGACCGTGTGACACTGCTAGACCGCCGTCTACTAATGTGGCACCAAGCCAGGCGCAGCATGATATAATAGTGCTTGCTTTAGGTTGCGGATTCGCACAAAGAGTCTCGTAAGGCTCCTCTTCGATTCCAATCCCATTCTCTACGAATACGACCGTTGGTAAGGATTGTTGTGACCGAGATGCATCGCTTTCCGGTAGGAATTCGGCAATCCATTCGCCGATCTTCTTCTGCTCTGGGACAAGCTTGACTGTGCAGAGAATAAAGTCAAAAGGCCCGGCATCCCTTGCTTCTTCGCCATTCGTAACAACGCCATCTGGCTTGTATCCTGGGTGATTGCCATACTTTTGCGAGCGGATGTCAATCCCCCTCTGTCGGAGAGAATCCGCATTGCTGCGGGCTACAGCGTAGACCTTTGCCCCTCCACGAGAGAGGAGAAAGCCGTAAAGTGCACCAAGTGCTCCAAATCCGAGTACAAGAACTTTAAGATCTCGAGTAGTGTCAGATGGCATTTTACAGGTGTGGAGGGTAGAGTCAGGAAATGCTTTTTCTCTCCGAAAAGCTTTCTTCTTTTTTAGTGTAAGAAACGGGCTAGCGCGGATGCAACGGGCAGATGTCCGACTCCAGACAATGCAGAAAAACAAATAATCATGGATTGCTTCGAGACACGAACAAAGAACAAAGAAAGGAAAAAGGGGTACATTATACTCCAGTAGAGGCTTTTTCAACGTCACGCTGAAACGATGCTTGCATTTCGTTTTCCACGGGAGGTGAACCTCCGGAGAATCTCGTGAGCCACGGCCAATAATTGCGACGGGCAAGACACTTCCAAAGCTCCAGGGTGACCCAGAATACGGCCACGGCGGCCAAAGCAACACCCCATCCCTTGCCGCCTAGATTTGCTTGCCGGAAAACGTCTGTGTTCCAAACAGGAGCATAGACACAGATCGGGATTGTTACCACCCCAAAAATAACGCTCCACAGGAGAAAAGGGTTTGCACGAAGCCTCTTAACAGGTTGAACCTGGAGCATGCTCTTCTCCATAGAAATGAGATGCCATGGAATGATGAGGCCTTGTAAAAACAACGCAGTGAAGGTTGCACTTCTCGCCTCAAAGACTGTGTGACAGTTTGGACCGTGATCGTTGCAGTCGATGCTTAGTTGCCCATTACCAATTCCGTATATCATCACAATGAAGACCACAAGACATGTCCAACCCATCGTGATTCCGTAGACAAAGAGATCCCAGAGAACCTGGCGGCTAAGCACACCACCTTTGAGATCATGAGGTGGCCGCTGCATAACATCCGGCTCTGCACGTTCGAAGCCGAGACCAATGGCAGGAAGTCCAGCAACGAGGTTGAGAAAGAGAACGCCAATGGGTGAGATTGGGAAGATACTTTCATCGTTTCGGTCACGGATAGCTAGACCAATGAGGAGAAGCAGGACCTCGGCCACATTGAGAACCAAAAGGGCAATCATAAAGCGTTGAATGTTCTTGAAAACCGTGCGTCCCTCCTTGACTGCTTTCGAGATATTATCGAATTTATCATCCGTCAGGATCAATTCAGCACTGTCCTTTGCTACATCAGTCCCGCTGCCCATTGCAATCCCGATAGGCGCGTTGAGAAGGGCAGGTGCATCATTGATACCGTCTCCTGTCATTGCCAATAAACGACCTCTGCGGTCACCGGCTGCGATCATTCGTACCTTTGTTGATGGGGAACAACGTGCAACAACTAGAGGAAGCTCTGGGAGTGCATCAATCTGTGCTTCGCTCATGGCGTCAAAGTCGCTTGCAGAGATCACAGCACTGGCAGGCTCAGAACCATTCAGGATCCCCACTTCTTTGGCAATTGCACGAGCAGTGGCTAAGTGGTCTCCAGTGATCATGCGGACGACAACACCGGCCTGTTGACAAGATCGCACAGATCCCCGAGTTTCTGCTCGCGGAGGGTCGTACAAGCCACAGAGGCCGACAAAATGGAAATCTTGCTCTGCCTCAGAGCGTGGCAATTGTCCTTTCCTAACCTCATCCACCGTAGGGTCTTTGATGAGGCTTGCAGGGCGACTGTCTGAATCTTTTTCGGCAGGCGCTTCGGATTTGGCGAGGAGGTCTGTATCTACGATTCGCTGCGCAAATGCTAAAACTCGAAGTCCTTGCGAGGCGAGGATCTCCATCTGGTTCAAGATCCTTTTTTGAACGTCGTTGTCTAAATGAGTCGCAACGGTATCTTGACTATTAGCCGTGTACGTAGAACAACAGTCGAGAACACGCTCCGGAGCACCCTTCATAAAAAGATACTTGTGATTAGGATCTTCACGATGGCTAAACATCATTGTCATCCTCTTGCTTGTAGAGTCGAAAGCGTGTTCTTGCTCAAAACGATAGATATTGCTCGTGAGCTCATCGCGATTGAAATGTAACTTCTTGGCATAAACCTGCAAAGCAACTTCTGTCGGATCACCGCGTGGAGTCCACTGCTTGGTCTCTTCATCGAAAAATACATTGGCCACATTGCATAAGCAGGCAGCTGAAGTGAGTTTATTGACCTCGTCAGACAATTTCTCAACGGCCTCTCCGGCTGAGTTCAGAAGCCTTCCTTTAGGTTCCAGAACCGAGCTGCCACCTTTCTCGATACTATACGTTTGGCCCTCTGGGCCTCCTTCTGGAGTCCAAGCCTTATCGACGATCATTTTCCCATGAGTGAGGGTCCCAGTTTTGTCGGAACAAATATCTGTGACACCACCGAGGGCTTCAAGTGCCTCTAATTTGCGGACAATAACATTGGACTTTGCCATGCGCTTTGCACCCACGGAAAATGTGATGGTAAGAACTGCAACGAGACTCTCGGGAAGGACCCCAATTCCGAGAGCAATTGCATACAAGATGACTTCCCCGTCCAATTGGAATTCTGCAACGGCAAAAACAATTATGGCACACAGAATAGCTAGTCCCAGAAGGACGATTGCAAATCGAGCGAGTTTGCGCTGCAACGGTGTCCCATCACGTAGTCCCAATAGTTTTGCCACCGGCTCCCAGACACGGCGCCAGAAGGACGCTGGGGAACCATCGGCATTTAACAGTTGCCCTTTCTTCTTCTTGTCAAGCGCCGCAGCGATCAGACCAATTTGCGTTTGCATTCCGATGGCTACAATTACGCCAGATCCACGTCCCTTAGTTACGGTTGTTCCTGCGAACGTAAGATTTGTTCTATCTGCAGGTGCCATGGTCCCTGCTGGATCGGCCAGAGGGCTCAATGTCTTCAGAATAGGCACAGATTCTCCTGTCAGAGGCGCCTCATCGATCTCAAGACTAGTTGAAGTGACGAGGCGAATGTCTGCTGCAATTACGTCGCCAGTGGTGAAATGAGCGATGTCACCGGGAACGACATCGCTTGCATCGACATCTTGTAGTTTTCCTTCTCGCATTACCGTGCAAGTAGGCGATGAAAGAGATCGGAGTGATGCGAGGGCATTCTCAGCTTTGTATTCTTGTATAAAGCCGATGGCCACATTAACGATAATCACTGCACACACCACACCGCCTTCTACCCAATCCCGGACACCGAAAGAAAGAGCCATTGCAGCGAGTAAGATGATAGTAAGGGCATTGGCCACTTGCTTCAGCATGATCTCACCAATACTGACGCCTTTGGCTTCGCCAATACGGTTGGGACCGTAAGTGCTCTGGCGTGCTTTCACCTCATCAAGAGATAAGCCGTTGTTGATATCAGATTTAAAAGCAGTCACACATTCTGCTCCACTTAGGGTATGTGGTCGATGCAGATGAGCTTCTCCGGTGGCGGTGGCGGTCGTGAGATCTTGCTCTGGAATGGTGATGCTAACGGTGCTATCTGCATGTGCCAGAGGATACACCGTGACTTTGGCATCCTTTCTGTGATTTCTGCTTTTCTCATCGTGAAAGGACGGTGCAGAGATAGATGACGATGTGCCGCTACTTCTGCGTGACGGGTTGGGGCTATGTGGGTGGTAGGCGTGTTGGGGCTTTTGAGGAAAGCCACTATCGGGTGGTTCTGTTTCGTCGTCCAAGTGAGCTTCAGAGTTCGATCCATCGGTTGAATTCCGCTGTACATGGTTGCCACTGCCTTGCGCAATAGCGTTTCCACGATCAAGAGTTTCGACCATCGATTGGCTAGAGGATTATGACTAGTAAATGCAATCACTGAGGAGTACTTTCTAGCGAATGAAGTGTTTGTCTGCTGGAGAAAAAATTATCTTGATACTCGATCAAGAACGGTGGTCAACGATTTCAGACCACTTGATGGTAGGGACCGAAGTTGATTGTGTAACGCTTTTCAAGGTACCCGTATGCCAAATCAGCCTGGGTGCCTATTTCTGGGCACATCTGATGAGATTCATACAAAAGCGACTCTCCAGTATCAACTGCTACATTTCGTCATTCTTTGCCTCCACTGCTCCATTCACACAGGCGAACCGTGAGCTGTGGCAGTGTATATTTATTCCAAAGTAGGGTACCCTGGATATAGCGCTGCTTGGCATTGCTCTTGGCATCAACCACGCGAGGCTGACAAAAGTATTCGAATACACGGCCGTGCACAAAGCTCGTGACAAAGCCAGATTCTGTTCTGGCTTTCGCATTGCACCTTGGCAGGGAAGGATGCATGGGCATCCTCGTCGGACGCCGTATGAAAGAAGCGACAGCCTATCCAGATTGTACTCACTTCTCTATCCAGATGGAAATTACGCAGTAGCGCTTCCCCACCCAGAGTACCGAGCCAAGCGGAATCAAGGTGTCTCTCTTTGCCACGTCTGGATCAATCGCGGTTCTTGTCCTCATGCAGTAGAAAGCACTGCCACACTGGTACAGGCACAGCAATTGGATGAGGATATCTTGGGACATGCGTCCAATCCACTCGGTGAATGGCCGTCAAGATCGGCGTATGCTATGGCCATTGTCCGATTTGTCAATTCGATTGCCGATGCGCTTCAGACTGGCCTCTATGCACAGTCTATCTTTAGCATTGCACAAAAAATTGGACTACCCATCTGGTTTGTGGAGCTACGTCATGCAGCAACGCATGAGGAGCTTCCCGGTCTGGACGTGTTGCGCCAGGCCAGTGTGGCTGTGAGTATAATGAGAAGATATAGTTGATTTCCTAACACATCTTATCAGGCACTGGAATGGCTACAAACCAACTTCTGGTTACCCAGCCTCCATAGCCAGGAACAATTCCTCAAGACACTAAACGGCAGTAGTCAGTTGCGTCAACAGAGCTCTTGGCAAGACCCAGCTGCTGCGGATGCCATCTTGCAAAGCGCCCTGTCCACGCTCCGAGACCACTTGTCTTCCTACAAGAAGATCGCTAAGCAGGTTGCACTGGATGCTTCTCTGAGGGGTCCAAGCAAAATTTCCATCAGCACAGAACAAAACCGTCTTGTCTCTGCAGCCAAAAAGGGGGCGAAATCTTTATCGAGTTTGAAAGGAGAAAGAAAAGGCGGACAGGAGGCCAGCAACCTGATTTGCGAGGCTCTTATAGAGAGGGGATTTCTTGTCCCACGATCGAAAGCAAAGCATGATTCTGTCACTCCGACCGATATTTCACGGTTACCGCAGTCTCTCATCGATACGTGGCTTCCCTTGCTGCAACATTTGTCCAATTCTCTCGATGGGTTTGGGGATGCATTGCTGGACTCACTGCTAGATTGCATACTAAGTGAGCCATCACCAGTGGAAGAGCCAAACACAGCGTATTTGACCTTTCTAGCTGGATGGTTGTTATTTCTCTTTGGTACCGACAGACCTCTTCTCGCGCTTCAAAACTCGGTATATGACACCAGATCCAAATTAGCACAATCAAGAAATGAAGAGCATGCCTCTGATGGGCCTAGTCACCACCTTCTGTCACTAGTGCAACAGTGTCTCTTCACTCCGACGTCTACATCGTTGAGTGTGGCACGGCAGCTCTGTTCGACCGACAGTAGACTCGAGGAGAGATACGGGCATGTTTTGGATATTGCTAATCCCGCACAAGGCCATCCCCAAACTCTGGCCGAGACTGCTCAAGGAATCATGCCAGTACAGATCGAGACGAGCGAAGCTTTGCAGCTAGACAACATGGAAGAAGAAGTACTTTCAATGGAAAGGAAACTTGCATCTTTGAAGCAAGGTTCCTCTTTCGGCGTAGACTCCGACATAGTCCCTCCTCAAGATACATTGAGTACGCCTCTTGCAAGCCATTTGAAGGAGACGTCGAAGACATCACATGGAAACTCATTGGGAAGTGAGACATCAAGGAAACCTCTTGTAGATCAGCTGGAGAGTGAGACATGGAAATCACGACTAGAAACGTGTGCGCTTTTGGATGGCTGGCAGCTAGCAGAGACGGAGGAATGGCAAGCGACGCCGATTGGGTGTCTAAAAGGAGAAGTACCACAAGACCTTGAAGTGCCCATGTAGAAAGGAGTGCATTAGTGTACAATATTAATCATTGCAGCAGTGACATCATTGCTTTTGCTTTGTAGTACTAGGATTCATCACACTGCTTTTGCTTTGTAGTTCTAAATTTAGTCCAATATGTTTGCATGGGTAGAGTGCGTACGGTTTCGATACCTAGAACTGCTGCAAAGAGTGTGTCAGCTAGCATGATTCGGCATGCCACAGTAAGCTTAGAGGGCTGTTCATTGTGGCCTACATCTTTGCTGCAATACAAGGACCCAATTCAGTTATTGAGAATATTGTCGCAGAACACGTCCCGATAGCCTGCGAGCGAAGGGGATATGGAAAACCCCTAAGTGGGCGTGTCGGCATCTTCTAGCGCTAGAATCCTGTTGAAAGGGGGCGCTAGTTGGCATGCGGCAGCAGGTCGAAAGGGGGAGTGCATCTAGGATGCTTGACGTCTCCACCATCATTTGAGGCCATGGCGATTTTGGCCAACCTACGCTGGCGGCTCACAAAAGAGAGACGCATCGATGACGAGATACAGCTAGGCTCTGTCACCGATGAGCAAGGTCACACTGTTGGGCTAGAAGACCCGCATAATCCTGCACTTATTGATGACCCTGCCATCTTTGGCTCCAATCTAAGTACCGTAGAGGCAGCCAATATCGCAGCACACAATGCCTCTTCCAATGAAGGCGATCCGAGTGCACCGCAAAAAAATCTGATCGACAGTCGTGGAGAACCTTTCGTGGATCCGAAACTGTACGGAGGATCACTGATGGGGAGCTTTGATCCCAGTACCAGTTTGGGCGAGCCGTTGAATGTGATCATCTCAGCACAAAGCTCGCCTGCTGTGCTAACGCGAAAAGGTTTACAAAACTATTTACGGTCGCTTGACTTGGATATGGAGTGCCTCGATTTGCACTCTGGTTCAGCACAAAAGGCCTTCTTGGACCCGCGCGGATATGTTGATCAGAATTTTCTTTACCGTGAAGTGTACACGCCCCTAGAGTAGGTAGTGCCTTGTATGTGAGAAATGCTGCTAACATATGTTCACATAGCCATGTTTTCGGAACATGCATTGAATCGTTGCGGGGTGGAAACCATATTCGAGCATGGCAACAGATGGGCACAGGCGCTTGGTTTTTTGCATCCAGTAAAGAAGAGGTTCGTTGTAAAGTTCATGGAAGTTTCCAAACTCATGTCGTTCCGCTTAGAATGTTACCAAGCATCATATGATTGTTCCTAATGGGTATGACATTGGGCGTGATTGGGTCGTGCAACAAAGCCAGAAAAAAGCAAAAGGCATTACGTGAGTCGGAGGTTATGATGAGTATATATGTCCACTGACAATCCTGCTCAAGAACTTTCCTCTTCAAGACTTACCAAACCCGAGTAGAGTACGTGACGGGACTCCTTCCTGCTGGCGCACAAAGTATCAACCACGACATCGCCATCGATGGAAAAGTCGCTCTGCTCACCATCAAGCTCTTATCACCCGATGACAAGGCTTTGCTGCGAGCCAAGAAGCGCGCCAACAAAGACGTTGCTCAGACTGCCACAGCTGCCCAACCCAAGCGATTCTCCTTCAACAAATTGGCGACAAAACGCCAGGAAGCTGTTCGCGTCTCATGATCGCTCAAGTATACACTACAACGAGTATGATTATTTATGACATTACGATGTGTACACGACTTGATATTGAATAATGATTCTATTTCTTGAGGCGTGAGCGCTCTGTCCGGGTGGCTTTGCGCAGCTTGCGGTACTTATGTTTACGCATCTTCTTTCTCCTCTTGCGCTTCACACTATCCATCTGAACAATCTGTGGCTCCGAAGTCGACGGCAATGTGGCATCGAGGTCGCCAATTCGGATGATAGGCGATTGTGTGTGAGGCGAGGAGGTCCCATCACTGATGGTGGCCTGATTCATCTTCGAAACAATGCTGTCCCATGCAAGAGATGGAGGCAGGTGCGCCTGCACCAGAGCATGGCTCAGCATCAGGTTCGGGTCCTCGTCTGCAGCATAAGAGCCTTTGCTCTGCTCCAAGGCGGCTTGCGTGTCGGTGGACGGCGCTGCTGGTGGCTCAAATGCTCTCGTACTCTGTGCCAAGTATGTGGCGACGCCACGATGCCAGTCTGGGTTTGGTCCCTTGGGCTCGCCCAGAACCACGAGATCGGCCTCGCTCCCTAGCTTGATAGCAGCTCGAGGATCTTCGCCGCGTTCCAGTGCGTTGCTCACGGCCTCCTCCACATCTTTGCGGTTCGATTCCTCCTTCTGTATCGCCATAGCAGCTTCCTGTACGACATTCCTTGCGCCGGTATCTTTGGACAAATGATCCAATAGCTTGCTGAATCGGGGATGGTCAATTTGACTCAACCTCTTGGTCCACTGCCGAGCACTGACGGGCTCGGCCTCGTCGTGGGCAGCAATGACAAATGTTGTATTCGCCAGTTCTTGCGGAGACATGCGGGATGCCTGTGACATAGCCTCTGCTATGGCTTCTTGTGACGACTCGACGAGCGATTGCAGGACTGAGAGATCCTGGTCGCCCATCTCGTCTGCTTGGAGGAACGTCTCAATCTCACTTCCGGCACTTTCTTGGAATATACCTCTTTTTGAAGATCCCTGCTGCCCGGACACTACGTGATATTCTAGAAGAGGTCGATCTAGAGCGTAAAACGCTTGTGTTGCTAGGTCACCAAGAGAAGTGGGAGGCGGGTTAGCAATATGCGCCCCTTGTGAAGCCTTGCTGGCGTGTAGATGCACATGTCGAGTCTCATCACGGATAGGAAGAGCTTTGAACGCCGTAGATGGCGCAACACTACGTTTGGATCGCAGTTTGCGTGAACCAGACTCCAAATGCTTCCTTCTGGTATCAGTATCGAGACTGGTTCGAGCCACACGGGGAGCACTCGGAGCAGTGGTCGATGTACCATTCGCTGTTGCCTGCTGCGCCCCTGCAGTGGCATGAGATGCCTGTCCAGACACGATCCGGAAGAGAGCTCGTGCTGGGAGCGCCTTGGATCGCATTGCGTATGTACGATTAGGCAGTGGCGATAAGGATAGGAGCGTGATGTCGATGCCGTTCTGCGCCTATCCTTAACACGCGTGTTCCACGCCGGCCGGTATTCAGACAGGTGAAAAAATGCACGTGCTGAGCAGATTTCCACAACTGGCCTCATCCTTTCCTTACTTACTCTACAACAGAATGATACTGCTGCAGACGGCCCTGCGAGTACAGCCAGCACCTATAAGGAGCCTGGCTGGATCATGGCAGCAGCAATTGCGATCCTCACACGTTGGCAAATCGCCCCTCATCGTACCCACTTCAACCTCACTCAGCATTCTTCCCTTTGCCCCGGTTGCGAACCCCTCTAGAAGGCAGCCTGCTGCTCTGCAGAATGCTCGTGCCATCAAGGTGCAGGGCCCTCGAGGCACCATTCTGGTCCCCTTGCAAGACTATGTCAATGTCTCTTGGATGGAGGACAAAAATTCTGCCAACATGTCCGCTTCCGACGCCCAGGGGCCAAAACGCCTGACAGTGAATGTTCTTGATGCCACAAATAAGCGACAGCATTCCACGTGGGGATTGACTCGGGCGCTGCTGGCCAATGCCATCGAAGGAGTTGAAGACGGACATGCGTATATTCTTCGTCTCGTCGGTGTTGGGTACCGTGCTGCGATCGAGAAAGACCCCTTCCCCAGACCAGACAAGTTCGAGACCGCTTTCCACGAGGCGACACAGGCCACACCAGATGCCGCCGCCGCCAATTTCAGCTCCGAAGAACAGCTCAAATACTATTCAAGTCTTGTCAAGGACAATCCAAGGGATCGCTACCGCCTTGTTCTGCGGCTTGGGTTCGCGCATCCTGTTTTCATGAGTGTACCTCGAGGAATCGAATGTACCACGCCCTCGCCAACAAGGATTATCATTAAGGGGGTAGACAAGGAACAAGTGGGACTTTTTGCAGCGCAAATTCGCCGATGGCGTCCTCCAGAGCCATACAAGGGTAAAGGTATATTTGTCAATGATGAGACAATTCGTCTCAAGACGCCGAAAAAGAAGTAAGAAATACTCGCACCAAACATCTTGTACACTAGTATCCATAGACGAATGCATATGGATGGTCACACAGAGCTTGATCAGCGTACGTAGTTGGAAACAATCTTTATTGAAAATAGAAAGAACGAGTTCGAAAGCACAAGTAGGCAAAATCATTGTGGAAGATGAGGAGTACTTTCTACTCTTGACGCTTGAACAGCGAGCTCGAAGACCAGCTAGGAGCACTACGCTTTCGTTGTGTGCCGTAGTCATCCTTTTTCTCTGGTTTATAGCTACCGTCATCCTTCTTGGACGAGTCATGATGACCATCATTATCCTTACCGCCGTCTCCGCCGTAAGTTTTGTCTTTGCCACCGTCTCCGTGTGGGCCTTTCTTGGCGTGGCTTCCATTTGAGCCATTCTCAGTCTCACAATCACCAGAAGATCCTTCATGGGTGGGCGATTGGTCTCCGCCATATCCTCCGTTCTGGTCATTGTTGGTACCCGTAGGAGACTTTTCACTACTTCCTTTGTCTTTGCCATGATCACCATAGCCGGGGGTAGTAGTGGAGTTTCCGCTGTTCGTATGGTCACCGCCAGATCCGTTTCCATTATGATCGGCGCCTGATTGCTTACCGTACGTGTCGGTCTGTCCGCCATTACCTCCGTTGGATCCATTGCTTGAACTGCCTCCGTAGACCGGCGTAGAGTCTGTGCCTCCATTTCCTTGGCCTCCGTTGCTGCCAGGAGTAGTCGAGTTACTGTTACCGCCAGACGTTGTGCTGCCGCCTTGACTACCATAACTTCCACCACTCTGGTCTTTGTCGTGAGGTGAGCCACTGTCACCACCGTAGCTTCCACCATTTTGGTCGTTGCCGTGGGGCGAGCCATTGTCACCAACACTACCTTGACCGCCATTGCTTCCTCCATATTGACCATTTCCGTTTGAACCGTGAGAAGAGCCACTGGAGGAACTATCACCTGAGCATGTGCCACTCGATGCGCCAGAAGACTTTCCTATACATGTGTAGCCGTCGCCGTTGTCTTTCTTTTGACAGTCAAAGTCTCCATCGAAGGTAAATTCAATTTTCACTGCACCACAATCATCGAAAGTGACGGTGGCTGTCCCGTTAGCAGAGCCACGACCGATCTCTGAACGAACGACGGTGGTATTGGTTCCCGTGTTTACTTTCGTCTTGCATGACCCGTACTTGGTTTCCTCGTAGAGTTTACCTAAAACAGTCAGCTGAAACGTAACGAGCATTCGCCATATTCACCTCCAAAAGATTGTTTGTCTGCATTCCACAGTAGAGCGCATTCGCCTTCGACGCTACCAAAGCCCTTCAACGTACCATTGACCTGACTGAGCATGGAGCCGTGATCTTGAGGCCATGGTTTGTTCAGGGTGGACAGCTGCTTGTCCTTCAAGCTGGTAGAATCAGATTCAGAGTCACCCGAGCCGTATCCGGACCCAGAAGGAATTGGAGTCGTGGAATTGCTTTGATTACCGTACTGATCAGTAGGGGTGCCAGCACCACCACCATTAGAGCCACCACTGTAACCACCATTCGAGCCGCCATTCGAGCCGCCATTCGAGCCGCCATTCGAGCCGCCACCATAGCCACCACCGTTTGCATCTTTGCCCTCAGAGTCTGACTTGCTACCAGTAGTGCCTTGTTCACCTCCATATTGGCCATCAGTGGAATTGTTTGAGGAGCCACCGTAGCCTTGATCATGTTTACCAGACGCTCCATACTTGTCTTGGGAACCATTGTCGTGATCTGAGTCGTGGTCGGAGCTTCCACCGTAGTGGTCCTCGTCACGCCCTACGAATTTGTGCACCCCATGAGGGGCATGTAAAGGTGCAGAGCGATGTTGCAATGCCGAATCAGCTACAGAGGGCGCGACTTGTAAAGCCAGGGTAGCCATCGCAAGTAAAGAAATCCACGAATTCACCATGATGAAAAGAATGTGGGAGAGGAATGAGTGAGCAGGGGTTGCCTTAGAGAAACAATGTCGACTCGGGTAGATGTACCATATATATTCGTAAAATGTGTTATATTCTTCAGATGAATTTCAATGTGAAGTACTACCTTTTCTGTCGCAGTCATTCATCAATACATCAATTGACAGTATATTATTAATTCTCCGCCGATAAAATATGTCTCCTGAAAGGCAGTACCGCAGAGAAATAACTTCAATAGCGTATCCATATATTCTTTAAAGCGGGCGTCTGTATGCCGTGGGGTCCCGTTGATCTTAAGTTGGAATTCCGCAAGCTTTCCAGTCATGAACAAGCAACGTGGCATCTATTTTGCCAATCGATATTGTCTACGAGACAAAAATAGATGAAATTTTAGGGGGTTCAAGATCAACACCCAAGAAGGCGTCTTTTACTTGCGTTCTAAGAACTCCGAAACCTATTAAGCAGAGCTCCGACGGTAAAGGCTTTCGTTATACGTTCCGTTGCGGTCCATATTTGGCGTTCAATACGACCGGCAAGGCCAAACAAATTTCATGTTTTTTCCAATTTCGTGAATGATATCTATAAAGACTGCAAAAAGTGTATCCGTAAAGCATGAGACGAGACAGTCGTGAGAGTCATATAATTTTCGACCAGATGTGCGGGTGCTATACACTGTGTATATTCATGACAAATGTGGAAGGGGGCCCAAAGGACACAGCTGGAAAAACGCCTCACGCGGACAGATGACAAGCGCAGCACGTTTGTGTGGTAAGTCAATGAGCTGAAGGAAAGTCAATGAATGGCGTGCTGGGAGCGCTTTCACTTACCTTTTCGACATGTCCACCACACATACTAGTATAATTGATCATCTTGGCATTACTTGCCCTTGGCTCTAGCACAACCCTCTGTGTTCGTGCGTCTAGACAGAACAGCATGTGAATTACGCTTCCCATCCATGCACGAACACGGTGTGGACCTCGCAAGTGATTCTCTCCGACCAAGGCATGGAAACCTCGGTCGTAGTCGTCTGCTCCATAATAGGTACCTATGCTACTCTCCTTGGCCCAATAAACCTCAACATAGCCCCAGGGCTCTCCATTCCATTTACCAACGAGGGGAAGGACGTCAGGGCTAGCTTCGATCTTTTGTAAATACTGCTTTTGTTCTTCAAATGTGCCCTTTTGGCGCCAGCCTGTGTTGACGCGGTCATCAGCGTGCCATTCAGTGAACTTCTGGACAAAGGCGGTGTCTTGAAACGAGACTGCTTCGAACGTTAGAGTCTGACCGAGTTCGAGAATGTAGCGCGAATAGAGAAGACCATCTGCAGCGGTAGGCTTCCGAGGACGGAGGGGATGATGAACAGAAGAGCTCATGATGTAGGATGCTGGAACATGGCTATTCGACAGAACCGTATTTGGCCATCCATGGCCAAGCCATGCGGGGCGAGGAAATGTCGCTGGGCTCTGCCAGAACGACGCACGTTGAGCAATAAGCATTGTCACGCCGTCAAGAGCACTTGGGATAGGGTGGGGGATGGCGAGATTTGCATCCAAAAGACCCCTCACAGCTTCCGAAACGATGTTTGGCTCCTCTCCCTCCGGAATGGCGATGTTGAAAGCCTCTTCGGACGGTAAGAGAGAGGCGATGATGTACAATTGTACCCAAAAGTACGTGATCGCCTCTAGGGCAGTCCAGTCATGGTGTACTCGGGACACGTCGAGCTTTGCAAAAGCATAGCGAGCCGCTCGTGTTGCCAAGGAGTTGTCGTCTGGCTCGTCATTGGGAGATTTGTACTTTGGCTTGGGCGGGTTACATTGAAATGCAAGCGGGAAGCCTTCAACGGGAAGCAGGTTGTACAGTGGTTGACGGGAATCATTCGCTTCAGGCTTGGTGCCATTTGCTTCGTCAATCTTCTTTTGCAGAGATGCTCGGACAGTGACGATATCAGCACGCTGTGGCTGGGAGTTCGACACTTTGACTGGCTGGCCTGCCAACTCGATGGAGAGAATGAGCCTGGTGCCGTCCGGCAAAAGGAAAGGGATGTCGTTGTTGTGCTTTGTCGTAAGCCACTGCTGCCCGTTAGCCTGTGTTGCTTGCGTCAAGGCAGATGAAAAGCCAACGAGCTCCATGCTTTCGGTGGCAGTTTTCAAGCAAAAGTTGGTGGTCGTTACCCACAAAAACTGTGCTTAAACAAGGTGGAGATATAGCGTCGTGCACTCTTAGCGTATCCAAGAAAGCGTTCTGACATTACACATAGTATTACGATTCGCCGTCTAAATCAGGCAACTGGTATGATAATTGTACAGAAATAGCAAAAGACTCGTCATCGTCATCGTCTTGACTTTCTTCATATATGAAATCAGACGGATCCTCGGGTTGCAGAAAAGCAGGGAGCTCCGGTTGGTCGACCACGAGTCCACCTCTCTGCGTATGAAATGCCGTGCTGATCTTGGGACCCAAGGACACAATATCTACCTGGGCACCCTCTTCATCTTGTTTTCTTCGACTCATCTCCTCTTCATCTTCGAGGTCGAATTCATCTTCGCGCTCTTCGTACACGACATTCTCTTCAAGTTCCTCGAAACCAGGCGCGTATGCACTCCAAATTTCCGTCGGAGGAGAGAACCAGATGTTGACGGCACCAGTGTGAGACACGGAGGCAAGCATGGGTCGATTGGGGTGCCAGTCGCAATCTACCAAAGAGTCCCGAGGCCCTTGTAGGATTTTGTCCAGCACTCCGGCCCCGCGATCCCAAATATAGATGTTATGTGCCGCTTTATGTGTAGCCCCGCCAAACACATACTCCCCATCACCACTGAAGCCTATTCCGGACCATGGTGTACGATTGACTAAGTCTTGAAAGCGGTGCTGTAGCACGATCGAGACTTGTGTCTCGTCGATGTATTGGAAATTGTACAGCCGCACACTCCGATCGTTTGCGTTTGCGACCAATGTCCTGTGTAGAGAGCAACGGTAAGAGTTGGAACAGCGGTGTCCACTTCTTACCTACCTTCCTGTTCGATCAAATGCCAACTGTCTGATCCCCGACGAACCTGTATTTATGTTGAGTAGAACTGATCTCTTCCGCACATCGACAACAAAGAGATCGCCTTTCGAAGAGCCGAGAACGAGAGCTTTTCCATTCTTTGCGAAAGTCGCGGACAAGATTCCGGGGGCTTGTGTGGGTTGGTTCTCCTCGCTCTCTTTTGCTTTTGTCAACGTGAGTGGGTACCGCTGCTCAATAATTTCACTATCCTCTGAAAGATCGTGTGCTTCTCTCGCTATGCCGTTGCCTAAAGCTGAACCGTTGCCTGAAGCTGAGCCGTTGTCCAACACTGCCTTTCTTCTTTTCCTCCGTAGACGCAGATCCACAAGAATGGCCTCCTGCGTCTGGAGCGTCACAACGAGAAGCTGACTGTGCAGGGGAGTAAGCGTGTTTCCATGGAGGAGTCGGAATCTACACACCTGCTCACTGGGCTGAATTCCACGCCAATGACGGGAGCATCAAAGCGAACGGTGGTTTTGCGCTGCGAGCCTTGCCCATGGAGATCCCATATGATCACATTCCAATCCAGAGAGCTCGATGCCAAGTAGCGGTTGTTCGGAGACCAGCTGCGAAGAATGTCAGGCGAACAGGCTGTGAGATGCTAGGCACGTACCTGACGCTGGTGACGACCTTGACATGACCTTCTAGATACCTCAGAAGGCCTCTGGTTTCCACAGCGCAGACAGACACAGCACCGTCAAGTCTACCTATCGCCATGTAGTGTCCGACGAAGAGACCTGTGCCATGATTGAACCGCGCACAAGACGCCGCAGCATTCTCCAAGATGCTCTCTACTGAGTCGGGCGCTTGAACACCAAAAGGATCTGTGCAGAGAAGGCTTGTGAGATTGGACAGGCGCTACAGAATGTACTCACTGATATTCATCGAAGTGGGTCCCTAGACACACACATCGCAGAACAACAACAACTCGCCATTTCTTCGGCGCGTATTTTCGCACTTTCGCACCGATTCGCACGCACACACACTGCCGACTGATTAGAAATGTATTTATTCATTACACCAGAGAACAGATAGATAGACAGATACACACACGATGTTGTAATGCAGCTTGCTTCCCAGACTAGTTACTGTCCTGGAAGCGTAGAATGAAGTTGACCAGGACAGCAATGAGAAGAAGAACAGACAGGACAGTGGGGCCTGCACGGGAGATGTGATAAGAATGATGTGGATGGAACGTCATCATGTCTCTACTCACCGAGACGGTCGTCGTACGGACCACTGCCCTTGTTGCGAATAGCAGAGGCACGCCAGTGGTAGGTGATCAGTGCATAGACCATGATTGCCATGGCTTGGTTTCGTCAGTCAGGTTCATTCTGCCGCACGCTTGAATCTTACCAACGAAGCTGAACATGGCTGCACTGATGCGGCCAATGTTGTCACCAAAGTTCAACAGACCGGCGGCAAGCGCAGAGAGCGTCACGGTGAAATTGAGCCATGAGAGAACTGTGCATATGAGATGAGTGTGTGTCTTTTCCGTCCAATACTTTGAACTTACAAGTGCGCTCGTCTGAGGGAGTGACGAGATCCTACATCAGCAAGGCCCACCGAGTGATCTAATACGAGTGACTCACTTGCAAAGAATACTTTGGGCTCCACCCGCACTGGCAGCGCAATACGCTTACCCGCCGTCCTTTGTAGCAGAGGTTGGGTCGACATCTATGAAAAGGGGCTGGTCAGCCGGATCCGTCTCGCACGGGCAGTAGAAGGAGACGTATGCTACGTCTTACGAGGACACGTAGAGCACTTCCAGGGAGGCAATGCCTTTCGCGGTAGTGAGATACTCACCTGGTGAGCTCGGAGCTTTTGCTCTTCTTCGTAGGGAGCCTATGGAAGACAGTAGGTACAGGGAAAATACCGGGCAAGTTCCGTTCATACTCCCACAGGATCTCAAATGTGAGTGAGTACGCGCTAAAGTGCCTAACTGCACGTCACACACGTGTGCTCGGTATGCACAGACGCATTATGTACACGGTGAAGTGCCTGGGATCTCAAGATGCGTTGTGAGCGTTTGCTGTTCAAGCTACGAGGGTAATGGTCCAAATCGTGACGTCTTTACTAAGCTGGACTATGTCTGGGGTATGCTTCTGAGATGGAGGTCTTGGTAACACAAAAATATGCTGTTTACATAGCACTCTGATCAGCGGAACATCTATTATTGTAGAACAAGCCGGAGAGTGTGAGAGATGATCACGCTTGGAGGTAGAATTACCAGACAGACCTCGCGTGGGGAATACCATAGAAATGAAAGTAGATGTGAGTGCTATCTCTTGATAGCTATCAAGATCGCTATCAGAAAAAATGACGTGGCTGATTTGAGTCGCTCCTTATTCATTCTATCACACATTGCGAGTGCTGAATCAAGAATGTTTCTGTACTTCAAGAACAAGTGTTCTTTCCTTATTAATGTTTGTAGAGCACATTCCACTCACGCCCCCTTGATTGCGCAGTGTGAACAAATATCCTTTTCCTGACAAGGTGCAAAGAAGGCACCATGCCTGGCTTGAATAGTTTTTTTTTTGAAATGTCAGTTCCGGAATGCAATTTATCTCCGAGAGTGAATACTGCATAGCGTTGTTAGTAACCTGTTGCATTACGCGCCTTATACATCGACGCAGATTCGAGATGCTGCTTGAGTCGGCTAGAACGAGTTCAAGCGTGTCTGAAGCCAGACGGCTGCAGAACAAGCTGGCACAAAGGAGATGGAGGCAAAGAAGACGCACAGAGGGACTTGCATCCCAACCAGAACGGAGAGCCGTCGCCAGAGGCACACCGAGTGAATGTGGAGCAGTGTCTACAAAGCACTTACGATCTCCAACACATGCCGAGAATCCATACACATCCAAGGACAGAAGTCGACCTCGCGTTCAGGAAGGATCTTCGAATGCTTCGTCTGTCTCTCCAGATGCCTCGCCACATTTGTCCCTGACGACTGACCCATCTTCGTCCACATCCTATTGTATGACCGATGTTTCCTCGCCATGTAAACGGCCCAATACAGCAAGAGACACACGATCCCCTGATAGGGAGGGAGAAGAGCCAATTGCAGTCCATGCAGAACATGTGATTGAAGCCTTAGCACTTCCAGACCGCGCAGACGCTCAGACAGACTCAGGGGACGGCGATCACATAGCGACAATGGCCTATCGACATTTTAATCCACGCGAGATAACATTATCTGAACTTATGTCTCTAGAGTACTGTGCGCCAACCATCTCTCGAGACTTTTATATGCCAGGTATGCATTTTTCTCGAGCAATCTTCCAGAATGCGCGCCGTTTAGGCTTGAGCATGCGTCTATTAAGGGACCACAATGCAGTAAGCTACGTCGGGAAGGACTGGCCGAGGTATGAAAAGAACATTAAGCGAGCAGGATCACCTCGTCCCCCAAACATCCTAGCAAGCAACACAGTTGAACTTCGGAATCGAGGCAGTGTTCCTCTTGAGAGTCCAGCAACCAGGTCGAGTCGTGAACCGGAAATTGCCACGGCGTCTCCGCCTCCAACACGCGACGAATGGGACAAGCAAATAGAAAACCAGCTACGGTGGGATCGTGTCCCGAACAACATGTATCCAACAGAAGAGCAGCTGAATATCGAGCACCACCCTTATATAGATGTGGCATTTCCTTGGCCATCGATGCGCTCGAAAATTCTCAAGTGTCTTGACACCGTCATCGATGACAACGATCTGTGTGACTCTGTATTCAAGGCAGGGTTGCCCGGCGCTGAACAGACCGAGCCCGCATTCTACATCTGGGGTGACGATGCCATGGATGAGGCTTCGTGGGAAGTAGGGGAACAATTTGCAAGGCGGTGGTGGTTTCTGCTGGATGATGAGATTGTGCGGAGAACAAATTGGTGGAGACGTCGTCGTGGCTTGGCGCAAATTTCAAGCCAACGAAATACATCCTTTTCAGGATCCTGGGTGGCATCCAGCCACCAGGAAGGCGCTGGCCTATAATGTTTGTATTGTAATTTTAGATGGAAAATGGATTCTTCCCGCGTGTCTCGGCCGGATCCCCGTACTTATCTGGTCCATGAGCCATATAGGCTACTTATCGAGGCCTAGTGGAAGATTACCTTGCATACGTGTGTTAAGCGTGAATGTCACTGGTCAGTGGCTCGACTTGATAAGGCGAACCATTGCATGAAAGCTCTGAGGAGTCTGCGCGGGAGCCTGCGAAGCAGAACCGTTCAGGAACGGAGTCGAAAATACGTATATTAAAGGGACTAATTGGCCCCACTCTTCTTGTCACCGCGATTACGTCCATCACCATCATGGATGAAAAGGCGACCGTCACTACGCAGCCGCTGGAAAGCTCACAGCCCGAGATGTCGTACACAAGCCGACAGGACGACAGTACGGAAGGTGGACATTCTACCTCCTTTGCTCAACGCTGCAAACATCAATTTTGCACCAGAGAGGGATGGCTGGGCAACTATGATTGGGGCATATTGTGCATGCCTCGATTTCTGCCGTACCGCAAACGAAGCTCAAAGGGCAAGGAGAATGCCTCGACACCATTTTATGGATTAAATGAGAAGCTGCCAATCCTACTCGCCCTCTTATGTGGTCTGCAACATGCACTTGCCATGCTGGCAGGACTAAGTGAGTTGACATAATGTTGAATATATATGGCTCACACCAAGCGCAGTCACGCCGCCCATCATTCTCTCCACCACATTCAATCTCCCCTCATCCACACAGTCCTACCTTGTGTCTGCATCGTTGATTTCCGCTGGTATCCTGAGTGCTGTGCAGCTTAGTGCCATTCCGCTCAAGCTGCCGTACATAGGCCGATTTCAGCTGGGAACAGGAATCTTGAGCGTTGTGGGAACATCATTTGTGGGTAGCAAAGTTCATTGTATTTTTTCTCTTTAACACTCTCTATGAAGGCTACGCTCTCAGCAGGTGCTTCGATCGCGGATGCTCTTTACGCGGACGGTACTTGTGAGACACTTACGCTGCCGGATGGGACTCTGCAGAAACAAGCTTGTCCACAAGGGTACGGGATGTTGCTAGGGACATCTGCCGTTTGTGCATTGTTGGAAATCTTTCTCAGCTTTCTTCCTGCCCGTGTTCTCCACCGCATCTTTCCTCCGATCATCACTGGCCCTGTTGTTTTCCTGATCGGTGCCGGCTTAATTGGGGAGTCTGGTTTCCTCAATTGGGGTGGAGGGTCGGGCTCTTGCTCCTCTCGACCAGCAACGGGGATGTACTCTGTCTGTCCTCAGATGGGTGCGCCCCATGCACTCCCCTGGGGCTCTCGAGAATATTTGGGTCTTGGCTTGTCGAGCTTCTTGACCATCGTCGCTGTGGAGATCTTTGGCAGTCCTGCCATGCGAAGCAGCTCGATTGTCATAGGCCTCGTGATACCTTCGGTCGTCTTAGGTATCCCTCTTCATTACACGTCACGTAGTACAATCGATTCGGCGCCCGCTATCACATTTCTGTGGACCAAGACATTCCCGCTCAAGGTGTATGGTCCGGCTGTGCTTCCCTTGCTTGCCGTGTATTGCAGTCTGCTTTCAGAGGCTGTTGGCGACATCACGGCAGCATCCGAGGTCAGCCGCTTGGAGGTTACGGGGCCTCAGTACGACCGCCGCATCAAGGGTGGAGTATTGTCCGACGGTGTTGCAGGTGTGTTGAGTGCACTTTTCACGGTCACGCCTATGAGTGTACGTATGCTTCTGAGTTGGAAATTTCCGCTGACAATTCTACGCCCACCAGGTATTTGCTCAAAATACGGGTGTGATTAGCATTACTCGTGTTGCGAATCGCCGAGCGGGCTACTGCTGCTGTGGCTTTCTGATTCTCATGGGTATTCTCAGTAAAATAAGCGGAGTCATTCTGGCAATTCCAAGCCCGATCCTCGGCGGCGTCACCACCTTTCTTTTCACTAGCGTCGCCGTCGCCGGCCTCGCCGTTCTGACCAAGGTCCCATTTACTCGCCGCAACCGGTTTGTACTTGCTCTCTCGCTTTCGATGGGGATGGGCAACCTCCTTGTACCGGAATGGTCCTCCTACTTCCTTCCGCACACCGACAACAAAGCGCTTGCCGGGTTCTACCAATCGATCGAGATTATCATCGAGACGCCTTTCTTGATTTCAGCTATTACCGGGATCATTGCTAATGCCATTCTTCCATATGAGCATGACGACGTAGACGAAGGCCAACTTGCTAGGCGCCAATTGGACGCTCCCCACGATGAAGAAGCCTCTCCTACGTCTGTGGAACAGGCCGAAAAGTCGCACATTTAGTTCACCCTATGTATCATACATTGTAATGAAAACTCTTCTTTCCCTCCGCACACAGTGTGCCTGAATCACTATCTTTCCTAATTCTATCGCAACCTTTATACTCGACTGATTGATATATAGCCTGCAACGCAATGCCATTCATTCGCATGCCCTTTGCCATACATGAGGGTGGCTTTGTGAATGCCTGTGGCTTCGTGTGGCTTCCTGAATGTGGCTCCCTGACTCTCTAATCAATGAGCATTCTCTTACTGTGATGAACTTTCCCTACAATAAATAATATTCTTTTACGGTAAACAATTCATGCAAGCATTTTTCGTCGGTGATTCATTATCGAAGTACGTTTTTCTCAGACATTTTGTCCTCCACAAACGATTTGTCCGGTCCGGAAACTCGAGTCACTCGCCCGTTGCCCACGCGGTCTGGGACATGCAGCCCCAAAAATGTCAACAGAAAGAATCGCTAGGGTCGCGGCATCGGCTTTGCACGGTATCAGATGTTCACGCACAGCACAACCATGACACCCCATGATGATTCTATTTGCCAGTGATATCTCTACACAGCTCGAACATGGCTCCTGAGTATGCCGGTGGTACGTACGATCACTTCCGCATCTTCTTCACTGACCTTGACACAGCTTCGGCACCGTGTTCTCCAATGCATGCATGGAAACGATTTCACCCTGATACAAACGCCCCCTCCTCTTCTTCTTTCGCCCAAGACATGCTGCCTCGTAAGAGGCACAGCTCTGACGCACATTCATCCCCTGTCGGGCAGGCGTCGCCACGCTTCTCCTACCATGGACGACAAGCAGCACCCACATCCGTCTACGCTACATCTCCACTAGCACCACCGTCGGCCGTGCGATCCCCCAGACACACACCACCCACTCGATCGCCAGACCCTCGCTGGACCTCATCGCCACCGTTAGCGATGACGGCTCGCAAGACATCGACACCATTGCGCTCTCCGCTGATGATGAATCGACGTAGATTCTCCGAACAAAGCTTTCCCTCCATGACATCTACTTCTTCGACACCCAACTTTGGAACGCTCATCGGTTCGTATGAAGAGTCTTTGCTCAGTGGACGCATGTCCACTCTCCCTTCTAAGCCTCTGACATTCGATGCGGAGCTTGGTGTACTCGGATTCGGAAAGTGTAAAGCAACTCTCCGATGTCCGCCTCACATCAGTGCGAAATTTCCAGCACATTTCTATGATTTAGATGGCGCTTCCGACAAGGAAGGTCAAGTGTCCCCGAGCAGTCCATACGTGGGCAATATCGATGTAGAAAATTACTACGTTGAGCAACTACTTGCCAACGAGCTTGACAGATTTCACATCCCGGACAAGCAACATAGACATCCAGCAATACACCAAACTACATTCCCTGGGTACCGCGTCCCACCCAAGGGTCAGGTGCAACTGATCATCAAGAATCCCAATCTGACAGCTGTTAAGGTCTTCCTGGTGCCGTACGATCTGACCGACATGCCCGCAGGCACAAAGACGTTCGTCCGGCAGAAATGCCACGTAACGTCTCCAAATCCCAGTAGCTCGCCGCCGGCACCCTCTTTACAAGCCAACCAGCGGCCATCCAAAGAGACCCTGCGCTATGCAGTCCACCTGCAGTTCTGTGCCGTCCCGCAATCTCGAGGTGCAGCTGGCTTTGCGGGTGTGGACCGGCTTCCCAAGAAGAACGCAAAGCCAGAGGGCCAAGGCGTGCGGATTTACTTGCATAAATCCATCCGTGTTGTGTTCTCGGCGCGGGTGCCGGACAAGTCGGAGAAGATTTCTGTCACAACTGAGACGCCTCGGAATGGCAAAGGAGAGAATCTCTACTCGACGTATTCGGGGCCAGGAGACGAATGGAAGGAAACAAGACGTACAGCCAAGGAGCGCTACATGGCTTCCAAAGCTCTCGGTGCTCGATACGAACGAGATGATGCCCTGTTTGATATTAGCATGGCCAACTCGGATCCAAATGGCGAGCGCCTAGGCCCAGAGCACATGCTTTCCGAAGCAGACATGCACGAGGAAGGACAGTCCAGTGCTTGTGCTGGCATTGATATTCCCACAAGTAAGCGGATGTCAAGCGTTCGAGCTTCGAATGTGACGGGCCGTACAGAAGACCATTTCGACCGCGACAACACATCCATGTCCACATCTGCGCTACCCACAATTGGACAAAGAGTACGGAATGACACCGTGGACCACCCTCACGCGTCTTCTCGGTCGAGAAGCTCGACGGTCTCTGCCATCCCAGAAAACACACATGGCGATGATCATGCATTACTCCAACAGTGGCATGCATCCCTTAGTTCTCGCAATCAGCAGTTGCGGCCTACGTCGCCCAGTGCAATGCGTTCGCGACCCACTTCGCCCCCCACTGTAGCTGGTTCCTATGCGATGACTAGAACTAGCAGCTCTGGCGGCAGCTCCATGCGAGCATTCTTGCCTTTAACCCCTCAGAGAACAGGCTCCCCCTTGCCGCACAGTGTGCCTTTCCACCCCGGCCCAACAAGCACCTCCGCACAGAGCGAAGCGCTCAAAGAGTATGCAAGCGGTACGATGACTCAGCCCCATCTAAACGCAGGCACACTGCGTGAGGAGGCCAATATGATGGTACGCCCAAGCTTATTGCGGCGGTTATCCTCACAATCAAGTATCACTGGCCACACGAGCTCTGCGTCGTCGCCGTCCCATCACGCGGGTATTTCAAGCCCCACAATGCACTCTACAGGTACATCCATCCGGTGGAAACAATTCCCCGACCAGGACGAAGAGAGCATGCTCCGCTAGTACACCACCTCCATTCATGTATCATTCCTTTCTTGCTCTGTAGAATAGATCGTTATGGCTCGTCTATATGCACGTGACTGATAAGCGTCTCCACATCCGTCGTATCTTACGCAAACACGGCTTGGCTCTCACGTCCACGGCCGCAAGTCAACATGCTGGCCCAATCCCTGAAATATTTAGCTTTGGCCACAGTGATGTCCGCACTTGTTGTGCGTGCATTGCCACAATACGGTGCGGAGTACGCCGAAACGCAGATGGGGTCGCATCAGCTGGTTTTGGGTGAGGCCCAGTCAGCCACTCAACGCGATCCCATGCAAACCGAACCAGACTTTGTTGACCTGATTGTAGCAGAGGCACACGAATCCGGGAGACTCGACGAGTTGGTGGACAAGTTCGGGTTCTCCCTAGAGGACATCAAAGTGTCCATGTCATTACGACCTTTACGTGAAGGGAGCCTTTCCAACATGGAAGTGGATTTAGACAATCAAATGGAGAAGGCCAAGTTAATGGCAGAGGCAGCTGCAGAGGACACCTTGGCGTGGATTCAGCCATTGGAATCGCCTCCAGAAGCCAAGAATGGTCCAGGGAGTGGGTGGATCTGGAGTGTTTGTGGTAGTCAACAGGAGGCGGTTGTTTTGAAAAGTGTCGACGTGAAACCTGACCCACCCATTCCTGGTCAGAATCTCACAGTCCATGCGACAGGCACTGTGAACCATGACATCACGCAAGGCACATATGCTGACGTCGTTGTCAAGCTGGGATTCATCCGACTCCTGTCACGACGCTTCGACATCTGCCAACTGGCCGAAGACAATGATGCCGAACTCAAGTGCCCCCTGAAGCCTGGCGAGTACGAGCTCACACACACGGTCGAGCTACCGAAAGAAATCCCCCCCGCCAAGTTCAATGTGCATACGACGGGGAAGACCGCGCAGGACAATGACCTGTTATGCATGGATCTCAGTATCGACTTCTCGCACCATTAGTTTGTTTCTCTCTGTTTTTGTCATGTCATGAGTTTACGAGTACTGCTACAATATACTACATTGTCAAGGTATTGTTGTTACACACATGTGTGCCAAACGAGTTCTCGTTTGGATGGGCGGGTAGGAGTGTTGAATGGTGTCGAGACATTTGCGCTACGACGTTCTTTCTGCAAACCCCTGTAAGCGTGTCTGCATTGCGACGTCCAAAAGCGCAGGGCGGTCACACCGTTGCAACACATCGCGTGCTGCATTCTGAACGGTGAACACAACGGCGTCCAGAGTGATAGCTTGCTCCCACAGAGGAAAGAGAACAGTCTGTACGGCGGCAGACACTACTTCTTTGTAGAAAGGTCTCTGGGCCAGAGTGACGAATCTGTGCCACGCAACCAATTGCAGCACTAAGCCATGGGTGATCTGTACGACGCGTTGCATGGCTAGGGGCCGCTCAGGCGATAAAGGCGGTGCAGGAGAGGAAGGCGGCGACTGCAGAGCATGCGCAAAGGACTGGATGTGAGACTGGTAGCACTGGAGGATCGAAAGAATGAACGACTGAAAGCGGGCATCATCTTTTTCCAGGATATAACTAAGCTGCTCGGCGAGCTCGATGGTGCTGGTGTTGTGGCGTGGTTGCCAAGGGTCAAATACGCCGAGCTCGATTTGCTTGGTGAGCATGGGCAAGACCGTATTTGTGCAGGCATGTTGGATTACTTCGTCGTCCCCACCCAAAGGCGCGTTCTGGCTGGCATCACCATTTTGTGTATTGTGCGATGCAAGTGTCGAGCGTTGTCCATAGTGTGCCAACTCGATGTACCACATAAACTCATCCAGGCTGCCGGGTCTCTGTTCGTGAAGGCGAAGCATATCCCAGCCACACATTTCCTTGCGGATCCAGAAGTCCCAGACAGAGGCGAGAGTGAGGCCACCCCATGCATTGGAATACTCTTCCGGATACAAACGACGCCACCTGTGGAATCTCGCAACGAGTGACGATGGATGCAGGGTTGCATGCTGGCCAGCTTCCTTTTCGATGCGAGCAGCCGGCTCCCGGAACTCAGGCGCTTGTACTTGTCGGAAAAGATCTTCGAGACGACGTACAATGTCGTTGCGGGCGCGGTCAAATGCTGCTGCATCGTCTGCCTTGAGTTCATCCAACACCTCGGTAGGCGCACTACTGCGCTCTTGTCGTCTGATCACTCTTGTCTCGCTCAGAGCGTCCCCATCCTCATTGGGAAGCTTGTTTTGCATCCACGGCAATACGTTCCGAGATACTACACCATGAAAGAGTGCCAGGTCATCCATGAGTGCAGTTGCTCTGGCAGTCTGTATTAACTTGACACGCTCCGCTAAGTGTCCAGTCCAATCCGCCTCGATGTCTTGAAGCAGAGGTGCCTTCTCCTCAAGAAAGAGTGCCATACTGTGAATGAATGTGTGCAGTTCGCGAAACCACGCCTCTTTGTCCGCCGCTGCTTCGGTATCGTGCTTGTTCCTTTTCTCGTCTCCATGTAACTGTTGCAATTGCTTGACAGCCTCACTCGCCAGCACGTCCTGCGCATCTATTGTCGCTTGTATATCGTGAATCCTTTGTTGTAATCGTATAGACGTCCCAGAGATCGACGGCAGAGGCGCTGTTTTGGGGATCTGTGCGGCACGAAAGGGCGATGGTTGACGTGCTTGTTGCTGCTTCCTCCTGTCCACTTGTGCACCTTGAATCCGCCGCAGTTGTGCTTCTTCCCACTCCTTCTCGCTGTCCTCTTCTCCGTCCTCTAACTCCATTGCCTCCCTCCTACGACTCTTTTCGCGCTCTTGTGCTCTTTCACGCGCGGATCTGCTCAGCTCCAATCGCTCTGTCGCTCCTGTGTACTGAGCAAAGTCCTCCTCCCCGGACCCAAGATCGTCCTCTTCTCTTTGCAGCCTTGACTCGGGATGCGGACCTTGGCTGTAGTCTGTGAGCGAAACGAAATCATCGCCTGCGCTCGTCCCATTCTCTGCAGCTCTCTTTCTCCGCTCCTTGGCAGCGGCAATGAGTGCCTCGCTTGGTATGGCATCGTGAGCAAAGTCTGCCCCAAACTTCATACGTGCCAAGCTCTCTCCAGTCTCCTCGTCCACTTGCATGGTGGGATCAGAAACCGTCTGGTAGAAAGAAGCTTGCTCGTCGTCGTCCGAGACACGCTTGCCAGGCGTGGATGCTTTCAGCTCCGCGAGAGCTGCTGGACTGTAGGCAGATTCCCCAATGGAAGCATGTTTCTGTAGAGAGTATGGTAGAGTGTCGGTCGACTGCTCGGTCTCTTGGTGAGAATCGTACGCTGACCTGGCAAGTGCCGATTTGCGAAGAGTAAAAGAAGCCTCGTTCTGTTGTTTGGTCGGATTGCCTTCAAGCTCCTCGTCTTGTGCGCCAAAGCTAAGCCCACTTTTCGGCCTTGGTCTTTGCTTCGAGGAGACACTCATGGGATCTGTGGGATCTACGTCCTTTCGACCGCCATCTGCGCCTGGTCCTCTCCCGCGTACGCCTCGGGAACGCACGACGATACTGGGCTCCTCGTCCTCGTCACTATCGGCATGTCTCTGAATATCCCTTTTCGGTGCAGTGGAAAGAGTGGAGGAAGAAGATGCTGCCTGTCTGGCCCCCTTTTTCTTCTTGAACAAGGCTGGTGCAAGGTCAGCCGACTTACCATCCTCGCCCGACATGATGGAGGTGAGGAAGAGTGTGGTGGATCTGTTACTCACGTGCCGATGGAGGTTTGGAAACTTTCATTTTACGCGCGACAAAACGCGACCATGTATGAGTAAGGACCAGAGATCAAGCATATACTTGTTACCATCATCGCCAAGCCAGAAGCTAGTGGGCAAAGAGTTGCATTTAACACACAATAGAGCCTGCAAACCTACTCACTAGGTTAAGATACCTAGCATGACGGCGCCAATCGATGGTGAGTGGTCGGATTGTCGATCAAAGGTCGACTAACCACATTTGTCTTATCAGAACATGATGTGTCGCCCTCATTCTCGTGGAGCGATCGTACGTACCGCCCAATCAGACAATGCCAGTACTCACATTCCCGTGCAGTGTATAGACACCAGCTCGAGCATCTAGCTGCAACGGATGAGATGACGGATGAGTATGTACCTGACGCGAGTCAAGAGAAGTTTCTGATGTACTCGTAGCATCCGATGGATCGAGCTCAAAGACGGTATCAAGTATCTCCTGAAAGAGTCTATCGTGAACTGGCCTGGTACTTCGGCACCGGTGCTTCATCCGGCTACTGCCCTGCTCAACCAGCACGTTAGTGCATCTGAGGACGAGTTTACTACGTCCTTCTCCGAGGACGCCCATCTGGACAATGCAAAGAATAATGGGAGATCAAATGGCGCGACAGAAGGTCCACATGACGGTGTTCTACAAGCGCCAGCACTAGAGAGGAACTTGTCAGTGAAAGAAGCAGACATGCAAGCGTTCTTTCCCAGCAAGAGACAAGCACCACAGGAATGGGGGAGGAGCTGGGGAAGGAGGATCAATTCCGAGGAGGAAAGAAAGAAAGAACAATGGACGCTCTTTACTATGCTGGATGATTTCGAAAATCAGCCACCTTTCACGATTCAACGATTGGCCGAGCTCATACTGCGTCCAACAGAGCATCACCATACGCTCCCCAAGTACGTGTCAGCATTGAAGCGACTATTGTCTGTCACTGCGACTCGAGACGCTTTTCCTGTGCACGTTGGCGAGGAGGAAGATGAGCTTGGTGTCGAGTCATACGGCGTTGAATCTGAAACATTGGAGAATGGTGCATCGACTCCACACTCCTCCGCTCGTGCGCGGACGACGTCCGTTCCAGGCAGTCCAACGACGGCGCCTCTCTTTTCACCTATTCCCTTCTTGATGAAGTCTGGAGATGAAGGGCTGCCAGGTGCGGGACCCACACAAGGAGGCCCTAATCAGAACAGAGGTGCCGGCACAGAAGGCGCCATCAGCGAGAAGGACATCCCCAGTATGGAGCTTGGTGGTGCCGACAGAACGACAGAGGAAGCGACTGAGAATGCATTGCGAAGTGGAGCGGGTGTTAGCAATGCGAGCAGTGTCGTGGAAGGTGACCGTTTGGAGGAGCCGCTGAGTGATGATAGGGACAAGCAGTCGCATCCTGTGGTTTCGACACCGGTCGAGTTGGAAAGATTTTCTTCGCAAGATGGAGCTGGCGACGAAAATATGTATCCTGCTCTGGACAAGCAGAATACAGGGGAAAGTGCCGTGGCCAATGCGGGGAAGCTCGCTTCAGACGACAGTGGTACGAAATCGCATGAGCCGCTTGGTGTGCCGCCTGGACCAGTAGACGAGGTGGACCAAGTCGGTCAGAATCATGGGCAACTGCCACCGCTTGAGCCAGGCAGTGTGGCGGGAGGTGCCAAAGCCATTTCGTCCACCACACTCAACGGAGAGAGTACAGACTCAAATGACACGGACGCTGCGTCGCTGCGTGCAATCAAGCGTGTGCGAAGCGAACGGGATCTAGGAGATGTCTAGACGGAACACGCGCCATTCCATGTACGAGTATGATTCTGTACCATAGTAAATACATCCTTGTGACGAAGACAAAGCACAATTACAATTTGGCAGCATCCACAGGCTTGTCCCGGGGACGAACGAGTCCCTCTTGTGACTAGAGAAGGTGAGCTTTTTCCAAAGCAGACTCGGATTCAACGTACCACAAGTGCCAAGAGGGTGCCTTCTTGCGAGTAGAAACGGCCGATCACGAGTCCTCGGCCGTTGGACGCGACTTGAGTTTGCATAAAGAAGAGGAGAGGTTCGTGGAAGTTGAAGGGGTGGTAAAAATGCATGCTGTGGTCCAGACTGGCCATCATCTTAATTCTTCGCGTGACGCCCAGAGCCTTGGACACTGTTCCTAGAAAATTAATGCTGGAGAAGGAATGAGTCTCGGCATATGTATATATCCCGCCACACTCACTCGCTTGCATATGCCAGTGCGGCCTTCTGTTCGCCATCGCCGCCCTTGATGGGGGCTTTGACGCGGACCCAGAAGGCCTGCTCGTGTCCCATTGTCGGCACGCCGTTCTCGTCATACATGTTTGGGAGTGCATCGCTGCCGGAAGTGAATAAGTCCAAGGGCTTTTCCGTCCAGCAAGAAGTACCTACCGTATCTCTACCGCACTCTCTCTGCGATCCTTGACCCATTCTGCCAACGCACTCTTGACCTTCTCGGGCAGGTATGCGTCCATTTCCTTCAACACCCGTTCGTAGCGACTTTCGTTAAGCGGTGCCTCGTCGTAGGGAATCAGGCCGCTCGCCAACTGTCCATCGGGCGCACGCTCCCGACTGAACCGAGACACATGACGAATAATCGAGGAGCCTTGCGGTGACTTGAATCCTCCCTCGCCAGGCGTCAGTTCCTCGTTGTTGCTGATCGTCTGAGGCAGTCCGACAGCAAAGCGAGGGCGGTTTGGCTCCGGGCGAGCATAGGAAGAAAACAACACAAAAATACACCGTCCCTTTTGTTTAGCTTCCACGAGGCGGGTCACGTACGATCCACCATCGCGCAGCCGGCTCACATGGAAATAAATAGGCATGGTCTCATCACCAGCTAGCAAAAAATAGCACTGTATCAGAGGATGTCAGCGGAGTGCCTGGAACGATGGCACGAGACTCACATGCAGAGACTTGATGGCGCACACAACTGCTTGTTAGCATGTCTCTCCAACACCCAAAACACTCACATGGAGCTGCACATCGTCACGAACAGAGCGGTTCGACACCGTGACAGCCTGGCCAATTACCTGGCCACCAAATACTCCCCGAGCACTGTAGGGTCTCCAAAGCGGCTGCACGGACAGCGGTCAGGTACGAACACAGCCAGCCATCAATTGGGCACGTACATTTTTACTCCGGAACAAGTCAGCATCTAGATGCTCGCAATCTAGCGCATACTCTATGTCCGGTCCTATGTTGGAGCCTTCCTCATAGACGTCGGGCTTCATGTTCTCTTCCGTCAACAGTTTCTTGGGAGAGGACATGGTCGCTGGGTGGTGCAACTGAGGTACGGGCGGCGCGCTCTACCGGCCGGCATGGACATTCAGCGAATCCGAGCGTTTTGTCGGATTCGGAATAAGCGCGTGATTGGGCATTTTTCCGGAGAGCTACTTCGGACTTTTCGCTGCGTCCAGAGTGTGCCTGCCTCTTGTGTGAAAAGTCGGTGAGGAGAACAATTCTGTGCTCCACAGAGGCCCACACAAAGGATTGATCTTGATTCTTGGCAGCAGAGCGAAAAGGCCACTAAAGCGGCTGAATTTCTTGTAAAGGACAGACACTCATGATTAATGAAAATGATATTCTAGCTCAACAGAGGGGAACAGATATAATGTACAGCTTATTGGTAAAGTACAAGTTGGTTCAGGATCATCGAGCGATCTCATGTTCGGCAAGCAGCTGCAACTATGAATAAGTGTGCAAGAAAGGGTGCGTGATTATTCACTTACCATGTTGGGAATCCCATTGCGGATGGGGAAGATGTGGGCACAGTTTGGGCAGATCATTTGGCCTTCGGTGATGTGAACCTGGACAGAGATGAGTGCCTGGCACCATTACATGTTTATTCAGCTCACCTCGAGGAGCACATGATGCAGGCGGCGGAGGAGATCGTCGTCCACAGTAGACTCACTCGCCTCTGGACCTTTCTCCGGAAGGGAAGTGTCGCCGAGGGAGCGAGCTGTGAGCACAAGAGCATCCCAATCCAATTTGGGCAGGAATCCGCGAAGGAAACTCTCATTGTAGTCTGCTTCGATCAGCTCCAGCTTCACATCTTTGAAAGTCAGCGGGAAGTTGTTGGACGTCTGTGTGCAATGCCTTGAGTGACAGGAAAGGAGGTTGTGAGTGAGAAGACGCATACTCGCTTCGTAGGAATACGGTGCAAGAGTTCCGTGCCAGGTAATGTATCCGAAGAGCTCAGGTATAGAGCGACACTGAGGCACAGAATAGAAATGACCTTTATTCTAGCCAAGAAACAGGAAGATGGTGGGAAAAAAGTTCCTAATGCACGTGGAAATTATAGGTGGCTTGTGCTACTACACATTAGGAAACACTCCTGGAACAGCATCCCTCTCCTTTGTGCAACAGAATGGCAGGGAGTGCCACAGCAGGCCCCTCATCATGGCAGTCAATTGTGCGATCCAGGCTTGAGGAGAGAGATGCGAGAGAAAAATCGGTCGATGACATGATTGAGAACTGTGCGTACACTCTGTGTGGAGATCCCATGCACTCACACATCCCGCTGTAGATCAACGCATGACAAAGTTTGCCAGACAAGAGCGTGAACGGAATAGGAGTCTTTTGCGGGCAGCCGGTGCAGTGAAAGGGAGCTCGTCCAAAGCTTCCAGGGAATCTGAGGCGGAGTAGGTATACGGAGTGAGCCGCCCCTTTTCATTGACGTCTCTTGTTGCAGCGCGTCAGTTAAGCAGGCGTACATAGGTTCACTCGAAACACAGCTAAGATCGACTCGTGACGAACTGTCGAAGTTGCTGAAAGCACAGTCTCTAAGTGCTCAGAAGCTATCGCTTGTCAATGAGCAGCTTCAAGAACGGGACGAACGACAACGTGACACTGGTGAGGAGCTGAAAAAGACGGCCAATGATTTGGCACGACTACGCCAACGGGAGGAAGACCTGCGCAACAATGTAGGTGCCAAGGACAAAGCGATCGAGGTGAGAAAGATCCGTGGCGATCATCAAAGGCTGATACGCTTTTCTAGATGCTCCAGGACGAGCTGTCGACGTTGACACTGGAGCTCAGCCAAGCAGAAGCGCGCGCAGAGAATCTCAAGAAAGACAACGCAAGCCTACTGCAGCGGTGGCTCGACCGGATGAATTCCGAGGCAGAGCGTATGAATGATGGAAACCAGTTTCTCAAAGACCTGGACCAAAAGCGGGGCACTCAGGAAACACCGCCAACGACGTGATCGAGGAAAGCATGCGGGGCAAGCAAAGGCACAGGGGTGTGGAACAGGCAAGGCTCCGAGGTACAAACGATCTGAAACAAGCCAACTGTGGATGTGCAAGAGTGTCGGTCAGCTAACCAGAGCAAAGACACAAGCACACGTATCTCTCCTCCCAGGCGCGCTGTCAGACAAGCACAATGTATATGTAGGTTTGAATGGTTTGCATGACATGATACATATGAGACACATGTGAAGAAGTGAAATGTGACGGCTACCACCAGTGATGGAATGCGCTCCCTGTTTGCGTGAGCGCACGACCGTCTTGGACAGCATACAGTTGTCTTGGACAGTTGTCTTGGACAGTTGCTTGGCTTGTGCTATGGCGACCTTAGACAGCTTCCAAGCACCGACCACCTCAAACAACTCCAGGACCCTAATCTTACACCTCGTTCAACGGCGCGCAGTCAGGTCCTGCATACCAGCCTGTGCGCAGCGCATCGAGAATAGCAGCCAGACGCTTGTTTGAGTGTCCTTCGGCGATGCGTTCCTCGATGCGTGCTGTTTCCCGCCGAACGAGTCGATCCAGACGAAGCATGACGTCGCACGTGTAACGGAAGCTATGGGTAGTGTGTTGCATGTACTCCACCGCGGACCGCTTCACGTCAGGGTCGCGGGGTTTGGCCTTCAGGAGCATAAGAAGCTGATGTGTGTTGGTGATGTTGGATAGAGAAGTATCAGAGAGCTGTTGTACAGGCGTGTCCGAGGAGAGTGTGTCTCCGTACGATACGGCATGGAGGATGGGAAAAGAGAATTTGCCTTCTGTCAAGTCTTCGCAGTACCCTTTGTTGTTCGCATAGTCGCCCGAGCGCAGGTTCATGTAGTCGTCGCGGATCTGGAATAGCAACCCGATGAGGTTGATGAGAGGCAAAAATAGATCGCTCCCAACAGTGCTGAACTTGGGGCTCTGGCCGACCATGAGCTTCAAGACGATGCGCAGGAGCCCCCCAGTTTTATTGTTGACCATCTCCACATATTCGTCCTCAGATGGACAGACGAATCCATCTCGCCAGTAGAGATCCATTCCCTGCCCCCGATGCAGATTGACCATCTCATCGACAAGCATCCTTGTGACGGCATGGGCGCTTTCGCTTGAATGCTTGACCATCTCGAACACCTCTTGAAAGACAAGAAAGTACACATAGTTTGCCGAGTTGATTGTTTGGGGTGCTCCATACCGCAGATGAGCCGAAGGGTGTCCCCGACGCAGTTCCGATGCATCTTCGACGTCATCAATTCTGTCGGCGGATTAGTGGAACAGTCACGATTACTAGAGGTACGTACAGAAGACTACTATTGTGGAGCATCGAAACTATGCGACTGATCCGTTGCACGTCGGCAGACGGGACATCGAGCCATTCATTCAGCGCCAGAATGAGCTGGGAGCGAACCTCCTTTCCAGGCTTCGAGGCAAGGTACTCGTATGGCGCCAGTAGAATGTCCTCTTTCTGTTGTGACCAACTAGGCTTCTCACAAAGAGCAGGCAGGATGTCATTGTACCTTGCTGCATCACCTCCGGGCTTCGCTATGCCATTTTTCATCTTTTGTTGCGGGGGATCCGGGTGGCATTCCTCCTGTGGGGCAGGCTGCATCTTCTACTGTGTCCGATGATCAAAAGCCTGTGTGTAACACATTGTCGATTGGGGCGGCGATCCTTGGTAGCCAACAGGCCGAGCTCGATCCAGATAAGTAAGGTAACGATTGGACGAGGTTAGTATACTTAGAACTCCCAATAGCCTGGCAGCTGTCTTGGAGTAAACCTGTTGTGCGTGCGGGTTGACTTTGCGTGGTGTTGTAATTAGGAGCCTTATTCTGACAGGCCCTAGCTCCCAACCTAATTTTCCATCTCGTGACGCGCACTTTTTTGGAACGAAGGACCAAATTGTGCATGCATCTTTTGCCCTGTCGGACACCACCATGGCCAAGGCACATTCCCGGACCAAAGGCAAAGACAAGACATCGCAAGGCAAAAGTGAAACTGTAAAGACCATTGGTGGGTTCCGCATTCTGCATGTTGGGAATCATGTCTGCTACATGAGAAAGCACGACGGCGAAGACGACCGGACCGTGTTCCTAGTCAATGTTCCCACAGATACAACCGAGCGTCACATTCGTGCGCTTCTGGGCAGTGCCGGGGCAATAGAATCCGTGCAACTGTGGAAAGGAAAACAGGTGGAACGCGAAGAAGAGCACGACGACGCCCCCGCCATCATTCCACTCCCTGTTATCGACCCACGCCATCCTTTTGAGTATCTTCCGACGGCAACAGGGGCGCACATTACCTTTTTGGACGAGTCTTCGCTCGAGAGAGCACTGAACCTGTCCCATATTAAGAGCTGGCCAGATCCCTTTGAGGCCATTGCCGATGCGAAAAAACGCTTGGCCACTGAGACAGATCCAAAGTCGAAGCGGAAACACAGCCATAAAACAGCAGAAGAGGCTCTTGCCGGTGCGAATACCACTGCATCACCTCCCAATGGACTGGAGTACCTATTGGAGAGGTACCGACGCCAAAGACCGGCGCTCGATGCCGTGCGTGCGCATGCTGACAGCGTAATAGCCAATTTCGAATGGCGGAGATTGCACCCCAAACAAGACACAAAGGGGATCCAGGCGGCCAGTATTGGGCCGAACGGCGAGCTGCTTGATGAAGATGGCTTCGTCATCGTACAGAGGACCGGAAAGTATGGTCGGGCAGGTGACACACAGGGCGGAAGCGTACGTATTGGCAAGAGAGCAGGGCCGTCAAACGAAGATGACACAGGCGAATCGGCGACGAAAAAGAAACGGCTCGAGCTGGATGACTTCTACCGCTTCCAGCGCAGAGAAGCAAAGCGACAGGAGCTGGCGTCGCTACGAGCCAAATTCCAGAAAGATCAAGAAAAGGTGCAGAAGCTCAAAGAAGGTAGACGCTTCAAGCCATTTTGATGTATGTAGTTTTATGTGATAGATCTTCCCCAAGTTGCACACTATGCATTGCAATCTGTTTACAAATTTCATGGCTGCTCACCAAGGCGAGCAAACGTTTCGTTCATCGCCTTGCGGATGTCTTGCGTCACCTTGCTGACGTCTTGTTCTGAGTTCACCTAAAGTACTGCACTGAGCATAGACACCTTTCCTTGCTGTCCACTCACCTCGACTACGCGGTCTTGCTTCCGGTAGTAGTCCACGACGGGCATGCTCGTCTCTTCGAAAGTGCCTGTAAGGGGTTGTAAGTCATGGCGAACGATACACGAGAATTTTACGCACGGAACCGCTTTTTGATGCTCTCGACATTGTCGTCGGAGCGTCCACTTGTCTTTCCACGCTCCAAAAGGCGATCGAGCATCACCTTTTCGCTGCACTGAAGGAAGAGTACAAAGCGAGAGGGACACACCTACAAAGAAGTCAATTCCCGATACGCTCCACAGTGTGCTCTGCTTACCGTCTCATCGAAGCCGATGGCTTGGTCCATCTTGCGCGGGAAGCCGTCAATGAGGAAACGGCCCTTTCCGTTGCTCCACTTCGACTTGTGCTCTGTTGGAACATCGTGGCCTGCTAACGTGCGGCCCTCCGCGTTTAGGGCTTCCCGCATGGCGTTCTGCAAGAGGGCGATGGTGATTTCCTGGGGCACGATTTTGCCTTCTTTGATATAGTCAGCGATCAGTTGGCCAAACTGGGAGCCGTCCCTGTTTTGCTCGGCTCGAAGCAGGTCCCCGGCTGCCAAAGGAGGTAAGAATAAGACCGAGGCCGCGAAGGAAAGACGTACCACTCAAGTGCACGAAGCCATAGTCATTGACAAGGCGTTCACACTGCGTGCCCTTTCCGGCGCCGGGGCCTCCGAGGACGAATATGACGGTGACTTTGTCTTGTTGGAACTCGGCAGGCATGCTGTTAGACTTTGTCTGTGGTGGGCGGAGTGAGAGGGTTAGGATGCGGGATGCGTTTCTCTCGAGCGTCTCCTAGCTGCTGGAGACCCTGTTCGCGGTGCTTGAGTGTGTAAGAGAAAGCACCAAAGGCAGCAACAGCGATAGCAACAAACGCAAGCGGATGGGGAGGTTTGTTCGCTGGGGGCATTCGTCGGGGAGGGAAGAAGAAAACGACATTACGTAGCGTTGCGAGCACGCGCCATCGTAGCGCGAACGCTAGCTACTGTGTTAGTTTCTTCTGTGTTGGCATCGGTTGTTCTGTCACCTTTACTACCCATGAGTGACGCCAAGGCCACGAAACGCCAGCTGACCATCAAGACGGGTGTGGTGAAGCGGTGAGTAGAAGTACGGGGCTGGAAAGGCGGCTGCGAGAAAGGCGGAAGGTGGAAAGGCAGCGGGAAGAAAGGCAGCGGGAGGGGAGGTGGAAGGAAGGAGACTGCGAGAGGAACGGACACCAGCTCTGGGGTAGCCAGTAAATATTTGCTCACACACTTTCTGAACAGCCTCAACAAGGAGGAAAAGTCGTACGTCAAGGAAGCAGAGCTGCAGCAAGAGCGTGTGGCAAAGTTTGAGGCCGATGGCAAAGAAGAATGGGAAGTCAAGAAGCAGGTATGTACTGGAGAAAGATTATCGAAAGCAGCTCATCGTCCCCCCACCACCATATTAGAAAGAAGTCCTGCAAGACACACTGCAAATGATTCCCGATTGTCGGAAACGTCTCGACGCCGCCGTCGATGATCTGCAGGGTATCGTTGTGAGTAAGTGAAGTGCACATGAAATTCTCATTGACACTCTTTAGGACGGCCTTGAAGGGGAATTGGCCACCAGTGACGAGGCCCAAGCCGCCAAGGAGGCTCTGCAAGCGGCTGTTCCCGAGTGACAGCGGTAGATCATGTACGACATGTACGCTAGACGAGGAATATGATCCACTTGAAATACACGCAGACAAAAGGAGTATGAAATGTACGACGTGAAACAAGAGGAGTGTGAAATGTACGACATTAACACAGACAGGGATCACGATGATATTTTGGCAGACAAGGTTCGCAGACAAGGAGTATGAAAGAGTGAAATGACGTCAGACATGGACGAGAATGAAAATTGAAAAGTATTAAGTTCTACAATGGTCATGTGTATGGGCGAGGCAAAGGGAAGTGTCCGATGCGCACATGCAGTCCACATTACTTGAGCGTGATGCCTACACAGCTGCCCTCCATACCAATACTCCACCACGGCGAGCCGATGATCAGAATACAGATAACGATCCCCACGACGTAGCTGCCTAACGCATAGCCAAATGCACGGCGGTACGGCTTCAGGTTGGAGAGCTCGACGGCAAATGTGCTGATGGTGCTTAAGCAACCGCAGAAGCCCTCCTGGAGACCATAGAGAGCATGGCATCCATCTATAGAGCGGGCGCCGGGCTGCCCGGCCGTACGGCCCACACGCTGTCCAACAAATGCCGCTGCCAGGACGAGCTGTGCAATCTGGTTGGCGGTGAATGTGCCCATGGGCCAGTAGGGAAAGCGCTTGGACACCGGAAGGGAGTTGAGTCGCGACAAGTACCATCGAAGGATGGCGCCGGGCGGGGAAAGAACGACAGCATAGGTAACGTGGCGAAAGGGAGCATACGTTCCGCACAGCACGGCGGCGGCGGCCCAGAACACGATGCCCAGCAGGATGCTAGCCACATCGGGCACCGGAGAGTACGCGACCTGCGTGAGGGAAGAGATTTGTGCGTGCTTGGTGTCCTTGTCAGCCGAACTTTCCTTGTCGCGTGCGGCACGGCGAAGAAGTGCTCGGTGCGTTGTGTTGTGCTCCATAACATACAGTAAAGGCCGGAGGGGCAACGATTTCGCGAGGGCACGCCCGGCGAACAAGCTGATGAGAGACATGCCGATAGTCAGTGCTGTCTGAGAAAGAGCATCCATGACGTTGTGCAAGCCGTGACGGTTGTAGTGGATCTGGTTGCTGTAGGCTTGGAAGACATGGAGAATAAACGAGGAGAATGTAGTCAAGCTGCCGCAGAAACCCGTACCGATCATGATGAAAGCCGGAGGATACCAGAGCTCCAGATCCTCCTTGTTGGCTACAGTATATCCCATGACGAGACATCCTACTGCTTGTGCCCAGATGGTCGGCTCGACGCTCATGCCACTATAGGTATTGAGCGCCACAAGACCCTCTCTGGCGAGCAATCCCCATATGGAGCTGAAAACCAGGAGACCGAGTACAGCCAGATGGCGCAATGTTCGATGGAGAAACCCGCTTGGATCGCTAGCCTTGATGAGAAGGTATGTGTCGGGAGCGCCAGGCTCGATCTGCTCGCCAGGCTCTGCCTCGCTGTCTACATGGCCTTGTAGGTCGACAGGAGTGTCATTGTCTGGGAGGTTGGAGTTGTGTGTGGGGTGTGTGGTGCTGCTTTGCTGGCTTAGCAATCCTTCTTGCTTATCCGCCGTAGAGTCTTGCATTTCATCACGATAAGCTGCCTGTAGTGTACGCAATGGAGGAGAGGGGATGATAAGGAACAGAGAAGATGCCGCCGGCACGCACGTTGTTTATTTGAGGAATTGGATTCGTTTGTGGCCGGTGCGAGTCATCCGTGCGTCAACGCGAAAAAAAAAATGTGGCCAGACGAGAAGACGAAAGTTCGCAGACGGACGAATTGGAGCCCTGGAAGCCATTGCGTCTGGACACAGAGAAGAATCCTGTGGAGACGTTTGATTGCGTTGCTATACAGAGTAGAACTCCGTGCAGACGTTTGATTGCGCTGCTATACAGAGCAGAGCTCGGAGTAGACGTTTATTGTGCCATTCGCCTCTGTAGGCCACAGAGTAGACGCCCAATCACACTGTACTACGCAGCCCGCAGCCCACACCGACGTCCGCACACCCAAGCCGAACATGTGGCCATTCAGTACACCCGCGCAGAAGGAGGCACCAGTGGCACCGCACCCCGTCGCGCCCGACGCAAGCAGCGACCAGTGCCCTGTGGATCACGAGACAAGAGCAGCATGGCTTCAACACACCAAGCAGGATGCACCCAAGTCGGAGTCATCTTCTGCACTCGCCTTCCTCTCCTCGCAGAAAGAGGCACATTCAGGAGATACAGCGAGCAGACCGTCCTCGTCGACGAATCTTTCGACGGAAAGAGTCGTGTCGTCCATTCCAAGATATGCAATGTGGCAGCAAGCAGGTGAAGACGAAAAGGATCGTGCCGATACACCCGATCCAAGTACTTCCAAACACTGGGTGTACCCCTCACCTTCGCAGTTTTTCCAGGCAATGGCTCGCAAGCAACACAATCCTCAAGAAAAGGACATGGATGTCGTTGTCCCGATCCACAATGCGGTCAATGAACGCGCATGGCAACAGATCCTCGAATGGGAGCGCAGCTTTGGCGATGGTGGCCAAAGCTATGCTGCGTGTGGCGGGCCGAAGCTCGTCAGCTTCAAGGGGAAACCGAAGGAAGCGACTTGGCGCGCATGGTGGCGAAGCATGATAGGGTACGGTACTTGTTTCTTTTTTTCGTATGCACTCACATTTCCACACAGGTACCAGAAGCCGTTTGATCGCCACGACTGGGAAGTAGACCGGTGCGGGACTCGCATCAAGTATGTTATTGATTTCTACACGGGACGACCCAATCCGAGTGGAGGCATGTCGTTCTACCTAGACGTGCGACCGTCCCCCGGCCAGTGGGAGGGAGTGCGAATGCGAGTCGCCAAAACGTTTGGGTTGGCGCAGACAACAGTATAGCGGACGCACCCGGTGTGACTTTCATGGATGACACGGCAGCTCTGAGATAGCAGCACTGACACATCTCTTATGGCGGATATCTCACCGTACGGGTTGCTCAACCTGACGGGTTGCACACCATGACGGGTTGCTCACCATGATGGGGTTCTCACCATTCACCATGATGGGTTGCTCACCATGACGCTTAGCGCACTATGTGCCTGTGGAAACTCCAATCATGCACCGCTGATGCCTCCATTCGCGGCATCGTACCCTCTTCCCTTCACCACTCCTCCTGTACAACATGCAATGTATTATCATAGCGGCCCTGCCCGTTCCAATACAGTACGTGCGGCGTCTACAATGATTCTGTGCTCAACATCGTGTATCCTTGTCTTCACATCGTCCAACGAGTCTTGCTGTCGGATGGGCACTTCCTCCACAATGATAGGCTCGCCACGGTCGACTTGTGCAATCACCTCATGCACCATGACACCGGTCGTGTTGTCGCGCAGCTCTCCACGTTGGAAGGCATCATACGCTCGCTCGATGGCCTCGATGCCGTCAAATTGTCCAGGTAGTGCGGGATGGAGATTGATACACGGTACCTGGGAGCCAAGCACACTCAGGAACGTTGGTGAGACAATGTGCATGAATCCCGCCAGAACAATGAGGTGCGGCTTGTGTGCCTCGTCGATGTGAGGTGTGCGACCGGCTTGCAAGTCGGCGATCACGTCTTGCGAGCGTCCCTGGCCGCCGGCAAGGACGGCATGTGCGAGAGTTTCGTCATAGTCCTGACGTGTCTTGTCGGGATTCTTTCCCAGCCACGTCTTGAGGCTCAATACAGCCGTAGGAATGTCATGTTTCTGTGCACGGGTGAGTCCGAAAGCCGCTTTGCGGTTGGACAGGACCTGGGTAATGCGGCTGGAGGGAAGTGTTCCATTGTCTATGGCATCAATGAGAGCCTGTAAATTACTCCCTGTTCGAGGAGCGTCAGCGTTGCTTGCTTCTTTTTTGCTTGCACTCACCAGAACCAGAGATGAGCACGACGATTCTTCTTTCTTCGCTCATCGTGGGATGGGTGTGCAACAACGCGAAGAAATGCAAATGTCGCGGGCGACGTTTGGGCCATGCGTGACGGAAATCTTTTTCTCCACCACACACCAAACGAGATGGCATCCCAGGGCGACGCTCCCGAGAAGTCCAGGGAGCAGGTGCTCGCCGAACGAGAGGCCGCCAAGGAGGCCAAGCGTCGAGCCAAAGCAGACAAGGCCGCCAAGAAGGGCGGTGCGGATGCCAGCGGCGCCGCTCCCAAGCAGGCCACCAAGACACAAGCACCCAGCCCCTCCGCAGGCAAAAGCACACAATCCAACACCGCAAAGGCTGAGGACCACCCATCCGTTCGGAATGAGCCCGCGAGCAACGCAGCCAAGGCACAACAGGACGCCTTGCCGGCCAAAAAGGAGCCCCCTCGCAACCCTATGCTGCCGCCCACGCTGGCACACGGCGTGAATGTGTTCAGCAACGTTGTGGCAGCGAAAAGCGCCGGCGATATTCGACAGCAACTGGTGGAATGCTCACTTGGAGGGATCGTCCATCCGTCTATCATGAATGTGGCCCAAAATATCGCTACGCATCAGCTCGTTGGTGCCGATGCTCGGGCCATTGCCGTTCTCCACGCCCTGCGAGATGTTATTCTAGAGTACCACGTTCCACCTGGAGACACATTACGAAGAGACCTTATCACCAAACTGCAGCCGCAAATACAAGTACTCCAGAAGGCTCGACCGCTTGGTGTAAGTGTTGCCCATGCAATCCGGTACCTGAATTTCGAGATCAGCAATACCAACGTCGACCTGGACGAGGACCAGGCCAAGGCACATATTGTCTCACGCATCGACCACTTTGTTCGTGACCGTATCACATACGCCACCCAAGCAATTGCATCGAATCTGGCGTCCGACAAGATCCGCGACGGTGACGTCGTATTGACGTACGCCAAAAGCAGTGTCGTGGAGCACACCATACTGGAAGCACACACACGCGGCACACGTTTCTCCGTCATTGTCGTCGATGCAAGGCCGCACCATGAAGGTGAGTTGCGGAACGAGCAATAGACGTATCTCACAATCCGCAGGCCGTTCCCTTCTCGCGAGACTGCAGGCCGCTGGCATCTCGTGTACGTATGGACTGCTGAGCAGCTTGACGGTCCTCATGCAACGAGCCAGCGTTGTTCTGGTTGGAACGGCATCCGTGCTGGGCAATGGTGCGCTGTACGCGCGATCAGGAACCGCACTGTGTGCCAAAGCAGCACACGCATGCCGCGTGCCTGTGATTGTGTGCTGTGAGACGTACAAGTTCAGCGAGCATATTCGTCTCGACGGGTACTCTCTCAATGAGTCGGCGCCGCCCACTGACCTTCTCAGCACACATCCATCCGACACGCTGATCTCACGGCAAGAATGGGAAACACAGCAGCAAAACGGGCCTGGACTTCATTCTCTGGTTTTGCTGTACGACATCACGCCTCCACAGTATATTACTATGGTAGCAAGCGAAGTCGGCCTGAGCACGCCAGAATCGGTGGGTGTCATCCTTCGTGACTACAAAAGTGTGCTCTATGTGCAGTAGACATGTGACGAAAAGGGCATGTCCTGCTTGTCGGCGCCGTCTCATGAGTGTATTGTATGTGCAATGGCATTGTGGCCCCATCTGTGCCATGACAGTGTGGTCGCATGTGTGCAATGGCATTGTAGGTCCACCTGAGCAAGACAAGATCGGCGTGTTCTCACAGGACATGCTCGTGGACGTGTGACACGAGACATTTTCATGGACTGCGACACGGGACGCACTCGCAGATGTAGGGGTGAAGGGAGGTGAAGGGAGGTGAAGGGAGTGTAGTTGAAAGAGGCATGGTCGTTGTGCAAGGTGTCATGGTCGTTGTGTAAAACGTCATGATCGCTGTGCAAGTGTATGATCGCTGTGCAAAGCGTCATAGTCGTTGTACAGAGCGTCATGGCATAGTGTCTCGGGACAATACACAAACAAACGCCGTGACGGACCATGGTTGGATTAGAGCCATGAAGCATGTAGAAAACAGAGAGAGCCAGTTCCAAACTCCACACGGCGACAATGTATAGCATGCATTCCATCACATACATACATTACTCTTGTTGCTTTTGGTCGGCGAGCTCAGCAAGGCGCTCACGGTTCTGGAGGATCTGGTCCTTCTTGGCCGCAATCATCGAGTTTTGGCGGCCTTCCAAGTCGTGCAAAAAGTAGCCTAGAGCGCCGAAAGCGGTCATCATCATGGCATGACCTCCTAAGTCTGGCGGGAACAAAAACGTGAGACGTGCCTTGCGAGAAGACTGACAAATACGTACTGTCAAAGATGTTTCGTTTCTGGATGCCGAGCGCGTAGCATCGAGTGATGAATCCCAGTCCTGCGTAGCCCAGAACTGTTGCCCCGAGAGCCATAGTGAGGTCGACCTGGGTGTGTGTGAGGGGGCAGTGAGGAGAGGTGCAGGGAACAAGGCATGCGAGATTTGGACAGAGCCTGTCGGCACGTGTGCAAGCGCGCGTCCCATCCACTTCTTCGCACACTTCCTTGAGACACTCCTCGTACCTGCACTCACTCACTCACTCACTCACTCACATCCTACGTGCCTTCACACTCATACACCCTCGCATACACGCTCTGTCGCTTGCTCTCATACATAGGACAGCATGACGGGCGCCCACAGAGGGTCGCGAGTCGTTTTCGTGGGAAACATTCCCTATGACATGACAGAGGAGCAACTCATCGACGTATTCAGAGAGGTTGGAACCGTTGTTGGCTTCCGTCTTGTGTTTGACAGAGACACAGGGAAACCAAAGGGATATGGCTTCTGTGAATTCGAAGATGCCGAGACAGCTGCCTCGGCCGTACGGAATTTGAACGACAAGGAGGTCGGTGGACGGCCGATGCGGATTGACTTTGCCGATGTCGATCCCATGTTCGAAGGGCGGACAACGACAATGGGTCAAGTAGAGGGCGAGGAGCTTGCGCCCGGTCGTGGAACAGGGAGATCTCGGGGTGGTGGCAATCGTGCCCCGGATAGAGGCCATTCGGCACATCGTCCTCTTCCGCCGAACCTCCCCAAAGGACAACCGCTTCCACACGGCGCCAGTGCTACCGATGCCATCTCGCAGACTCTCGCCACGCTACCACCGAACCAGCTGCTGGATATCCTTGGACAAATGAAGGTATGTAATATTCCCCCTGAATCTATTATCCCGCTCATCTTTCCATCCAGTCTCTCGTTTCTGCCTCGCCAGACCAAGCCAAGACGCTACTCAGTGGCCATCCGCAACTATCCTATGCACTTTTCCAGGCAATGCTCATGATGAATGTCGTCGACCCCAATATTCTGCAGCGCATCCTCACCTCATCAGGAACACTACCAGGAGCTCCCGCAGAAGCCCCGCAGCCCGTTCCTCCGTACATGTCGCAGTCCCCGTATTCCAATACGCCACCCATGGCACACCCACAACACTACGCAGGTCCTCCCATGCACATGGGCGCAGGTGTACCTCCTCCCGCACAGCCGATGCACATGGGTGGTGGGCCTCCTGCTGGGCCGCCGTCATTTTCGAATCTTCCAGAGGACCAAAGGGTATGTACAGCGTATGCGAAGCCGACCAGTTTCTCACTATTCTTCGCACAGGTGCTTCTCGAGCAAGTCCTGAAGCTCACACCGGCCGAAATTAACGCATTGCCCCCCGACCAGCGTCAGAGTATCATGCAGCTCAAGGCGTCCATAGGACAAGCATAGTCTTCAAACGTTCATGGCACAAGCGTATTGCTGTCTGTGTTTCTATTTCTTGTACTTCATACATAACAATGTTACCATCTACAATACACCTGCGCAATTTTGTCAGTGCCCCTTCTCATTTGCATCCGATAGACGCACCTTTTGTCGAGGGCACATCGTCCAGGCCGGTCTTGGAGACGGCCTCTTTGATGGCCAAGGCCAGCGCCTTGAAAGCCGATTCCGAGCTGCAAAAAGGCCGTGTGAGTGAAGTGTCTAAGCAAGTAAAGAGACGGGCGTATAGCAGCGACAAGTTGCCAGTCACGATTGATCGAACGGTCTCTTATACTAAGCAGGCTTCTTGTTCGAACGGTCATGCTATGTGAAGCAGCCTTGCTTGTGTTTGAACAGCCATACCAGCTCAAACAGCCATCCTTGCGCAAACATCCACCCTTACTCGAACGCAAACATCCACCCTTGCTCACACAGCCATCCTCCCTTCTAGCCACGCCATACATCTCCTCTATCCGCACTCACCGATGGTGGTCGTTCTCGCCCCGTAGACAATCAACATGCAACGTGACCCCGGCCGCAATGGCAAATGAGTGAAACACATGGGGAATCATTTCACAGCTCAGGTCGCCAATCTTCTCGCGCTTCAGTCCCAAATCAGTCACGCAGTATGGACGGCTGGAAATGTCGATCACGGCACGAGAAAGCGCTTCATCAAGAGGAGCGTGGCCGGTTCCGTATCGCTTGATTCCCTTGATGGGACCGAGAGCTGCATGGAAAGCTTCGCCAAGCGCCAGTGCGCAATCTTCCGCCGTATGATGGTCGTCAATCCACAGATCACCTTGGCAGGTGAGAGTGAGGGACATGCCTCCGTGCTTAGCTAGAGCGTGGAGCATCTTTGGGCAAGAGAATGAGCAAGGCACAATCGATTGCCACTGTACCTACATGGTCCAGGAAACCGATCCCCGTCTTGACACTGATGACCTGGGGAGCGTGCGTTGGATGCACATCCAGCGCCAGAGTGCACTCTATGCTTGTCTCATTGGTTTTGCGTTGAATCGAGGCAGTACGGATTGCAGTAGACGACGCCATATCGCCCATGACTTAGAAGCGGTTGAGAAGGTGTAGTCCGACTTCCTACAAAAAAAACGCGCAGGTGACAATTGGCACTAGTTTGGCACATGTCCCGCGAAGCTCGCTCGGGAAGTGATTTCGCCGCGGATTGGAACGGTCTACCAAACGTCTTCTGGGAACTAAGGTGCTTTGGTCGCTATGGTGGTGCAAACACGCAACGGACATCGCCCACGCACCTCTTCGGTTGGCGAAGCAATCGATGACTACAACACGTACACGGACAAGGTTGCCGCGGACGCCAGCCAGTCCCCATCATCCAGCAAGCAGAATGTCGCAGGATCCACCAGTGAGAAGAAAGTGCACAATGAGGATCACCCTCCATCTGCAGGTCTCTGGAACGATATCAAGACGTTCCGATGGATGACACAACCTGCTTCATCGGCCAAGATGGCCGGCCTGATCATCTTGGGGTACGTGAATTGGCGCATCTTCACACCTCACGTTCCCAACCCATTCGAGCCGTTCCTCTTCATCTCGCACCAGATCCCTGTGGACCAAGTCTTGGCCTCCGACCCTTCTCTGGGACTGAGAAACGACGTCATTCGATATCAGAAGGGGTACAAGGATATCTTGTTCCTCATGTTCTACATTATTGTCTTCAGCTTCATTCGTCAATTCACAACAATATACTTCTTCAAGCCGTTTGCCGCTTGGTGGGGCATCACGAATGACCGCAAGCGCGAACGATTCATGGAACAGGGCTATGCGTTCTTGTACTGGGGCTCCGCTGGGGCTCTGGGCGTGTACGTGATGTCCTTCCAAGATAGCTGGTGGTACGACCTGGAACATCTCTGGATCAAGTATCCTCATTGGATGATGAGATCGGAGCTCAAGCTGTACTATACGTTGCAATTCAGCTACTGGATGCAACAAGCCCTAGTCATGCTGTTGCGTCTCGAGGCGCCCCGCAAAGACTACTATGAGCTCATCACACATCACCTCGTCACTTTGTGGCTCATTGGCTGGTCGTACCTTGTCAACCTCACTATGATCGGAACAACCGTGTTCGTATGTATGGACATCCCCGACACCTTCTTGGCCATGGCCAAGGGGTTCAACTATTTGGATCTCAACACACTCGCAACCAGCATCTTTGCCACCCTCATGTTCATTTGGACATACTTCCGTATCTATCTTAGTGCACTGACGCTCTACTCTGTCTGGTACCAGTTCGACCTTGTTCCGGCATATGCACGCACTTGGGAGCCCTCCAAAGGCGTTTGGCTCATATACTGGATGAAGTACCAAACTTTTGCACCTCTCTTTATTCTTCTCCTTCTCAACATCTTCTGGTACGTGCTCATGTGGCGCGTCATGTTCCGTGCCTTGAAGGGCAACCCGAGCGACGTGCGGGAAGAGGGAGAGTATGAAGAGTAATGTACGTATTTGGAACGCATTTGCTGTAAATGTACCAGCTGCTTTGTCTACAATCGTCGTCCTTATTGTAATGCGAATATACCGCGACTTCTTTGCGAGACACGCCAAGCGCCTTGGCGCTATCCAATCCAGACACGGGTGGATTTTATCCGACGTGCCCAGCCGATCGATGATGGTATCGAACATCCAAGACTCTTGGCCGGGGATCATGTTCTAGCCTTCCGTGAATTTGTTGGTGACGGTGTTTGGTTTCCTTGGCGTTGACAACCATCAGAGATGTTTTGCGATGAAGCGTTCCTGGGGGAAAGCGAGACACCAGTAAAGCCATCATGGAAGATTCAGATCATCCCACTTTTGTGCCAAGCACCATCTTTCATAGACAGACATTTCTATTGCCCACAAAGTGCCATGAAGATCGCTGTTGCTTACCTACTCAGAACATTGGAAGTGTTTCACCTGTGCTGGAACCGTGATCGTGTGGGAACCCTTCGAGGTCTGCACGATACGTGCACACATTCAGCACCGTTTTGTGCTACTTTGGCAGACTGATCTCTACTATAAAATACGGCTCTGTTCTGGTTGGAAGTTTGAGAAAGTATCACCCCGCTCCTCCTCCTGTCGCTCTACAGAATGAAGGTCACAACTTTCTCCGGATTAGCCCTAGTTATCTCCAGTGTAGCGGCAGCACCACTCTCCCAGCCTCACACCACGTACGAAGCTCGTTGGTGGAAGGGTCACGCAAAGCATCAGCTGCCTGGTGGTAAGAAAGTCAAGGAACCTTCGTACTTTACGTCTGCGTTCTCTACCAGGGCCGTCGATACGACAATCATAAACGGAACCCAGTCGGTCCCTGGACAGGCAGGTGCATTTGGGCATTTTTCCTTCAAAATCAACACAGACAAAGACATTGTGTGTTGGGACATTCGTACTGTGAATGTAACTGGCGATTATCAATCACCAGCTGTGACAGCAACACATATTCACCAGGCTGCAGCTGGAGCATCCGGGCCACCACGTCTCGCCTTCCCCAACCCTGAGTACGTCCGCAATGATATCACAGGGGCAGAAGTGCGTCAAACAAAAGGATGCATGAAAGGCCCGTTTACGACTGGCGTCAACCTTCCAAACTCTGAGACGGACAGTGGTACGGAGTCTGGATTCACACTCTCAGACATCCAAGAAAACCCATCGGATTTCTTTGCGGATACACACACGCAGCAGGTAAGTTGGGTACATTTTCTTGAATTGAAAATTGACTTTTACCGTAGTTCACTGCCGGAGCAATCCGTGGTCAGTTGCTTCCTTCGGAAAGAGAAGTCAAACGTCCAGACTATTTTACATCTGTACTGAAGACAGAAGCCACGGCTGACCAGGTCATTGGCGCTACTGGCGCTCCGACTTCTGGGTTGGAGGGTGCTGCAGGTCACTATACGTTGGAGATTAACTCGGACAAAGACGTCGTATGTTATGATATCCAGTTGAGCAACGTCGATGAGAAAGAAGAGTACTTTTCACCAGCCAAGACCGCCACACACACCCACAATGCAGCCTTTGGATTGAACGGCCCTCCTCGTCTGGCTTACAAGAACCCTCGGCCCAAAAGCAAGGGTAAGATGTGGAAATGGTGGAAACACGGCAGCAAAAAGTCTTCCTCTCGACACAGTAGCGCCTGCATCAAAGGACCTTTTACCACGGGCCTCTTGGCCAACGGTATTGACACCGGATCCGCCAGTGGTTTCACTTTGAAGCAACTCGAGGCGAATCCTTCCAGCTACTTCTCTGACTTCCATACAGAGAGCAAGCAAGCTGGTGCCGTGAGAGGACAAATGTATTCTTCTTGAGCACGACAGAAGGGACTATCTTCAGTGAAACGTCTGGCGTACTTTCACCAAAGGCGAATGTGCATTAATAGGTAGCTTCTATTCCTTTTTGAAAGCTTTATTAATAGCTGCAATATCATGGACATTGTCATACATCTGTGTGCTGAAAGCAGTGGTGTACTAATAAACATTTGTGACATTTGCATGGGAAGGAATTAAGCAGAAGCATGCTGCTAGTGGAAATTGATAGCGCGAACACCTTTGCTCCACCTGCAATTCTTCCATCTCCATCTTGTGAAGCTGGAAAGAAATGCCGGCAAGAAGAAGCACCCACTACCTTCTTGTCGTAGCAGGGTCCAATTCGGATGGGCAGCTTTCTCTGGGCCATCGTGAAGATACAAACGTCTTTCAAAAAGCCATTCGAGAAAGCAACGATCTCCATGACACGGTGTTCCCGCCTCCCGGGTGGAAGATCCACCAATTGAGCAGTGGCTCCGGGCATACTGTCGCCATAATTGCACATGAAAGCAGCAACTCAGCGATTTTTGAATCCTCAAGCCAAGTGTGGTATGTAGGAAGTAACGCAAATGGGCAGTTGGGAGTAGCAAATGCACACTTCTCTGCTCTGATGTTCTCACTGGTGGACCTGAATGACTTGCTTGGAAGAAGGACAGATCATCATGTGCTCCCAAAGATGGTGAGCTGTGGATGGGATTGGACTGTGATTGTACTAGATGGTAGTCATGGCAATTTTGATGATGAGGTCGTCGTGCTTGGGACAAATAATGACTTTGGACAGCTGGGGATAGGAAAAGGCAAGACGCAAGAAGCAGTACATAGTGTAGCACTCATCCCAAGTGATATAAAGTTAGATAGACGAGTACATGTGGAAACTGTAGCCTGTGGCGTTCGACATTCGCTGGTTATTTGTACGCTGATCCCGCCAGATGACCATGAATATCGACATGTCCTTTTGGCTTGGGGTGCAGCACGGCATGGACAGTGTGGCCAAGTACAATCGGCCGGCACAGGACACAAGGCGGAGTCTGTAATATGGAAGCCTCGTATCGTAAAGCAATGGAGCAGCACAACTTTTGTGCGAGGAGACAACCGTGTACAAGTTGCGGCAGGGAAAGAGCATTCTCTTGTCTGCGTTCCATTGCATTGGAGTCCACTGGACGGAGAAGAAGGTATGCGAAGGTATGAAGCAGAAGAGAAGAACACCATTCACCTGTATGGCTTTGGCTCTAGCAAGTATGGGCAGCTGGATGTGTTTGACATGAGGGCACAATCTCCCAGCAATTGCCACGGGAACGCCTATCTTTCTCACGGCTTGTTCCCTCGCACGCTCTCAGCACAATGTACATGGAACGGGACATCGATATTACAGTGGAGCGAAGAGAAAAATGTGGTCCGCCTCTCTGGAAACAACAGCCATGGACAGCTAGCGAATCATCAAGAAACAGGTACGTCAACGCAATGTGCCACAATCCAAATGGAGTCCGCACATTCTCGAGAGACTTGCTTAGCGTGTGGAAGCGAACACGGGTTGCTTCTTGTCCACAAAGAGCGCCTCTCTTCACCGACTGTCTACGGCTGGGGCTGGAACGAGCATGGAAATCTAGGACAAGGGGACCAAGAAGACCGACTCAGTTTGACACGGATCCCATTCAGTGATGTGGACGGGATTTCCGTACGACCAAGAGATATTTGGGCGGGTTGCGGGACATCGTTTGTTCAAGTGACGAGGGACAGTGCGCCACACGAGTGACCGACAACTTCAACTTGGGACATAGCTTGTCCCTTGAATCATTGCATACACAGCGGTCTCTCCTAACATGCAGAGAACACTGCCATTTGCCGACCATACAATGTAGTCTACCATACATCAATCTATTTCACAGTGTATAAACAAGTCTAGATAGTCTATTGACCAAGGCCAGCGGCAGCGAATGCTTGGTCGAGATCGGCAAGAAGGTCTTCTGTATCTTCTAGTCCAACCGAGAGGCGGATGAGATTGTGTCCAATACCCAGAGCATCACGGTCTTGCTGTGCGAGTGCTGCGTGCGTCATACGGCTGGGCTGTTCTACGAGTGACTCTACGCCACCCAGACTCTCTGCAAGACTGAACACTTGCAGGCTCTCTAGGAAGGAGTTTGCAGCGTCTCCATCGTGGGGATCCGAGTGAAGTCGGATGGTCACCATGCCTCCATAAGGGAAGCCGTTGCGCTCTATGCCATCCCCCTGGGCTACGCCACGCGCCACAGACTTCTGGAGGGCGCGCGGACTCACCTGACGAAGCGCAAGTTGGAAGTTTGGGTTGGTAGGCAGTCCGGGGTAGATGACTTGAGCGACGGCAGGATGGTTTTCGAGTGCGCGTGCAATACGAAGTGCAGATGTGCCATGCTCTTGCATTCGTAAGGCGAGCGTCTTGAGACCGCGCAGAGCCAACCAACAGTCGAAAGCAGAGGGCACGGCACCGATGCTATTCTGTAGGAAACGCAGCTTCTCGACCCACGTCTTGTCATTTGTGACCAAAGCACCCATGACGACATCGCTGTGACCATTGATGTACTTTGTGACGGAGTGGACGGCGATGTCCGCACCAAGTGTGAGAGGGTTTTGGAACCAGGGCGACAAGAATGTCGAGTCGACAATGACCGTCACCTCGGGATTGACGCTCTTGGCCGTCTTGACAACCAGTGGAATGTCGATCAGTCGCAGTGTGGGATTGGTGGGCGACTCCACCCAGACGATTCTCGTGTCTGGCCTCATGGCTTTCCGCAGGTTCGCTTCGACGACTGTGGCGTCTGCATCGGCGAGCTCTGCAAAGGACGTTTCGATGCCTTGAGCGAGTGTGGCAACCTTGGTGAAGTACCGGTAGGTTCCTCCGTATACATCATTGACACTGACAACATGGGCCTTGGGGGGGAGTGCGCTCATGATTGTCGCTGTCACGGAGCTTCCTGAGGCGAATGCCAAACCATGGGCGGCGCCTTCCACGGCCGCCAGAGCTCTCTCGAAAGCGTCACGATTCGGATTGGCGGAGCGCGAATACTCGTACTGGATCGAATGCGCGTGTCAGTAAGTCTATGAGCATGTGCAGACGAGACTGCTCACCTTGAAGTCGCCCACTGCCTTCTGCTTGTACGTGGTACTGAGGCTGATGGCGGGAATCACTGCACCGGTGTCCTCGGACGGTTCAGAGCCTACATGAATTGCTCGAGTAGAGAACCCTTGCAATGAATTGGTGTGTGTATGATGTGCCAAACCGTTCAAGGAACCTTTTGTGCCGGCAGGAGAGGGAGTCATGGCGATGAGCGCAAAGGGAGAGAGTGTGATGGTGGAAAGATACGACCCCAAAACGATCATCAGGATCTACGTGCGACTTTTTAAGCGTGCATATTTTGCCGCGCCTCATCTTTTTTCGCAGGATCCCCTACCACGCAAACCACGGAGACAATTGCGTGCTCTCTCCGCATGCCGGACGCGTCTTGACTCGGACCTAAGGAATTTGGACTCTTGTCTACTAATAACCGTAGGTGGAGGCGTATGGAAGAGGAATGAATGAAATGAGAATGAATGACGGACTTCTGTCGACAGTGAAGGAGATTCGTGGCGCCACTGCGGAGTTTACGAGACGTCGAAAGGTGATTAAGGATGTCGGCGAAGGAACGAGAAGAATGAGGAGGATGAATGGCAACGGGTGACACAACAAGGTCCAGACAAGTGTCCGCGCAAGCTCTGTGTGGGCAAGGGTCGATGATCGAGCGCGAAAGGCTAGAGTGAAACCAATTCCACGAGTTTGTGGTCTTTTGCGTAGAAGGAAAAGTCACAAAGAATAGTATGTGGTCTTTTCAAAGACTGGCGTATTTCAAGAGGTAATGATCATTGATTCTAGTGTAAAGACAAATAGGACTGTCTGCCTCGAGAGTACAACAACCCTCCACAATCCACCCTATCATTCCTGCCGTCTCTCCTCACTCATCTTCGTGTACTTAGTTCGCTTCGCCGTGCGTGAATCTGGGTCAGGCAGCCCGTCATCGTCGTCGTCATCATCGTCGACAAAGGGCTTGTTCTCTGCACCGTCCGATGTAGCCGTCTTACTCCGCTTTCCTAGTACGGCCTCTTCGCGCCCTTGCAGACGATGTTGAGAGCTACACGGCATCAGTCAGACTAGCAGCTGGCCTACTCACGCCTACTCACATTCGACTCTTTGGATCTAATTCTGGATTGGCACACTGTTTCAGCTTCTTGTCGATCGCACGCACTTGTTCAATGTCACTTGTGCCCTGTTTCTCTCTAGCTTGGATCATTCTCTTGATCTCGTGCAGCAAATTATCCAGAGCCTCCCGCCGCATACCCAACGGCGCATCCTCTGACACTGGATCATCTTGCACCTCGCTGGCGCCTCTATCCTGTTGTTTGGTCTTCTTTGCGTTCTGCTGAGCACGCCATGCCTGTCTCTTGTCCCTGGCCGAACGTTGCACTTGAAGAGCGCGTTTCTCTTTCACATCCAAATACCCCTTCACCAGTTCTTCTGCCGCAGTGGATGCCAGCGACAAGGAAGCCAGTGCAATCTGCGAGGGCGTGTATATGAATTCGGCGTCTGTAAAGCGAGAGTGTTGCACGTTAGTCCGTGCAGGACCCAGGAGTTGTTGCATAACGTCGCTGCTCGGTGCGAGAGACTGAGATGGGAGAGAGATGAGCGTGGCATCATTCATACAAAACGACTCTATATACCTTCTGCACATCCAGTATGAGACCATGCAATGCTCGATGGGCACCGGTGACCATGTACTCGAATGACAGACTCTGAGAGACAAGAAATTCGAGTCCCTGGACGATCTTTGTGTACTCTTGTACGGCAGATTGCGATGGGTCTTTCCCTGCCAATTTCATCGAGAAATGGTGTAGGGGAATCGCATTGTTTTCCGCCTTGGCCGCGAGAAACAAGCATGTCAACCTATAAAGACCTCGTCAGCACATAACGGTACACAAGGGATCATACTGACATGATGTTCTTTGGATGATAGTCCATGCATGTGTTCCTCAGGTAGAATCTCTTGATGTACGAGATGGCAGTTGCCTCCACCAGTTCCGGAAGCAAGAAGGCTTTGACAAGCTGCCGAACACGCGTGAGGTAGTAATCAATGAGGGCCTGTTCTTCTTGAATGGATAAAAAGGGAATCTGCTCTGAGGAGGAAGACGCCTCCGGTTCGCCATCTACAGGAGACAAAGCCTATATGTGTATGAGCGCATCCAGACTGTTGGGCTGCGAAGCTACATACCCGTTCTTGCTTCCACATCTGCTCCAAGCGCTGACGTGCATTGTCAAGACCGTCGCTACGCATCTTTTCTAGCTGTCGCGGGCTGAATCTCCAGCTGCGTGCCTGGCTGGAGTACTCATACACCGATGTGGATACCACGGGTTCGGTCGGGTTCGAGACGGGCCCAGCCAGCGCCGCAGTCATGGTGAAGGTGTAGAGAGGGTGAAGAAAGAGACGAAGATGGTGGAGCGCGTCGCAGCGAACGAGCCATCGTGAATGGAGGAGTGGAGAACACGAATGCAATTGCCAACACTTTGAGATACAAGGGAACTGCCCCAAATCATAAGCACCTGATTAGAATTACATATGTAGAGCCACGCAATCCGCTCATCTCTCGCATCTGGTCTGTCAAGCGTCTTTGGCAAATTGCTATACATTACAAGTTTGTTGCTGCGGAACGCCGCATAGTATTCGTCGGCACGTCATTATGCTTTTTCTTCCTTGTGTCGCCATGAGCGCAGAGTGTCCGTGAGCATGGCTAGGCCCTCTTTCAGCTGGTGCGTATCCCCTACATAGCCCACCCTGGCCCAGCCTGCTTGGCCAAAGCACAGTCCTGCTGGTACAATATTCTAGACCGATCACGTTCAGCGTCGTTATATGTGTCAAGCACAACACACTCACCACACCTTTCTGCTCGCACAGAGATGCACAGAGCTCTGCATCATCCACACCATTGCCTAGGTAGATCAGCGCCGTGTTGCCAGCTTGCGGTTCACTCCAGCGTGTGCCCAGTTCTTTTGATGTGTCGCGGACCCAGTCGTGCAGAATGGCACGGTTGTTCTGTGCCAGACGGATATTCCTCTCCAGCAGGTGCTGCTTTGCTTTCGGATTGAGAGCACGAGCAGCCAGCTCGTCGTCCACAGCACTGACGCTGATCACGTTGTAATCACGGATCGTGAGGAGCCTGGCAAGCAAGTCCTTGCGCGGCGTCACGATCCACCCCACCCGCAAGCCAGCCAGTGCAAAAGCCTTGGACATACTCCCTGTCACAATAACGTTGTCCACGCCAATCTCCAGAAGAGATGCTGGGCGGCCTTGGTGCGCATCTTTGAGCGAATGCCACATCGGGCTGTACACCTCGTCACAGAGAATCATGGCATCAGGTGCCGCTTTTTCTTTCACAGCTGCGTGTATTTGCTGGAGCGTGTTGGTGGTAATGATGCCGCCTGTGGGGTTGTTTGGATTGTTGACAATAACGAGTCGGGTATTTGGACGCAGCAGAGGTTTCAAATCCTCTACACGGTGCTCCCACCCATGGCGTTCTTGCAAGGACCACAGACTGACGCTGGCACCAAAAGACTTGGGAAGCTCCTGAAGCTGTTGATACGATGGCGACACCACAACCACATGATCCCCCGACTGCACCAGACCGAGAATTGCAAGGAAATTCGCTCCTATAGCGCCTTGAGTAATAAGAACATTGTCTTGTGTGATCCCGCTAGCGGAATCGTAGCATGCCGCAATATTAGCTTTCAGCTTGGGCGAACCGGTAATATGACCGTAGCCCATTTTGTTTGTGAAAACGCTGGACTCTTCCAAAGGCGGCTCGCCGTCCTCCTGGGACCATTTGAGCAAGTCCTTGAGCGGAATGGATAAAGCGCTGTGCGGAAAGACGAGCGTGAGTCATAAGTGAATAGTAGAAAACTACGCTACCTACCAAGTCTCGGCCAGGTCGTGCGAAGCTTTGCTCTCATACTTGTCCATCCTGTGTGCGGAATGTGTGTGAGATAATGCTGCAAGCCGATTGTGCTGGCCCACTCACCATCGCTCCACCTCAAACGGCTTAAAGCCCACCATGATGACGATGATGTGCCTTCCTGCCACTGCGTGGAGCGACTACGCTTCTACCCCGCCTTGTTCTTCTCGTCGACGCGCCCGAACATTCTGCAGTGAAAGGCAGGCAGGGCACTTGACCGGAAAATTCTCTCTATACACGGACAGGCGGGTACTGCGAGCAGCAAGCACTAGGCCGTGTAAGCACTAGGCGTGTATGTATAGGAGGCGTGTATTTGAAATGTGCGCGCAAACAAATACACACACTTGTTTTGTCTCTCAATTCCAGAACACACGCTTCTTGTTTTGTCTCCCAACTGCAGAACACTCACGCTCGACACACGTACACACTTACACACTCTTTCTTCACCTGTCGCTCTTTTCTTTGATTACAATGTGGGGACACTTCCGGTGGACTCTCCTCCCGCTTTTTGCCGCACACGCCTTGGCACAGTACCCCTCGAGCAACACTTCATGTACACGGCACTATACCGTCGAGGATGGAGATACGTGTGATATCATCGGACAAAAGACGTTCACGAGCACCTATCAGATCATGGCACTCAATCTCCCGCAGGCCGGTCCGGATTGCTACAGCTTGGAAACTGGTGTGGTACGTAGTTTACTCCCCGACTGGACATCGCTCACTCTTTCCATAGCAACTGTGTCTAGGCAAGTATGGCAACGACTGCCAGCTCGTGCATCGAGCACGGAGCGACGATACGTGCAACTCGATTGCTGATCAGTATGGGATCTCTGTCAAGACGCTCAAGCAAAACAACCCTTCTCTGGACTGTGGTCAAGTGTACTCTGGCTTGATGCTGTGCACGACACAAGGGCTCATTCGCCCGCCTGCATCGGACTCGAAGCTGAATGTCAGTGACACCAACGACCAAGTGCAATCCGCATTCGTCATGCCACTTGGTGAGGCCATCAAGCCAGCCAACCCCGTCAATACAGTCGCGCCTAGCTCGGCGGCCCCCGCTTCAGCGAGCGTATCGCCGTCGTCGGCAGCTCCAGCAGAATCTGTGTCTGTGTCTGCGACTACTGCCGCTGTCAAGTTGGCTAGCCATCGGCATTCGCACCACCATGGTCACCACTAATGACAACACGGACTTGACTGTGCTTCAAAGGCAACACGGACTTGACTGTGCTTCAAAGGCAACATGGACATGGCTGCTCTTTAAAACAACATGGACATGGCTGCGCCTTATAGGCAACATAGTCACTACTTGGCTTTGAGGGCGTGATGGACATGACTACTCTATTCAGGCAACAGGGGCACCACTAAACTATTCAGGCATGATTGACACCACCACGCCGCATAGGTAACGATATCCGTCAACATGTCTCGAGTGAACAGAAGCGTTTCGCTTCGAAAGTGTATTTTTGTGTTAATTCTATTGATCGACAAATTCAGCTCGTGTCGCCCCCGCTGATCGACATCTCCAGTGCCAACTGTAGTCGCTCTTCTTCTGTCATGCCATCCAGAACATCCCCCCACTCGCTATTGCCGGCTTCCAGAATGTCGTCCGGCAAGTCCGGCAAGTCTGAGATGTCCGTGGCTGCCACAGACACTGGGGATCTCAGTGCAGAGTGTTGTTCTGTCGCTGATATTTGTTGCCTTGTTGCGGAAGTTTGTTGCTCTGGTAATGCAGGTCTATCCTGCATGTGCATGGACGACTCAAGCGCACTCGCAGGTGTGTGTGGAGACCGATCCTCGCCGGCCGTGAGCGCAAGCAATCTCTCCTTTTCCGCTCGGCGCTCGCGTCCTGTTCGTGTCTCGCCTACGCGGAAAGGCTGCGAAAAAGCGTCTTGTAAGCGTCTTATCTTTGTGTCGCCGAAGCCGGGACACTTGGCCAGATCCTCTTCGGAGGCATCGGCTATATTGTACAGAGAGCCAAAATTGGACAGAAGAGTCACGACGTCGGTCTTATTCACGCCTCGTACTTTGAGGAGCGCGTTTTCCAAATGGCTCATGTAGTCGTCGTTGACGCGTGTGCGGATGACGTCTGGCGGCTTGTGCTCGAACGTCTTGTACTTCTCCAGATACCCGCCCACTTCTTCTGCACTCCAGGCAACCACGATCGTCAGGTCATTGACGAGAGCGACCTTGGTCAGCTCCTTGATCGCGCTCTGATGTTGGTCCACATCACACAACACCATCAAAATACGCAACGTATACATACGGCCAAGCTTCTGGATGCGAGAGTGAATGTATTCGGGATGCAGTCGGTGGTAGCGCAGACTCAGGAAGAGCACGCAGCTTGCCGTGCCTACCTGGTAATCAGGAACAATGTCTCCATATTGCCAGCCTATATTTCGGATGTGCTGAAGCACGGGGTTTCCTCTCTGACAGCTGTTCACAAGGATCGTCGAGCCTGACCCTTGTCCACTGACGATACGAGGCACAGCACGTGGTGCTGGCTGGCTGCCTGGTGTCTGCTGGTTGCTTGAAGCCGACGGCCCAGCTTGTGGAGAAGGTTCTACAGGCACAGGCGGTCTCGTGAGGGGGGCGCCTTTGTTGGTAGGTCGCAGTTGCTGAACGCGGGGCCGACCCCCTTTGGCATCCTGACCGTTCCGTTTGCTGCCTTGCAAAGCATCACTATGTGAAGCGTTTGTGTCTGCCATGCCTACCGAAAGGTGTTCGAGTACTCTGGCATGATCGTCGTGAGAAGCAGGTCCGCGTGCACGGGCCGAGGAGCGCGAAAAAGTCCTCGTAGACTTTCTGATAAAGCTTAGTCAGTCATGGGGACGTACTCTCTATCACGGCCAAACGGCGAAAGAGATTAGATGTCCAAGCAGACAATGCCAACAACCCATTAGCCTCCTTGCGGTTGCCTCTCGGGGCCCACCGTCCGACCAAGCGCCGGCCTGTCCGCCTATAGATTGTCAAGAATTTTGTACATTCTTGGGGAGAAGGCTTAAAATTTGTTGGTCGGGGTATCTTGAGAGGGGGGGATTGTGCGACTAAATTTCTTGAATCGAGTACGATTTCGAAGAGGTGCCCTCTTTATTTATCTTGCAAGAGCTGCAAAAGTGGCATGAATCTGAACAGGATTTCGAAATAAAGGGCTCTGTGAGATGGGTCTGAATTGAAATCAACGCGGGACTCGCCCTTTCCAATTGCTTGCAAAGATATGGGCACTGATTGACGATTTATACCTAGGAGAAAATCCTCACATGACATCGCCACACACCCTTGTTCTGTTGTGAATCATCTGGAATGATCTGTGAAATACCCGTGACGTTCGATTTTCGGCACAAGTCTCGACATGATGCAGCTCTATATTGCGGTCAGACATTATGCTTGGCGCCATCGTATAAATGCACTCTTCCTCTCCGCTTGCTTTCCACGATCATCTCCTCCAGCTCAATCATGCCGAAAGTCAGTAGGCAAGCTCCAAGCTCTTCGGCGTCACCAAGGGGCTTCGGTCGCGGCAAATGTCAAAATGCTGGCAAAGGTGACTCACATGATGATCCGTCGATTACCGCAACTTCAAAGGCTCAAGGGCTAGAAGCATTCTCTGAAATGACGCAAGATGAACTAGGCGATTCCTCCCTGAAGCCTCTTGATGACACAGGCAACAGCATTGACAAAATTGGAACAACCAACGCGTACGAAGTACACTACTTCTATCATTTCAAAGCGTTCACAAAAGAAACCCGTATCCTCCTTGAGGAATTTTGGCCATTTCTCTTCTCCGATGATCTACCTCTTAAGAAAAATTTGGTAAGTTGCTCACCAAGCTGATAGTAATCTCTCTTATTGTCTCTCTGGTATTTGTCAGAACGAGGAAGAAGTGGAAACGTTCCGTAAATGGACTCTAGCGTAAGCCTGTCTCAACAGTACCTCACCTGGTCATCTGTCATCTGCGGTAGGCCTATCCAATGTACATACAGATTAGTTTCATCTTCTTTTCACAAGCAATGTAAAAAATACTTTTCAATACATGTCGTTTCGAATTCATTTTTAGAGGGAATGAGGAAGGTCACAGTTGAATATAATGGCCTGGTGGACGTGGTGTAACTGCCTTACCTCATTGCTTCATTGATCACGATTGTATTGAGCTACTGATTAATATATACAACGGGAGCTGGCAGCGGCACTCAGAAATGTACGCGGTATCAGACGTGTCCGCAGATACTTCTTGATTTGTGTATCGGGAAGTACGATCGTCATTTCCACAGTATACCTCGGGACATCGCCACATGACATCGCCACACACCTTAGTTCTCTTGTGATTCACCTGGAATGATATGTGAAATACCCGTGACGTTTGAATTTCGGCACAAGTCGACATGATGCAGCTCTAAATTGCTATCAGACATTATGCTTGGCGCCATCGCTCCGATTGCTATCCACGAGTATCCCTCCTATCTCCTCCGATTTCTCATTTCAGATCACTCTGTTGAAGTTAGTAGTCATAAGTAGAAGTTTCTTCCGTATCTTTCATATGCTTGGCTGAATTCCGGGTGCACTGCCATCTGCACTGCTTTCTACGGTGCATTTTACTTCATCGGGCTTCGGATCACCTCTTGTCTACAAATTGTTTTCTCTGTGTCACACCTCACGGGTATATATACTATGCCGCTTTCCCATCTTCTTGTGAATTATACCTTCTTTTCTTTCCAATTCATCTCTATCATTCTATCTCTATCCAAATCAACTGAATCTGATAGTCTAGTTCACAAGAGTGCTCTTACTTTCTGAATAACATTGTAAAAAGCTGTGGTATTGAAAGTATTACCTTGAGCAAGGGTATACACATCTATTTTTCCGTCGCTACCTCACTACACTCATGCCAAAAATCAGCAGCAAATCTCAAGGCTCTTTGCCGTCATCGACGGAGTCGCCTCCTAGCACGCCTTGTACTAAGGGCGCATTTGAAAACCTTTCGCCGCCGCCAACGGACTCCCATTGCAGCAAACATCTCCAAACTGGCAATGATGACCCACATGGTCCATCAATTTCTGCATCTTCAGAGACTCGAAGCAAAGAAGCTGCTGCCTCTGAGATAAAGCAAGAAGAACAAGGCGACTCCTCCCCCAAGTCTCTTGATGACACAGACAACAACATCGACAAAGCTGACCCTCAAAAGCAGGAAAAGGAAATGAACGCAGTCGGAGGACAGATGCAAGCCATGCAAATAGCAATCCAAGCCATCCAAGAAAGCAATGAAAAGATTAGTCAAGACGCCCAGGCCATGCAAACGACGGTCCAAGCCATGCAAACGAAACACACCCAAGACATAGAAAACACCAAACGGTCCATCAGCACAATGACTCGCGTTTGTTTTTCGTCTCGGATTGCCGAGGTGGAAAAAAATTTGATCAAAGGAATACTCGACATAGCCAAGTACCCGGGACAAGATGGACGTCTTCAATCCTTGCCAGCAGCCCGAGTGGCGTACCTCCTTGACCGAACCCCCAATGAGATTGAAGAAGAAAGAGGACCGGGGTATGCCGAAATCAGTCATAAGTTTCTTCTTCAGCGTCGTGAGTTGGGACAGGAGTTTTACTTCCCAGAGGAGGAACTTTTCGGAGAAACATCATCCGAAGCCCGTACCTTTTCGGGCCAAGGGCCCATTCCCGGCGAAAATGAGCAAAGGAGCCCGCAACGCAATTGAAATTGTCTCTCAGAACTTCCAGCACCTTATCCGTTCGCAATGAGAGTGCGCACACAACCAACGCGTATGAAGTATACTTCCTCTATCATTCGGGAGCGTTCACAAGGGAAGTCCGTATCCTCCTTGAGGAATTTTGGCCATTTCTCTTCTCCGATGATCTACCTCTTAAGAAAAATTTGGTAAGTTGCTCACCAAGCTGATAGTAATCTCTCTTATTGTCTCTCTGGTACTTGTCAGAACAAGGAAGAAGAGGCAACATACCGTAAATGGATTCTAGCGTAAGCTTGTCTCAACAAGCTTTGCGCCCTTGTCGAATAGATGACCACTATTCGAAACAGACTATCTTGGCAATTGACCAAGGAAGCTGGCACCTCTCCTGGTCACCTGTCATCTGCGGTAGGCCTCTCCAATGTACATACAGATTAGTTTCGTCTCCTTTTCACAAGCAATGTGGAAACACTTTCTCGATACATATCGTTCGAATACATGTTTAGAGGGAATCAGGAAGATTACTTATGTGTGAACGAGGTCAATCAGTTTCGTAGCTTCCATAAAGCTCTATAACAGAGGTACGATCAAAGGCCCTTTACTTCCGACCCAGTCTCTAAAGAATATGCTTTAGTTTTGAGGATCATAGGATTTGGCGAGAGTCTGAAGAAAAATTCAAACCGCGCGTCCAAAGAGCATGATTGCACTTGGGGACGACATACCAAGCATATTGCTTCGTGACCTCTCAAATCTATCTTTGAGATGAGTGACACTCTGTATGGCCCAAGGTCACCATCATTCCTCCGTCAACGCATCCACAGCGCGTTATTACCATTGAGAATGGCAATCTCTGTGTTGGCTTAGAAATGCATGCGATAAACGAGCATGATCGCACATCTTTCACGTTGCCATCAAGGGCTTACCAAATTGCGTGAACTATACATAACAGTTGCTTTTTTAACAGGTGTACCGTGAATTAAGTTCAACTGGAACGGAGAAAGCTCCGTCTGGAGTATCCACACTGGGCGCTAGGAGGACGCGAGGGATAAATATTTATCCCTGCGGGCAAATGATTTATCCGCACCCCCACGAACCCTGTGCCAAACGCTGAATGGTGCTGGGAATGTGTCAGGCGCTTTGCCAGCTTTGCACAGGTCTATCTATATACATATATATGTATATATACATCAATGTATTCATGAAGAGCTTCCGCTCGCCCGAGTGCAAACTCCATCACATTCTCATGGATATGTCGTCTGTCTCGCCGAGTCGCCCACTTTTCTCTGCCTTTTCGCACAGCGTCGGTGCTCACGTCGCCGGTCATTCACTTCCCGACAAGTTGCGTGCCATTTCCAAGGCCGGCATACAAGGTGTAGAGATTTTCCAAGAAGACCTCGATGTGTTTGCAGCGAGCGATGAATTTTCTATCCTCTACAAGACATTGACGCCACCGTCCAGTCCCCTTTGCGTAAAAGAGAACCTGAGCATAGGCAAGGAGCCTCAATACATAGACAGCTCATTGCAACACTCAGCCACAACTTTTATGGAAGACGATATGTCTGAGCACCGTACAGAATGGAACGCCATGGGTCCATGCACTCCCATGGTTGCTCACCGTGAACTTGTATGTGCCGGGTATATTGGGGGTCTCTGTCGAATGCTAGGACTTCAGGTTCTCGCTCTACAGCCGATGCGCGATGTAGAGGGCTGGATTGATGCTGGAAAACGGGATCAAGCGTTTCGCCGCGTGCGCTCACGGTTCCCCATCATGAGGGCGCTTGGCACCGACTTGTTATTAATTTGCAGCACAAATCAAGGCATGCCGGAGACAACGGGTGATCCTGAGAAGATTGCGAAAGACCTAGCTCAGTTGGCCGATGAAGCTGCTCAATTTACATTGGAACATTCCGATCAGCCACTGCGAATTGCCTTCGAAGCACTCAGCTGGGGCGCACACATTGATCACTGGCGACAGGCGTACGAGGTAGTCAAGCTCGCCGCTCGACCCAATCTTGGCTTGTGTCTGGACAGCTTCAACACTCTTGGCCGTGAATTCGCTGATCCTTGCGAGCCGTCGGGTATACAGCAGCCGACCAGCAGCACACAGCAACGGCTACGTGAGAGTCTCAACGCCCTCGCGACTCGTGTAGATCCCTCCCACGTCTTTTTCTTGCAGATAGGCGATGCTAGAAAACCACCAGGCGGTCCTCTGGCACGCTCACCAAATTGCGAGGAGCCCCGACCAAGCCGGATGATCTGGAGTCGAAGCAACCGTCTCTTTCCTGGTGAAGTACAAGCCGGAGCCTATCTTCCTGTCGTTGACTTTGTCCACGTGGTTGTCAACAAACTTGGCTATGATGGCCCTTGGAGCGTCGAAGTCTTCAACGACAGCCTCCTAGAAACGAGGAACGATGTACCGCAAACACATGCTCAGCGGGCATTCCAGGGCCTTTGCTGGCTTACGGAGCAGATCAGACAACATTGAACGAATATCGACATTTGTACTATATTATTTGCAAATAATGCCATGATTGGACTATTGTACAGACTATACCTTGCGGCGGTGTTTCTCATTGGGATTCTTGCGCCCTACTCCGAGTGGGGGGAGCCCCTGGTGCTGTGCAGAACTGGCCTTTCCAGCGAGAAGGATACTTAGCTCGTCTACATCCTCATATCTGGCGCTCAGGCTGTCGCTGCCTTTCTCCAAAGCCTTCTGTAAGGCACGCTCTTCTTTGCCTCGTTGAACACGCTCTCTCTGCAGCCCCCTTTGCCATTCGATCTGGTCTTCACGGAGAATTGGCACAGCCTGTGGCGCCCCGCCGGCCTTTCCTTGCTTAGGAAGGGGTAGAGAGAATTTCGTGCCACGATTCTTGTACTGGAAGTTCTTCTTCAAATGCACTTGGACGCCGGAATTTCCTTTTGCATCTGGTGCCGTAGATGTCACTGAAGTCCGCAGAAGTGTGGGATTTCCGCAGTGAGGACAGAACTTCCGCTCAGAGTCTTTGCAAATCTTGAAACAAGCGTGACACCGCAGCACCCAGCTCTTCACTTGACGGATACGCTGACCATCTACGCCAACTAGGCTCATGCCCATTTGGAGGATGACGTTTTGCACAGCGTAGTCTCCCGTCATGCAAGCCACAGTCTGTCGTGCTGCCGGCTTATTGACAGACGCCTTCTTTGTGCCTTTCTGGCTCTTGCTGTGCTGTTTATGTGGCGCTGATGTGGATTGCGCCACCACTGTTGACCATCCATCTTCCTCTTGTACAACTTCTGTACGCCTTTTCGTGGCATTCTTGTGCCCCTTGGTATTCGACGCCAGGTTCATATCTTCTTCCGTCACAAGGCCCAGTGCTCGACTCTTGTGCTTCGATATATTGTCTGGCGTGATCCATTCTCCTCCCACTTCCTCGTCGTCTTCGGATAGTTGCGTACCCTCCGTATCTTCTACGGCAAGATCCCTTAATTTTGTCTCGGTATCCTGTACTCCATGATCGTATTGCTTGGTATCGCCCTCCGCTCTTCTGTTGCATTCTTCCCCTTCTTCCTTTCTCTCCGAAGATGAAGTCTCTTGTTGCAACTTTCCGTTCTCTGCAGATGAATCTTCTTTGTGTTTCTCTTTGTTCTCTGCAGATAGGGCTTCCTGGTGCTTTTCCACAGCATCATCCAGCTTCCCCTCCAATCCGTCTTCGATACTCGGTGACTGTTTGCATTCAGCATCTTTGACGGGAGTTGCTTTGGCGGAAGTTGCACCTTCCCTTTGCTCAGCAGTGTGTATTTGTTGTCCCGTCTTTCCGCCTACCTCCTGGCGAATCCTCCATTGACCATGTCTTTGTACCTCGAGTGCATAAGTTAATGCAAGCACACTCAAATCGGGACGGGACAAGACGGAGTAGTCGCCTGTCTTCTTGGCAAAATTTATCACAGCAATAACGGCTTCTGGACCTGGTTCCCTAACTTGTACGTCACTTGTCGATCGCAATCTCTCCAGGTGCTCTTTGGCATTGTGGTCGCGCAACTCTGCCACCACTGCGGGAGGGATGTAGAATTTGGTGGCTAACCCCTGAAGAGGCTGTTGGGTCACGAGAGGCCCTGCATCTAGTACAAGTTCGTCTATCCTCGTATTGGAAGACGATCCCTCTCCAATATGTAGAGACATGTTCGTCAATCGAGGGAGGGACCAGGAAGCAGCCAGGCGGGAGGGTAGTATTCTAAAAATTATGGCCACACGTGCTTGCCAATTTTTTTTGGAAGATCGCGTTCAGCGCCATGGCAGCATCATCGAACAGGCTGGCGACTACGATCCGCAAACATGCCGACTTTGGCCAAGCGAAAAGGCAGTGGTCAGATGCAAAAGGGCACAGATGAGGTCGGAGAGGAAGAAAGGAAGCTTACAGAAGCATTGTTTGGCTCGACCGTCTCTGTGTCGACCAAAAGGCCCAGAGATCATGAACATGCGTCATTCTCCGACAATGAGAGCGAATTTGACGAAAAGCCAAATACACATAGCGCGGAGCAAGACCTGGATGATGATCAGGTGAGTACGCGAAGCAGTCTAGTATGTTGTACTGATATGGGTGCTTAGCTCTTTATGGTCGACACGGGCATAGGAAACGATGATGAGCACGCGGAAGGATCAAACGAAAGTAGCGAGGTTGATTCAGAGGTATCCCTCGATGATTCAGATGCAACTAGCGCTTCAGAAAACAACGATAAGCAGGAAGGACCCTCACGACCTGCCGTTGTGTCTTCTCAAGGTGTATCACAAGGTCGAAGGCGGAAACCAGCGTGGACGGACCCGGCAAGTGCCTCCTTGGTTGTGTCACTGGCCGGGGACGGTGTTCGGACGGAGCATGGATCATATGCAGGATCGAAAAAGCTGAGAAAGCTTCGAGAGACTCCCACAGAGACTCAAGTGAGCGGTATAGAATACGAAATGCGACTCCGACGCATGTTTGAGAAGCTCCATCCGCGGCCGAGCTGGGCGTCTCTGGAAAAGCGAACAGGTGATGAGGCTGTATCAAGCGGAAACACCTCTCTCGCCCATTTACTAGGGAGGGACTCTGGTCTTGTGAAAGGCGCTTCGAAGGGCGATAGTCAGAGGAAGACGAAGAAACTGCTTCCACCAGGAAAGCTCGACGTACAACGTGTACGCAATGCTAATGAAGCACAAGGTCGTGCAAGTCTCTCGTCGATTGAAGCACTCCAGTTCCACCCTAGTCCTCGAGCACATGTACTTCTGACCGCATCCAAAGACCGACGCCTGCGGCTATTCCAAATTAACGGGTCGTCTAACCCACACCTTGAAACTATTCACCTCCCAGATCTTCCACTGAAGACCGCGCAATTCGACCCAAGAGGCTCTTCCATCATTATGAGCGGGCCACGTCCCTTCTTCTACGTACACGACTTGGACGCAGGCAAGACAGTGAAATCGACGCCGTGGAGATCCTTTGGAACGAACGAAGATGATGCACATGAGCGGGACCTATCCAATATCGCATTCTCTCCCCACGGCGATCGTAGACTTGCAGTCGGGGGACGCAGAGGTGCAGTTCATCTACTGGATTGGGGCACACTGGGAGGTTCTGGAGGCGGCAGCCTACTGGGATCGTGCAAAATGAACGCACCCCTCGCAGACATGGCGTGGGACCCACGCAGAGAACACAGTCTGGCCACTCTGAGTTCACAAGGAACCATACACACCTGGGATGTGCGAAACTTGACATGTGAATTGCAACGACACGATTCGGGCCTGTTTTCCCCCACGACTATTCAACCAAGCCCAATAGGTGGTGATTGGTGGACCGTAGGAAGCGATACGGGTATTGTGAATATTTATGGGCGAGATGCTGTGGATGGAAGTGCCAAGGGGTCTCTCCAACCACGCAAATCTCTTGAGAATATCGTGACAAGCACGACCACTTTACAGTTTAACCCAACGGGCCAAATCCTTGCCATGGCCAGCTCCAAAAAGAAAGATGCACTCAAGTTGGTAAGTATGAACGTTGTCCGTGCCTCTATCATGTCTGACACACTTTCTCCCGCAGGTCCACTTCCCTACACTCAGTGTGTTTGACAACTGGCCTACCTCTGGTACGCCACTCGGCCATGTGACAGCGGTGGACTTTTCACAAGCTTCGCAGTACGCTGCTGTAGGCAACAGTCGAGGCAAAGTTCTGCTGTACACACTTTCTCACTATCTTTAGAAACATCATGATGCAATTGTACTAATGATACAAATGTGTAGTGATTCGATCACACTGCTTTCGCTCTGTGTATCAAAGGTCTGTAGTGAATCGGCTGCACTGCTTCCGTCCGTGCAAGCGTGTAGAGAGATTCGATCACGCTGCTTTCGCCCTGTCGAAATGTGTAGAAATTCGATCACGTTGCTCTCACCCTGTCCAAATGTGTAGAGAGATTAGATCACGGCGCGGACCTTTTTTGCCCCGGCGCCTGCTTTACGTTTCTTGAACATGGCGGCTGCTGGAGGTCGTGACTCTGGCTCGTCTGGTATTTGTAGACCGATATCGTGTTGGATGCTTCCGCTTGGCGCCCGTTCATCAAGAAGCGCTACTCCCTTGTCGAGAAGGCTGACTTCCTCTCCTGGCTGCGCACTATCCTCTTCTTTCATTACTTTCTTTTCCTCTTCACCGAGCCCCACTTCCTCCCTCCCTCCCTCTTCATTGAGCTCCACAACCTCCCTGCTTCTCTCTTCCACGGGGACCATCGATGCCCCTTCACTCTTTACACTGATTCCCGTGTCGATGCGCATGGGCTTCCATATTGGAACTTTTTCCCGTTCTTCCTGCACCGCTTTTTCTTCCCGTCGCGGTCGTTTCTTGATCTTGATTTGGCTGAGCGTGTCATCCTCGTCCGATTCGTGTCCGTAGTTCCCCTGTTTTTCGCGAACTCGGAAACTGGATCCGCGTGGCTCGTTGTGCGGTACATTGATGTTTTGTTGTGCTAGGTCTGCACCGCTGCCAGGACTTTCCGTCTTGTACAGAGATTGGGTAGAAGGAGGAGGCTCTGCAGACACCGTTTGCCACTGACCGACAGTCCCTTGCTTGCCGAGAAACGCAGTAGAAGAGTCCTTTGTGTCCTTATTGGCCTCCTCTTGCCGCCGTAACATGCGCGCAAGTGGCGACTCGCCAGCACTGCTTCCAGCAGCTGGTTTCCAGGGCTTGGGCGGTGCAGGTTTCTCTCTGAGAGGGGCGGGTGTAGACCATGAAGAGGCCGCTTTTGGGTCAGATGCATAGCTTTGCAATGCCAACTAGGGAAATCGGTAGGATATTGATCAGCTGTGGTAGTAGTACACTCTCATTGCACCTACCCTTTCAATCTTTTCCATCTCTTTTTTTGCTTTTCGCGCCTCGACTTCAGCACGTTCCTTATTCTTCCCGGCATCGCGCACAGCCCTTTCTACATTGCCCTTGTGGCGCATGCCATTCTCATGATGTGCCCGGGACGGTGCATCATCATTGATGGTCACATTGCAATATTTGCAAGTCCATTTCTTTCTCGAGATCCACACATCCGACATGGTGATGAACGTTGCTGGACGACTTGTCGAAGGGTGTGTCGCGTTGCATCGCGCTATTTTCACCGTAGGAGGAGAGTGGAGGAGAGAGGAGAGAGAAAAGAGAAAAGCAAGACAAGATGGTGAGATTTTCTTTCATGGCACAGTGATGAAAATTGTATGGCTAGAGTACATATGAAGAGAATGTGGATCACAAAGGAGGGCTATGCAGATTGCAAAGAAAAGACCATAGAGATCGCAAAAGATGCAAGTGTAGGTTGCAAAGGCCTACCGTGCACAGCGCGAGGAAGACCATACTTGTCGGAAAGGATCTTTGCGCTCACTCCTAAAACCTAAATTGTTCCCCTCCATCCAACCTTCCACATGTTCCACGGCAGCTGCCAGCCTCGCCCGCTGGCAACTAGTTGCAAGCTTGGATCGAAGATATCAAAGTCAGATTTTTGCAGCGCCGAAAGAAACGTAGTCGTGGCTGCTGCTTCCGCCATAGGGCCTGTGAGGGTGGAAGGCGGCTTCTTGAAGTGTGTTCGCAGCAGGGTCTGGGCGGTAATGATGTAGTCATGTGCTCGAGTCGCTGTGTCAAATACGGCGTCCCGCAAGCCTTTTGCATCGGCACCTCGTCGATATACATCTTCCTCCACCACGCCATGAGCAAAGAGATATTCAGCAGGCAATATGAGCCGTCGACTTCGAGGCTTTGCCGTGCCACGAGTGCGCTTTTGGTCATCGGGAGAGGTTGTCTGGATTACGCCAGCATGGAAGGGAACCGAGCTGAGAAGCTGAGAGATCCCTCTCGCCTTCCCCAGATGGCTGAACACTTCATCGCAAACCGTGCTTGAGACTCCCAGAAGGTTCAAGGAGAGATAGAAGAGACGTGAAGACGTCTTTTCTGCATATCTCTCCACTTCTTCTAGCGTCGGAGGTGAGGATGGTGCAGACAGTTCTGCCTCGCGCGCATCGCATATGCTTATAAAATGATCCTCCACCAGCCCGCCATTCCGGAGCACCAAAGGGTCGTGTATCGCATCAGCGAGTGCCAGCATTGTGGGATGCCGGGTTGCCTTGCCTTGAAATGACGCTTGTACAGCGTCTCGCCACCAGGCCACACGTATCCTGGCCATCAGCTCATTCTCCACACTCTCTGCTACGCGAGCGACCTCGGCATTGAACGCACGAATGGCCAAAAAATGAGGGCGAAGGGCCGATGGGTAAAAACGGGACGCCAGACTGGAAGGACGGTCGACGCTGTCCAGTAAGGAAGCCACAGAGGCAGAAGGGGATGTGCTTACGCTTGCTGTGGATGCATGCCTTCTCTGGCAGCCTCCTCGGATAGTCCTCAGCGCTTGCACTCCACGAATCATGTCTTCGTATTGGAGGGCGGACTTTCTCCACCAGTCAGACACATTACCAATCTTGAAAAAGAGTGCGCACGTGCCTCTACAATTTTTTGAGAAGCAGACAAAAGTACGAGATGATCTCCTCCATACTGCTCTTTCATCGGACAGAATGGCTTCCGTGTACAACGCTGCGGCCAAAGGGAAGCGCAAGGAAGATGATGCAGCCGAAGCAACACTGGTGCCTCGAAACAAGCAGCGGGTGCTGATTTTGCCTTCGCGGGGCGTGACGATGCGCATGCGACATTTGGTCAATGACATTGAGTCGCTTCTTCCGCATGCCAAGAAGGGTGAGCAATGATGGGTGCCGCACTTTTGAAATGTTTTACAATTTGTCTTTCTATCCTTTCGCAGACTCGAAACTGGATTCTAAGTCCAACTTGCACATCCTCAATGAGCTGGCAGAACTTAACAATTGCAATGTGAGTGTACTGGGATAGTCTGCGGAGTTTGTCTGACGTCGATCGAGTAGAACACACTGTACTTTGAAGCACGTAAACACGAAGATCTATACCTTTGGGCATCCAAGACACCCAACGGACCGTCTGTCAAGATGCACATCCAGAACATTCACACGATGGACGAACTGAAGATGACGGGGAATTGTCTCAAAGGCAGTCGCCCGTTGCTCAGCTTCGACAAGGGCTTTGAGGAGCGCCCGCACTTTGCACTTCTCAAAGAAATGTTTACACAGATTTTTGGCGTTCCCCGTCTAGCAAGGCGATCCAAACCATTTATTGATCACGTCATCTCCTTCTCGATCCTTGACGGAAAGGTATGGTTCCGACACTACCAGATCGTCGAGAAAGATACCAGCACGGACAAGAAGGCAACCAAAGAGCAGTCGCAGCCCACATTAGTGGAAATCGGACCTCGTATGGTTATGACGCCTATCAGGATTTTCGAAGGAAGCTTCGGTGGCCCGACCGTGTACGAGAACCCAGGTAAGGAAAATTACAGACAGAAAAGACAGAAGCTGACTCTTGCTATCAAGAATACATTTCTCCGAACACCGTGCGACATCTCACTCGTCGTAAGAAGGGCGAGGAATACAAGGATCGCACCACAGCTACATTTAAGCGGGAAGCCAAGCGCCAGAAGCTTGCGGACGAAGCGCGCCCCGACGAACTGAGCCGGAGTCAAGTATTTTCATGAGGTTCCTTTTGTCACGAATGTCTCTGTAGTCGATGTTTTCAGTTCATGTCCATTTGCTGGTATCGTACTTACGAAAGGCGTCTGTGTGTTGGGGGTGCCAGCGCGAAAGGGCGGGTCTGTCTTGTAGTATATCGTTGGCGTTCCATTCGATCCGCTTCAGGTCTGTTTCGCGAGGTGTCTCATCATCCGGACAAAGAACATAGAAGCTACCCTTTTCTATAGCTTCCCACATGAACTCCACAGTCTGCTCGGGTGTCCATGCACCCTGTGGCTTCTGTGCATCTGGTTTATTGGCACCACTGAGCCCGGTGAAAACGAAGCCCGGAATCAAGAGCTTGGGTTCGATATGTTTAGTAGCAGTCTCGGAACGAAGCTCCCATGCTAGTTGCTCCGTGAACACTTTGACCACCGCCTTCGATGCATTGTACGCGGGGCCTGTCATGGGCGGCGTAGTGATACCTTGCTTGCTTCCCGTATTAATGATCAGTGACGGTTTGCCGTGCGCCTTGATGTGACCCAAAAATGTCTGAACTGTAAATATTGGCCCATAAAGATTCGTATGAAAAACTCTGTCCCACCCGCTCCAATCTGAGGCTTTTGTAGGTCCAGATACACCAGCGTTGGCCATGAGAACAGTTAAGGGTATATCTGGAAAGGCGCTTGTGTGGATAGTGTAAGCTTCTTTCATGTCATGACCAGATACAGATACAGATACATACTGCTGAACATCGTCGCGGAACTTCTCCAGGCTGACTTTGTCTCCTACATCTACGTGACTCGCCCACACTTTCACACCATTCTGGGCATGCTTTTGAAGGCCCTCTGAAACACTGTTGAGATTGCCCGCTACATCACCTATAGCCACGTGCATGCCCCATGTCGACGACAAGGCTTTGGCAGCTGCAAAGCCAATCCCACTCGCTCCTCCGGTGATGATGGCCAAGTTTTTGCCAACAATGGCTGGGTGTGGCGCAGGCATAGCGAAGGTGTTGTTCTGCGATGATAGTACGTGCTTCCGCACCTCCTCCACCTGAACCAGAAATTCGAAGGCGGGCGGCGCTTGTGCCTGATACCGTTGTGGAGATATATAGTAGCACCGCCTCTAGCGGCAGTGGAGTGTGAAAATGAACACGGACCGACAACATCCTGTCTGCCAACTACATCAACATGTCTTCATTTTTTCAGAAAGCCCGCGATCGTGCTCAAGAAGCGGCCACACAGTTCCAGCAATCCGTCGGCACACACGAAGCTGGCCCTCGGGGGTGAGTGACCTTTCTTGCCGCACCAAGTTCCGCTCGCTCACTCTCTCCATAGAAGCTTCACCTACACAGGATCCCTTCCGCACATGTTACGACACGGTGTGGCATCTGTGGATCCGAGATATGAGTACAATAGATCTTTCCACCAGCTCTCTGGCAAAATCAAGGGCACTCGCATCGATCATGAAGCCTTGGCGCGGGAGACTCGCGGAATGGGCACCGCGACATACCGTTGGGGACAAGACCAAATAGGCGAAAATAGAGCCGATGGTGCTGGAGATGAGGCGATTGCTGACGTGTGAGTTAGACACACAGATACACTGTGACTTGTATTCATCTCACGAGCAGGGCCGACCGCTTGGCGTACATCCTGTCTGTGATTGGCGATCTGCATGGCGAGCACGCAAAAAGGGTCGAAGAAAGTCGAGTGGATCTCAAGCGTATCCAAAAGGAGGAATCCGACTTGGCGCCCCATCGTACGGCTCGGGTGAAGATCCACAAAGAATTGCAGGGCCTGCTCCCCGAGCGTGCAAAAGGACACTCGGAGAAGATCGCGCAGCTTGAAGAGCAGCTTGGTTCGCTGGAAAAGCAAGACAAACCACAAGAGGAAGAGTTGGGAAAGCTCAAAAGGGAGGCACTACGGAGCGGTTACGACAAGCAGTACGTATACAGCGGTGGAAAAGAGATGCGTATCTGAACATTTGTCTCTCTAGCTTCGACAGTCTGATTGAATTGGGAGAGAAGGTGAGCGAAAATCGTGTGTCATACGTCGAAATCTGACAAGTGGACCCAGATGGCCATCGTAGCCCGCCATGGAAAGCTTGTTCTGCAGCAGTTGCCTGTGTACGCACCGCCATTCCCAGCGCCACGTCAATCAAATCATACGGCTGATGACACCGTATGGAAAGGAGAAGCAGACGTTGCTGCGATTCGGGCGGCTGTTGGGCCTGCTCTGGAGACGTACAAGCCTGATCTGAGCTTGCCCAACGTCCCTGTGGGCTCGCAGGCCAGCTCACTGTCGCGTGCCGACACAGTGCGCTACGCCGAAAGTCATCGGGAAGAGTTGGCGTCGGCGCTGGCAGAGGAGGAGTCGATTCCCCTGGAAGCTGAAGCACTGGAGCTCAATGACACCCACAGCAGCTTGCATTCATCTTCGCACCACCTGTCGCCGCTACCAGAAGGAGGAGAATCGTTGGCGTCTCGGATCAATATGGAACCGAGTGTAATTCCAGAGCGAAAATCGCCCAACACGGAGCGTAGCGCACTGTCGCCGCCGCCTGTACTTCCCCCTCGCAGTGTCGCTGATCAGAGCACAGATACTTTCCAGACAGCCTCCATGTCAGAGTGCGAAAGTACTCTCGCGGATCTTGGGCCTACGTTTGCAGAAACAGGCTGCCCTATCCAGACGAACGACCCTGGTCCCAAGACGGGTGTTCTGTCGCCGAAAATCAAGAGCCCACAATCGCAGGCAAGACCCGTGCCCATTCCTCCTAGCCATGCAAAGGACCAGGAAGCCAAGGCGGAGAGAGAAGCAAACGAGCGCAGCGAAGTGGAGACGGTGGCAGCGCGTGTACGCCGTGATGGGAGCATCGTGCGCCGTGGAGACGCAGACTGGTCTGCAGCGGAGACGGAGGGTCTTCCACCGTACCAAGAATAGATTGGCAGTGGTCTTTCCCCGTACCAAGAATAGATTGGCAGTGGTCTTTCCGTACCAGGAGTAGATTTGGAGAGCCTTTCACCCCCTAGGAATCTCCTTGAAGGTTTTTTGAAAGGCTATTCCCACATCAAAAGTACATTTATTTCTATCTCCTTCCTTTTGTTCCTACCTGCTCTATCTTGTTATCCTCCAACTCATTATACATACATACCAATCGATCTCCTTTTCACGTGTGTGCACGATCGTCATCGAGACGCGTTTTTGGTGGAGTCTTGTCTCGCAACCAGCCAACCATGAGCGGGGAAGGTGTTGTACCACCTCCTACTGTCAGAGCACCTGCAGCAATGGATGTGGATACGCCTGTGGCCACGCAAGGCCCACAGCCTTCCGAAGAGGAATTGACCACCGATAGTGTTCCCGTACCCTCGGACTCCCCTTCTACGGACACCGTCTCTCAGCTGGAATCGGACCTGGCGCTGATGTTGCAAATCATGTCGTCCTCTCTACACCACATTGCCAACCGATCAGCACATGTGCAGCTGAGCGAAGCCATCCCACTATACCAGCCCGTAGGGGGCTCGGCGATGCACGCAAGTCGTTCATTGGTGGATCGCGCCAGTATGGCCGAGAATATCGAAGAGCTGACAGACGACCTTGTGGGGAAAGCAAAAGACATGGAGAGCCTGATTGCCAAACTGCCAAACTCCCAGGATGAGGCTTCGGTGAAAGAGGAGCTAGCTGTGCTCGATGAGCAGATGAGCGTGGCCAATCGCTCGTACCGGGATGCTCTGCAAGAAGCTCGCTCGCTCCAGAGTAGCCTTTCTACTCTCTTGCAAGACATGTGTGATGACCACCAGGAGGCACGAGCCAATCTGGCGTCGTCCGCTGTGGAAGACAGTTCGTAGAGAAGGCAGATCGGAGGAAAGGGGGCGCTTCGAAGGAAAAGCGTTATTCGAAGGAAAAGAGACACTTTGCAGTAAAGGCAGTCAGAATGAACAAAGGTCTGCTGTTCTGCCGGATCGCAAGACTCTGTGCCTCACGAAAAGATCTGTCTGCGTTCTTTATCTCGCATCCCGACAAAAGGTCTATGACGCAAAGCACGTAGACCCCACACGCACACACACCCTCTCTCATACAGCACCTTCATTTGTACTTTTATGTAATGATAATCTATTGAACCTCGTATTGTACACTGTACTTGTGAATGACGCCCGTCTATTGGATGTTTCCCTCACGGTCATGTAGCTCGTCGCCATATTCCCATCTCACTCATCAGACCCACTGATCAATACCACAATCTCTCAAGGTCGTCGCTGACGATGCGTTTCGGTACCGAAATCTGACCCGTACGTGCCTCGTCACCGTAGGCCAGCGCACCGACGTGCGGCATGGCGTTCCACTTGAGGGTAAATGTGGCCTCTGTAACATTGCTACACGAAATCAGCAAAAATATGGATGGGTCAAAGGGGCACGAATGGTGTGTATGGACTTACACAAAAGACTTGCTCACTTCACGAAAGGCGTACTTATTGTGAGCATTGTGCAGAACGACATGAGCATCCTGCTTTCTTCGTATGATGCGGTCCCAGACAACGATCTGGTTGTTTGCCTGCTAGAACGTGAGCCAAAGCAATACAGACGGACGAAATACCCACATGAGACTCGGTGGGGTACTCAGCGGCGAGGCTCAGAAAGACCTGCTTGGTATTCCAATTGAACAGTGGGGAGAAATCTGCATCGACATCAAAGACAACTTTCGCATAGTCCTGTACACGTCTGTCTAGATGCCATTGTGCCCTGCCACGGACGCTACAAGGGCGTGAGATGAGTGAAGAGGCACACGTTGTCGTACGTACACCTCTAAGCCTTGGACACCAAGTTGTCCGGACGACTTGTGCACTGGATAGGACAATAGCGCGATGACCGCAACCAGACCGAGGATAGTTGATGTTGCCAGAGCGCTGACGGCGTTGAGTCGATTGAGAGTACTGTTCATCTCTGCAGATCACAAGAAGGAACAACTGCTGTAAGTCAGCGCGAGCAACAAACCACTGCTGTAGGTCAGCGCGAACAACGAACAACTGCTGCTGCAAGTGCGAACGACGTGGCTTGCATACACTACGCGGAGGGGTGTCACGTGCGCGTGTACTTTTCGTCTCTTCGTCCTTTTCCTCCCGCTACGACCACGACGATGGAGAGCGACGACGTACTTTTGCCGGGGCAGCCACTGGCATCCAACGTCACACAGACCACGCTACGCGCTGGGGAGGGAACTTTCCAGAGAAGCAAACACATTCTGTCGTCCATCATCGGACAGGAGCATGTCGACAAACAAGTAGGGCACGTCACAAGCAAGGCGGCAGCACGCTTCATTGTGCCGCATCCGGGCGCCATAATCTTGGGCCGGGTCACCCGTGTCACGCCAAGGCAAGCGAACGTGTCCATCCTTGTCGTCAATGGACAGCCGATCGTACCTGGCGACTGGAGTGCGTGTGGCTATACGAACCACGCGGCAGGCGAGGATCCGACAGGTGCCGATTTCACAGGAGTCATACGCACACAGGATGTTCGAGCAACGGAGAAGGACAAAATTCGAATGGGTGATTGCTTTCGACCAGGAGATATTGTGAGAGCAAGTGTGGTACGTAGCACACACCTCAGACAAGAGCCTCCACTGATCCTTTTTTAGATCTCACTCGGCGATGCACGTTCATATTACCTCAGTACTGCATCCAATCCCTTGGGTGTGGTGTACGCAATGCCAAGCACGGATATGGAAAGTGTAGATGGCAAGCGCGGCCGATATCAAGAGCCACTTGTGCCCATCAGTTGGCAAGAGATGCGTGACCCCGCAAGCGGCAAGACAGAGAAGCGGAAAGTCGCCAAGCCGGATGTGTAAATAGATAGACAGATGACTTAGACTGCGACGCGCTCGGATAACAAGGTGAGAAGGAATGGTCATACGCATCCGCCGCGTGCCAGACATTCAGAGCAACCGTAGCCGGACCCTATCTCGGAGGTTACTTGACATTTCCAATGTACACTAAAATTGAATGGAATCTATGTAATTTTACCATGTACATGGCTAAAATGGCTCTTCTCGCACGAAACGTGTCGGGCGTTGCTGGATGCTTCTCACGCTTGTCATGAAAGTCTCGTTTCATCCTCGGGCAATCTTCGACGTCACTAAGCAAAGGGAATACACGGGGCCGCACCGGCTGTCTCATACGCGCGTCATTCGCATCTTGCAGGCATCCTTGGTAGTCAAGCGGCCCCGAGCATATGGAACCTGCATGCTACGCCCTATTCTGCATGACCTCTGTGTACATCGGGCCGAGGACCTGCACGGGAATAAAGGCAAGCAGCAGCAAAGCAGCCAGTGTGCACCGAAGCACCGATCCTCCGCAACGGGAAGAGAGGCATAAAATTTTGATTGGTGACGCGTCATACGCACAAGGCCCCAGTGTCACGCGTATGCAGCACCACCCCTCTTGCAGCCAATAGGGCAAGACTTCCGGTGGATACCCCCGAAGACTCATGTAAGTTCGTCCGGTGTGTGCGACAGCCGAACTTTATCCAACGCCGGCTCTCCTGTGTCTCCTCTTGAGACCACGTCAACCGGACATCTGTGACGGATCCGCCTCAATGCAAACTGTCCTTCTATAAACCGTGACGAAACGCTGACCACCATGACCACTTCCCCCCGATTGGGACACTCCATTCTCCCACCACCACCACCACCACCACCCTCCTCACAAGACCACCATTCCACAAAGGGCAGTGACCTACATACACCCAAGACCGCGAGTCCAAGCATGACTGCCATCTCGCTCTACCCACCACACTCGTCGGCTTCGACGTCGATCAACGTGGATGGCCAAGCGCATGATCCGGGGTACATGGACGCGCTACGCGACCAGCTTGCCATGATCGGAGAGAACTCGTCGTTGATGAAGGGGAATCCCAGCCGGAGCCAAAGACGTCGATCCGCGCTTGGCCTCAGTGCGCACCCCGATTACACACCACCCGAGCTGTTCCTCGACAGCGACGAGGACGACGAGGACGACGGCAACAGGAGCTACGGCTCTTCCATGTTGCAAGACGGAACACGAAGTCGAGGACATTCCACATCCACTTCGCATCGCTCTAAATACGACAATCCGATTTCGTCACTATCTTCGTCTCCTCCACCGTTTATCTCGCAGCCGTCGTCGCCGAGACAAAGAAAACTCAGCATCGGCGCACGAAGCGGCTTTCCCGACAGCCGCGATGTACAAACGACACGATCGGCACGCCGCGGAAGCTCTCCATTGGGCCTGCAAGACGATTGGGGCTTCACAGGCATTGTAGACATGGAACGCCAACGCCAGCAGCGGAGAATGTCTGGTGAACAAGACCAAGACAATCTCAGTGCGACCACATCGTCATCCATCTCGCAAGCGCCCCCACAACGGCCAAGAGGCTTGACGCCCCTGTCCATGCAACCCGTGGAAACACAACAAGGTGCCAAGGCACGAGCAGCCTCCTTCCACCACGGTGGTAGTAGACAAAGCAATCAAACGAGGCCGTTGCTGAAAAAGAGCAGTGCTGGCGACGTGCGGTCGGACACTTCTCCGCTGAGCAAGGCGCAGTCTTTCCGCCAGAAATTCATCAGTCCTCATGGCACTCCACGAAGCCGAAGTCGGCCATCAAGTAGCGGCAGCAACAGCGCCACAGATGGAAAGAGATCCGCAGGCGATCCCGCACCAGGCTTCTTCCCGCACGACGGCGAAAGAATGGGACTGAGCACGATCCAAAGTGGAAAGACATTCGAAGACCACTTGTTGAATGTGCGTCACGAATCGCCCGCTCTCGATTCCTCCAGCACCATGCCGCTGTCCTCGTCGACGTCGATCTCTTCCGAATCGGGGCGTCAACTGCCCGCGCGGACCAGCGAGAGTATTTTGGCGGGCGATTCTCTCGACTCCCCGCACAGTCAAGTGGAGTACTTTGGCGGATCGTCATCCGGCAAGGACTCCACAGAGTGGGAGCACGCCAGCGAAGGCGCCTCCGTACACCAGCCATACGAGCTGCGCAGACGCATGGAGCTGTTTGCCATGGGCGTCCGATTCAATGCCTTCAAAGCGAAGCGCAAAATCAAACGCAGCCTGACTGCCAACGAGATGTGATTGTGACACATTACTGTATTTCTACTCTACAATGTAATTTATGCTTCATTTGCTCACTGCGCCCCCAAAGTCAAAGATACTCAGAATAGCAAAGCAGCTATACAGGAGTCCCAGTGGGTACGCAATGAGAAAGCGCTGCTCGCTGAGCCCCAGGATACTGACAAAGATGCCCGAGGCGCTCGAACTGCTCCATAGGATGAAAGCCGGTGCCGCCAGGTATCCGAGCCAGCCACTAAGAAGACAATCAGTCTCGCACGCACGAAATACACAGCAACATACTCTAGAGTGATAAAGACGGCCACAGCCGCCAAGAGGCACAGGGGAAGAATGCAGTAGCCCAGGACGCTTGCCACACGGTACGCATCGATTCCGCTCTCAGACATCATGTTGAGAAGCAGGTAGATGGAGAAGTCGCCCATGAGTGCCACTCCGTAGATGTAACCGAACTGCGCCTTGCCTGCGAGAAGAAGCATCATCCCGAACACAAAGCAGAACAACAGAGGGCCGGCAAGGTCCGTATCGTCCATCATGTGAGCGTCGTGCGCATGATGAGCAGAGTATCTGTGGAGAGGGTTGAGCACGGTGAGGCTCTTGTCGACAATGTGTGGCAGGTTGATCTCCAGTTCTGCGGGAATCCGTCAGACTACGACGACGCACAAGCCAATGTCTACGTACCCTCCATCAAACTTGGTTCGTCAGGGAAACCACCGGTGCCGAATGCACTCCAGAATCCCATCTGGCTGTTGATGATGCTTCTGTCGGCATTCGACGAGCCGTAGCCGCTCATGTTTCCCTCGAGAGAACTGCGCATGGCGCCCGAGGACGAATACGTATCGTAGCCAGCGGCCGTATTGCCTGACGAGTAGAATTGCAAATTGGAAGCATTGCCGCCCGTCTGCTCCGATCCATAGCCGTACGACTGGCCCCCGTAGGGATTCTGTTGATCAAACAGTGCCGACATCCTCACAGACACGACGACACCAGCCTGCGAGTGACGGCCAGACACTTGGTGCACTCTTCACGTGGACACGCGTGAGTGTCGGAGGCTCCGCGGGTATCAGACATGAACGACAATATAGATTCACTCGAGCTACGAAATTACTATGGAGCTGAAAGGTCCTACTAGATACTGAGGCGTGACTGTCCTCCTAGGGTGCAGACAATGAAGGTTGGTATGTGATGTACGAAGGGACGAAAATTCGAAAGCCTGCCGGATGCCTCTGGCAGTACGGCGTTGTACTGCACAAGCATATACACAAGAAACAAGAAACACTTATGGTAGAAAGGTAGCCGACTCAGGCTGTGTGCCTGAGGGAGGCTCATAATTAGCATCCCACAATGTCACAGTTGCATTTTTGAAAGCAATGCCTTGCCATTGCTTCTTGCCATTGCTCTCAAGACAGGTGGTCAAGGCGCGCACACGTGTTGTACGAGAGTATGTACAGTGCGCTTCGACCTCCATCTTGAGAGGCTACCGCGACGAGGCACTGCATCGAGAATGCCGTCCTCGTCTACAATCTCGTCTTCGGACAAGTCCAAAGTCAAATCTACGCTGCCATCGGCAGCCAATAAGATCCTCACAGCGACGGTGGCGCGCATCTTTGTCGCCCATCCAAGCGCAACGCAATGGAGCTTCACGGGCATCGAAGGCGCTCTCGCGTTTGTGCGGGACCTCAGTCGCAATACGTTCTATCTCAAGGTCGTCGATCTCAAGGTAAGTGGACGTCTATTATGCCATGTTTTCTCATTCCACATCTGCAGGGCTCTCGCGGCGTCATATGGGAACACGAACTGTACGAACCGCTTCAGTACAACCAAGATCGGACGTTCTTCCATACTCTGGAGGGTGATGTGAGTAGCAAACAAGATCACCTGTATCCACGTTCTTATTCTCATCGTAGCATCACATGATTGGCTTTGCATTTGCCGATGACACAGAGGCCGCCGAATTGTACAAGAAGATCTCCAATCGGCAGAAGTTTGAGAAGAAATCTTCCAGTAAGAAAAAAAGAGGAAGTAAGCTACTTGGAGGCGGCAGTGGAAGCAAATCGGCAAGCAAAATCGATAAATCCAAGATTGGTTCGCCGTCCGACTTCAAGCATGTCGCACATATGGGCTTCTCCGCCGAAAAAGGCTTTTCATCCGACAACGTCGATCCGAGCTGGAATGCACTTCTGGATCAGCTCACAAATATGGGTGTGAGCCAAGCCGACATCCAGAAGAATGAAGGCTTTATCAAGGACTTTGTGGGAAAGAGAGGCGGCGTACCAACAAAGGCAAAGAAAGTCCCCCCACCCGCGCCCGCTCGTGCCCCTACCACGGCCCGAAAACAACCACCACCCCCTCCAGCACCCAGAAGACCGGGCGCTGCTGGTGCTTCTGCGGCGGCAGCTCACCCACCGCCGCCGCCGCCACCACCACCTTCTAGAGCGCCCGCTTCGGCTGCCTCACCAACCCCTCCACCCCCTCCATCTAGAACGCCAGCAGCAGGGTTGACTGCACCACCGCCACCACCACCTCCTCCTCCTCCCTCACGAGGTGCTGGTGCCGCTGCTCCTCCCCCTCCACCGCCTCCAGCAAGAACAGGGGGACCTTCGGCGCCACCGCCGCCTCCGCCACCGCCCGTACATGGTGGTGCCCCTCCTCCTCCGCCGCCGCCCCCGCCAGCATCTGGTGGAAGTGCCCCTCCGCCGCCGCCGCCGCCAACAACAAATGCTGCTCCCGCTCCACAAGCCGGTCGCGCCGAGCTACTGGCCTCTATCCAAGGACAGAGTGTACACAACCTTCGCAAGGTCGACCCATCTACAGCTGCTGGGGCTGGTGCGGGTGCCGCGGTCGGTGCTGGAGCTGGTGCCGCGGCTGCTTCCTCCGAGACAGGCGAAGAGTCCAGTGCCGATCTGGCAAGTGCCCTTGCTGCTGCTCTATCAGCGCGCAAAGAGAATATGGGGGACTCGGACGAGGAGGAGAGCGATGAGGAATGGTAGTATATACACAGATCACAATTCATGCAGTACCCAGGAGAACGATGAGGAATGGTAGTATATAGACGGATCACATTTCATTCAGTACCCTACGTGGGAGAATTCATTTGTATACATTCATTCATCCTCTTCTCCAGAGGAATGGCTCTATGTCACTGTGTTCTACCCCGTCCATCGAGGGTGGCTGCCGTGCTTGTAAAGGGTCTGCTTGTTCCGTGACAGACTTCTTTCGTGACTGCCTTTTTCAACTGCTTTTTCATGACTGCCATTTGCATAATTGCTTTTCTCCGTGCTTGCTGGGTACTCGCTCATGATACAATGGTTGACCGTCCTAGTTGGGAACTCACTCACGGTGGAAAAGTCGACACAGGGAGGCCCACCGGTTCCATGATGGACTCCCGCCTTGCTCAGACACCCAGACACCAGGCACCCACTACTTAGGCAACAGGCGAGCGTGTTTGCCGGGAAGCCCGCTCGTTCCATGCGACGAGCTCTTGCAGCTTCACACCTGTTCCACCAAAAATGTCCAAAGCGCTTCATGCACGCACATCAGCCCATCGGAAACAGTGCAACAGCATTCTTCTCACCTTCCGAAAGTCAGATCCACTCTTCCATTCGACAGCCGATTGACAAGCTCCAAGTCGCCCAAATCTAAGAAATGTGTTTGACAGCCACTCGCAGCATCATAGTCGACTTACGTCTCGCACCACCTGCATAGGTAGTGGGGATGGTGACCCATTCGCCCAACTCTACAGACCATGTCAGTGGAGTTAGTTGGCTACCATGCAACTTACTCTTGACAAGCTCTTCGTCGATGCCTTGGCAAAGGCCTTCGACATCGGCAGCATGTATGAGGAATTCACTGTCGCCTTTGTCAGTCAATATAGTGAGAAAACCGTTCAGCGTACCTGCAGTGACTGGCAAGCATATCGAGCGACTCCTTGCTGACTTCCATATCGGTCATGTCTTGCCATCGGTTCATGGCTACGATCCATTTGTTGTCGCGCTTCCGGCAACTGACATCGACAACCAGGTGCTCTTTGCCGACTTCTTTTTCGAGAGCTAGTAATCTGTCCAAGGAGAAGCGACACGAAGGGAAGAGAAACGAGGTGACAATGACCTGTTTAGTAGAGTGATCACGTTCGGGAGGAAGGCAATGTGTAGGTTATGATCATGGTGTAGTGATGATTAGAGCGAGATATAGTGAAATAGAATGTCCATGTTTGGAGTGAGGAGGGTGAAAGCGAGAATGACCATGTTCGGAGTTAGGAAAGTGAAAGAGGGAATGTCGTGTTCGGAAGGACAAAATTGAAAAGAAAATAGCCAGGTTTGAAGAGAGGAAGTGGAAGGTTGAATGACCATATTCGGGAGGAGAAAGAAGCACAGTAGAAGGGTGATACTCTTCAGAAGGGTAAAGCCAGATTCTCAAGACACATACCTTGTGTGCACCAGAATCGATCCAGTGTTTGGCATTGTCGACAGTGATTCCACCACCAAGCTGTAAGGCGTGTGGCCATGCTTGGATGGCCGCTTGCGCTGCGTCGTCATTTCCTGGACCTAATTTGATGACATGGGCACCATGAAGCTCACTGTTTCGATACAATTCTGCGTAGTGGGCGGGTCCAAGATCGGAGGTGAAGTTTGTCTGAAGAGAAGAAGAGGCGGAAGCGGACGTGACCGCATCATCGATTCGCTGGCGCAACGAATCGTCGTCTCGAAGGGAACCTCCAACAATCTGTTTGACGACGCCTTGATGCAAGTCGATACACGGACGAAATACACTCGTCGAACCCCCAGTCATGATCGGCAAGTGGGTCGAGAAGAACAGACCTGCCCGCCTGCGCTCTAGGTGTGCACGGACTACACGTGTGGAACAAAACTTCTCGACAATCCACCATCTTGCGGCGCCCTCACGACTTATCATGTCTGCACTGCCGCCCGTGCCCGCCACTATTCGAGATCTTGTCGATGTCGAGGCAAGGGGCAAGAGAGGTCTTGCTGTCTCTGTCTCTCGACAAGCACCCAGAACCATACGACAGCTCGCGTTTGCGCTCCAGCGTGGAACTCTGCATGGCGCCGAGGATGTGGCCCTAGCCACTGCGAGATGCCTGGAGCCCATCTCGCTCCATGCCAAGTACGAATCATTGGATGACTTGGTAGCAGTTGTGCGCTCTGTAGGTGCGTATCTGCAGAGTGTGCAACCCAATGGTAAGTGCGACGTTTTTCACTCTCCCGTCCGCTCATCGTCGCCTCGCTGTTGCTTTTCCAGAGCAAACAATCGGTAATACGATCCGTAGAGCCCTGCATTCTCTGCGCGAAGACGCCATTGAAGAGGGGATTGTGGCTGCAACGGCTGTACAGGCCTCCTCCGACGTAGCCTCGTCCTCCACGGGAACCACACCTGCACCCGTGCCCCACGCAGAAAACGGTTCACGACCACGGCTGTCCGCATTCCGTCCCGGATCGACGTTCTCCATATCGGACCTGGTGGCGGCAGGTGCGCTTTCTCAGGACGCAGAAAAGGGTGCCAAGAAAGCACCGGCCTTGCCGAGCCAAGCTGACACACTCTCCGAAAACATTCGCAAGGTACGCTTGGACGACGAGGACAAGCAAAGCCAGGACTCTGAGTCCTCGGAAAAAGATTCCCTGGAGAACGAGGCACCAGAAGGAAGCATCAGCCAGCTGAGCAGTGTGCTTCTTGGTGTGGCAGAGAAGCTGATCGAAGACATACGCGGCGCACCGCAAGAGATCGGGGCAAAATACGCTCTCCATCATATTCACTCTGGGTATGTAGTCGCTGTCGGTGCTATGAAGTATGCGCTCACGAAGTTTATAGAGAGGTGTTTCTCACCATGGGCTACTCGCGCACGGTGGAAAGCTTCTTTCGAAATGCTGCTCGGCAGCGGAGCTTCACCGTCTTTGTGGCCGAATCTGCTCCCGACTTTGGCGGGCATCGACTTGTCAAGGCATTGTCTGCCTCGCACATTCGCGCCGTCTTGGTACCGGACTCGGCAATCGATGTGCTGATGCCGCGTGTGTCCAAGGTCGTGCTCACGTCGCAACTCATCTTGGCCGACGGGGGATTGGTGGTCACGCCCGGCGCCCGACTGATGGCGCTGTCTGCCCAGTCTCATCGCGTGTCCGTTGTGTGCGTGGCAGGTGCGTACAAGCTGTGTCCTGATCCCGCCTGGATCAGTGCCAGTGTATGGCTCCATGGACAGCGTACAGAGGGCATGGGGGCGGCCGCAAGCGTAGCTGGCGGCGGAAGGGCAGAAGGCCCAGCTCCTCTGTCATGGGAAGATTCACCGGACAAGGTGCTTGTCACGCAAGACGAACATGTGTGTGTGGCCAATCCCAGACGCGAATACCTGGGGCCTGACTCGTATGATCTGCTGATCACAAACACGGGCGAACACTCTGTCTCTCTCGTTCATCTTCTGGTTGCACACAATTACGACCAGCAAGACCTTGTATTGTAACCGTCATTCATGAAGCTATACGCGACGACGCGCTATTTTTTACGAGCTGTCATGTGCCAAGATGAGAAGAATGAAGTGAGGTTGTGTGTGTGTTGCAACTCAAGTGTGGCTCTCCAGTCCACCTGTGGTTCGTGATTGTGTGCGTGCAGTGCCGGTCTCGTCCAGAGGTGCACTACAACTATGGATCAGATCATCCCCGGGCTCTGGATTGGCGACCTGGCATGTGCCCTGGCAACCGACTACCTGGAGATCGCCGGCATTACGCACATCGTCACCGCCATGAAACAGTCTCTTCCCGCCCCTATACAGCTGCCGGATGGCCGCACCATCGCCAGGGAGCACATCTACAACGTCCATGTAGACGACGTAGAAAGTGCACCGATCCTCGTCCATCTGCCGGGTGCTGTCGAATTCATCGACGACGTCTTGCAACAGACTTGGCTCGATGATCCGCAACCGCACTCTACAGACGACACGCAGTATCTCGCCGAGATCGAGGCACACTCTCGAACACAGCCTCCTCCGGGAAAGCAAAAAGGACAGTGGGCCACTATGGGCCAGGGCTCGGTCTTAATTCATTGCCAGGCGGGCATCTCACGCAGTGTAGCGGTAAGTGGTAGCGTTGCAAGTGGTGAAGGAACTTATCACGGTATTCAGATCGCCACAGCATATTTGATGCGGACCAGACAGATGTCATCAACGGATGCGCTGCAACTGATCCAGTCTCGGCGTCCGCAGGCGGATCCGAATCCTGGCTTCATGCATCAGTTGGAACTATATGAATCGGGCGGGTACGAGGTGGATGTGCGCAATCAACGCACTCGACGCTTTCTCATGTCGCAATTTTCCATTCTCAAGGGCGACCCCATCGAAGATGTATTGCTGAGCTACTACCCCACCCCCACGCACAGTCCAGCTAATAGCACAGGTGGTGGGAGCCCGCATGGTGGAATGGGAAGCGTGCTCCAATTCTCGCCGCTGGACGGGGACAGTGATGGTGCCTCACAGCGATTCCGAGCGGGAGACTCTGTCTCTGTGGAATCGTCCAGTGGACGGAGCAGCCGAGTGATGTCACGCCAGAATAGTAGAGTGGCCGCCTCATCGGCTGCTGCACAGGGAGCCGTGGAGCGGCAGCGACGGGTGTCGCCGACAGGACGACGGAGCAGTCCTGGTGGACGAGCAAGCCCAGAAGTCAGACGACGGCGCCCAAGGTCGATGGAAGAAGAAGAAAGAAGGTCGTGCAATACGTCGGTGGACTTGTCCAAGTCGCCGCCAATTGGCGCGAACATCTGCCAGTTATTTGATGAAGACGACGAACCGGGTTTGCGCGACAAGGTCACGCACAATCTCATCCGTGACACATTCACGAGCGTGAGCGAGCCACACGAAGTGATGATCACCGTCAGTTCTGGAAAGCTTCCTGGAGGCGTATCACGGGTACGAGGTGTGCAGAGCGAAAAGGGGACGGCGTCTCCCTCACGACAGCGCCTGCCCAAGCCGAACTTCGGGGCATCAAAACTGCGCTGCAAGAAATGTAGAAGGGAGCTTGCAGCACGCGATCATGTCGTTGAGCATGACCCAGGCAAGGGCAAAGACGCCTTTGATGTGCGCAAGCGCAGCAAGGACGCCGAGCAGAAGAGTCGAGACGGCCGTGCGGCCATGCAGCGCCCCTTGTCGGTCGAAGAACAGTTTGGTGCACACCCACGTCCTCTTGATACGAAACCGCATGAGGAAGAAACGGGTGATGCGCCTAGTCCTACATCGGGCTCCACACTCCAGTCTGCTGCCAGTCTGTCGTCGTCGCTGCCGCCGCAACTGGCAGCGCTGCGCCTTGGAAGGACACAACCAGAATCGCCTACCAAGATTGACACGTCCGCACTTCGGCGCATGCTTCACTCGCCACAGTGCAGTGCATACTTTGTGGAGCCTCTTGCCTGGATGACAAATCTGCAAGAAGGGCAAGTGGCTGGCCGACTGGAGTGTCCCAACGTACGCTGCGGGGCCAAGCTTGGCAGCTGGGACTGGGCAGGCATGCAGTGCGCATGGTGAGAATGTTGTCAGTGGTAAGAATCATCTTCTCACACATCCCCTCTCCACAGTGGTTCCTGGGTCACACCTGCCTTTGCGTTGCATCGTGCCAAAGTCGATGAAATATGAAGTAGATGTACATTGTATGGGGACAATTGAGAGAACAGTATAGAGACAGTGGGGATGTAGTGGACACTTTTGAAATTTGTTCTTGTATCGAACGTTGTGGCTGGAACAGGCCATGTTGCTTTATGGTGTAGCATCGAACGTTGTGGCATTCAATACATTCTAGAAACGTACTCCGCATCGAGATCGGACTTGAACCACATTCGGGAAGCCATGTTTCCATCGAACAGTGTGGCTGTAGTCGGATGTAGGAACTGGTCGAACGTTGCAGTGGAATTCCGGAGAAGTGTTCTGATCACAAATGCGACGTCGCACCAAACGCAAGGCTTGTCGTCGCATCGAGCCGAACCTCAGGCATCCAACTTGCGTCCAAACGTCAAGCCATACCCATACACCTTCTCACTGCGCTCCAGCACAGGCCAGGACTCGCCGCGTGCTTTCTTGACGAGAACGAGGTCGATTTTGAATCGAGTCACTTGGAACGTGCTCGCCTCTGGATCAATGGCGGCAAATGGACGCAGCGTCTTGTTGTAGCGACGCAGGTTATTGGGCGTCGCAGGTAAGGCAGGAAGCGCAAGCGAAAGGACGACTTCCTCGTGGCGAATGTCGATCTTGCTGCGCTCCATATCCACGCCTTTTGCGTAGATGGTGACACGAACGTCGCTGGGCGTCTCATAGTGATCAATGCGACAGTCTACTTCCTCCTCATCCACACCTGGTCCATCGGTCTCCAATGGTTTGGCTTTCTTCCGCGTGGCGATTCCACCTACGAATAGATGCCCAGATTTGGCTGCCGTGCACCCTTGGATAGTGAGAAATTCGTCGAATTCCAGCACCCTCCGCTTGCAGCACGAATACCCCTTGGACCCTTCGTGGAATATGGCCACCTTGGGATGGTACAGGCACTTTTCACTCGACCGATCAGGCTGGGCATCGTCTTTGTACACAGCTTTGCAGCCGGTCCGTTTGCACTGAGCATCTGGTTGGATGAGTTCCGGGCTTCTTTCGGGATCTTCTTCTTCTGCTGCTGCTGCAGGCTCAGCAACTCGTTCGGTTGCTTTGTCGGAATGCACGGCAGCCAGTCGACTAGCAGACATGGGAGTCACCGTGCTGGCCGGTGTCGACTGTTTGGCGTCGACAACGACCTCATTTGCGGCAGATGTCTTTTCAGGCTTGCTGAAAGTCTCCTTTGGACGCTTGACATCGGAGTGCTGTGGCTCTTGTGCACAACCTGGAATCAGGAGAAACTCGTCAAATTCGAGGACGGGCTTGTTGCGATCACGGCAGCATGACCACGACTTGGATCCTTCATGGAAGACGGGCGCACCAGGATGAAAATGGCATGGGCCAGCGGCGGTGAAATCTGCACCACAACCCGGTCGAGTACACAGCACCATGCTTGCAAGGCAAGAAGCAATGTCGTGTTCCAAAACCGTCCTCGAAGTTCGCACGGTGGCACGTGACACCCTTGCGCGTTTCAAACGTGGGGTTTCTCCGGCTCCCGGTGGCCGGGCTCATGCCTGCACACCACGTACGTTGAGCATATAGATTGGAAGGATGCCGTCCCCACCGAAACCATGGGAACGGGCAGGATCCGACGCTGCCACTACTACCACCACCACCTCGACACCGACTGCATCGGCTTCCACACCAGCTTTACCTGATCGACCCACATCTCTTTCTGGAAATACAGCCGCCACACCCGCATCAACAGCACTGACATCCACTGCTCCCTGTACGTACTAGAGTCATTTGCATGCGCTGTACTGACCCTGTCTCTTTTACAGCATATTCCTCCCCCTATTCGTCTGGATACGGCGCCATGGGCACGTCCGGCTACGGCGGTCTGGGATCCTCTGGGTACGGAGGCTTGGGCTCCACGTATGGCGGTCTAGGCTCGTCGTATGGGTCATATAGCTCGCCATACTCTCGCATGGGCATGGGTGGCTACGGAGGATATGGAGGCTATGGCGGATACGGCGGATACGGCGGCATGGGTATGGGTGGCATGGGCATGGGCGGTATGGGCATGGGCATGGGTGGCATGGGAATGGGCATGCCAGGCCAACCAGGCGATGTGTCGCTCACGCAACGGATGGAATCAGGCACGCAAGCTACATTCGAGCTTATCTCTTCGATTGTCGGCGCCTTTGGGGGCTTTGCACAAATGCTCGAAAGCACATTCATGGCGACACACTCTAGCTTCTTTGCTATGGTCGGCGTCGCAGATCAGTTTGCGCACTTGCGCAACTATCTCGGGCAAGTCCTTAGTATCTTTGCATTGGCCAGATACCTCAAGAATCTTTTCCTCCGTCTCACCGGCCGAAGCCCTGCAATAGAGTTAGATGCCAAAGAGTTCCGCGACTTTGCTAATAACGGCTCGGCAGCCGCTGGTAAAGGACAGGGCGCACGGGCTAGACCGAGCAAACGGCCATTGATCGTCTTCTTCTTGGCGGTCGTGGGTCTTCCCTACTTGATGGGCAAGCTCGTACGACTCATCACGGCCCGACAAGAAGAGGAGCGGCTGCGTTTGGAGCAGCAGGGACTCTTACCGCCCGGGTCACAGAACTGGTCGCCGCAGCAGCAACAGCAGCACATTCAACAGATGCAGCAACAGCAGCAGCAACAACAACAAGGCGTCGGCAACGAAGTACTGGATCCTAGCAAATTGGCGTTTGTCCGCTCTCTGTACTCATACAACGCCTCGGATGCGCTCGAACTTAGCTTGAAACCCAACGACATTGTCGCTGTTTTGAGCAAAGTGGACCCGTCCACGGGGCAAGAGTCACAGTGGTGGAAGGGACGCACACGAGATGGCCGTGTGGGCTGGTTCCCCAGTACGTATGTCGAGACCCTCGAGACTGCGAAGGAGCGCGCTTCCAAGCTCAGCACAGTGGCCGAATCCAAGCAAAGTGATGCTGCTCCTAACAAAGCGCTGCCCAAGCCTGCTGTGCCTGCGACAGTCGCTCGATAGGCTAAAGTAAAAAGTTATGGAATGTATTTTATCAGAGACTCTCTGTGTCTCGGAATGGAGAACGATGACCTCAGACGATGTAATGACATGTTTTTTCTTCAATCCTCTTGTCTTCAATACTTTTAGGCTCAATTCATTGCGTTCATTTCTCTGCGTTATACAGTATTCCATCCAATACTTTGCGTCAGCACGATTGCATTCAATACTTTTGCCTGCGGTGCTTTTGTATTCAGTGCTATTGTATTCAGACTTTTACATCCATTTCTGTGCCTTCTGTCCTACCGCATTCAGCGCTATCATTGTATTCAGTTTTGGTTTGAGCAGCAAGGTCGCTTTCGAGTCATGCAGACTTACGACCAAAAACTCGCCGCACGAGATGGTCTTTTCATAACATTGTGTGAGAGAAAGTTACAATACAAATGGCTGGTGGAGAGCAATTAAGCGAACCGGCGGCTCTTGACAACATGACTGCTGATACCGCTCTTTTCACCGCCATAACCACCCTGTAAGCTCGATTGGCCTCCTTTGTACACAGGGCCCCTGCTCGACAACTTCTTTTGCGCTTTTTCGTAGCGAAGGCGCTTCTTCACACGAGGGTTACGGTTGGCCTTTGGCTTTCGCTGAGACAAGCCCTTGTTCTTCTCGATGGTCCGGTTGATGGCACGCGGTTGTCCGTCCTCAAGTACATCGTCGGGTGCAATTCTCTCTGACGCACGCTGTTCGTCGTACTGCTCTTTACGTGCACGCCGCTCTGCTTTGCGGCCGTGTGCTATAAGATCATAGTACTCGGTATCGTCATTGTCCTTGCCAACATTTGCGCTGGCCCGCGCCTCACCAGACGCATCCATAACATCTTGCCAGTCACGCGAATCATCCTCGCCCCAATCGCCTCCGTCGAGCTCGGTGGATAGCATTGGCGCGCCATTCATCTTCGCAGCTCGATTGGCATTCGCATTTGCAACAGCCACTCGACTTCGCTCACGATCTCGATACGGAATATCCACGTCGCCTTGAAGCGCCTTGGCTTGCCTCGCGTCGCGTGCATCAATCTGGCCTGTGTGAAATTTGAGCGAGCGTCGCTTGGCCTCTTTATCTGCGGAGTCGGACGTGGTGAGTGCAGTGGGTTCACCGTACACATCGGAGTGCTCGATATCCTGTGGATTGATTCGGCGTCGCTTCTTCGTGCTGAGTTCCTCGTGGTCTTCTTGGTTCACAAGATCCGCGATGCCCGCCAGCGGGGCATTCTGGCGCTTGAGAGCCTTTTTACTGCCTTTGGACGCCTTGCTTTTAGCAGCGAGTGACTCTTTGGCTGCGTTCTTCTTCGTATGTCTCTCTTTGGCAAGCGGTGCCTCCTCCAACGCCTTGCTTTTCGCCTTCTTGCTCTTATGAACGTGTCTATTCTCCTTCTCCTCAGCTACCAGACTATCGAGTTCATCCTCTTCCAACGATCCCAGCGAGGCCGAATCTTCATCGTCCGAGTCTCGCTGCAATGCGGAAGGCGGCCGGAAAAGGAAGCTGGGTGTGTCCTCTACTTCTTCTTCCTCTTCCTCCTCTACTTCCCCTTCTTCCCCTTCTTCCTCTTCTTCTGACTCCACGCCCAAGCCGAAGCCCTCTAGTGCGGACAGGCCTGCTTTCAGCTTGGCTAGCCGCTCCACAACGGCATCCGTCGAGACGCCGTTCACGCCATTGGACTGACGAGCAGCACGTTGATGAAAGTAGAATGCTAGGAGAGTGACATACGTCATGAGGGTTTGATGGTGAAGGTGAACGAGTCCCATGGTGGGATGATCGGGGTTCTCTTCCATGAGCTTCTGAATCTGCTCAGTGACCCTCTGCAGATCTTCCACCACATCGGCGTACTCGCCTGCGAGTGCAATTGTCTCTGGCGTGTCCTTCTGTACCTTAGCCATGAGCTGCTCCGGAGAGAGTTGGACAGCCGGCTTTTGGTTTGATGTGGATGCTACATCGGCAGCGTCCTCATCCAAATCTCTCTTTCGCTGTTCACGAGATGTGCGGCCAGACTCGCGCAAGAAGTCATTGGATCCCAAGCCAAAATCATCGTCTGTCATTCCCTGACGGCTTTTCGCTTGTAGCTTGCGCACCTCGCGAATTTCCATCTGTCTTTTGTCCTCCTCATCCATTTCGGAATCGGACTCCACATCATCAAGGTTGTTCGTATTGTAATAAGCACGCTTGTTGGCGCCCCAACCTCCAATCTCGTCATCGCTCTCTCCTTGATCGGCATGCTCATCGCTGTCGTCATCGCTAGATATGTCCATTTTCTGGCTTTGCATCTTCCCACTTCCGGAAAGATGTTCGTCTTCTTCCTCTAATCCTGATTCGAGACCATCGTCTTCGTCCATGTCTGAGTCTAGATCGCCCTCCTCGCCCTCCAGGTCATCCTCGTCACCCTCTTCGCTATCGGAATTGGCTTCATGTACATCAAGAACGGATCTCCCAGTGTCAAATGCATCTATAGCAACCAATGTCAGTGAGTTGCTAAGAAACAGCAACGCGGAAATACGTACCATAGGGATCGGCTAGCTCAGTGTCTGAATCTCCTCCGAGGAGAATCTTGTCACGTTGCTTGTGGAATGTATCGATTTCATCGTCGGAGATATCTTCTAAAGGAGCAGTCTTCTTGCCTTTCTTCGGCCCGCCTCTTCGGACCATGCTGTGTAGGACAGAGCAGAGCAATGCAAAACTTCCTGTCGGACATGGAAATTTTGGATGGCGCGACACTTTCCAAAATACACGTGCCCAAGAAGCTCCTCCATGAACTGGAACTACGCTCGGTGTCTTGACCAACGAACGAACGGCTCGCCTTGCGGAGGCGCTCATCGTCAACACTTGCCATTTTTCTCTTCCGCGTATAGCATCGGGGCTTATTGCTCTCCACACATCCACCATACCACGTCATGTCTGCGCCCTCCGAGACAGAGGACAACCAGGCATCTGTCCCGCAACGTGATGAGCTCCATCTAGCTCTACACGAGCGCCTCGTGCAGACGGGAGAGTGGCATCGCATTTTGGCCGCCCTTCGTGCCAGCCTAGATGAAAGTGGCTGGACTGCATCCCTTCGCGACCATGCACAAGGTACGTTTATCGTCGACGATGTGCCTCGTCGCAGCTCACTTTCCGCTTCCAGCCACTGCGTCCTCTCAGCAGAAACTCAGTCTTCCGGACCTGATAGAGGACCTAGGTCCCTATGCGGAAAGTACGTGTGTAGTCATGTTGAAAGAATGCGAGCTCACCATGACGTTAGGAACCGTTCCTCACAATGTTCGAGAACAAATTCAAACGATGCTGCACGATTTTGTGTCTCGCAACGTCGAGGACGCTTAATATATGACCCTCATCTTGTATCATAAAGCTCTTTATAGCCAGCAAATGTGTATTTACGAGTACATGGAAAGGGAGAGCAGGCGACATGTCGTGCTGTGGCTCATGGTGCCGTGCAGCGCGTTTCTGCAAACCTGCTTTGTCGATCGGTGGAGAGATAGGTCCATCGATAGGTAGTGGACGTGTACGAAGCCGATCTTGTCGATCGACAAGTAGGCAGTTGTTGTATACCAAGCCCACTTCATCGATAGACAATTGAAATCTACACAGTTGTGGAACAATGAAGCCCAGTGACGTATCCACAGTCCAACGGAACCTCATCGCTTGACCCACGTGTACGCCTTGCGAGCCTTGGCGAGGCCGGTCTTCTTGCGTTCCACCATGCGAGGATCACGTCGGAGAACACCGTCTGAGGGGAGTGGTTAGTTCCACTGACAATATCCCTATGCCATACTCACCTTTGCGGAATAGTCTGCGCAGGTCCTGCGTCTGCGAGCGAAGCGCCTTTGTCTGTGCGTCTTCAGCACCATTCACGGCTTCTTTGTCGCTGGCCTTTTGTTCAAAGTGTGCCACGAGAGCTTGGGCAATGCCGTGTGCAATGGCACCTGCTTGTCCGCTCGTTCCTCCACCGCGTACAAGGGCAAAGACGTTGAAGACGCCCAGCATTCCAGCCAAGCGCAGCGGGTACACGGCGGCCTCACGGTCGGCTACACGGGAAAAGACGTGCGACAGGGACAGCGTGTTGACCAGGACCGAATGGCTTGCAGAAGACGGCACATCCTGTGCCGGAACAACCCATACACGAGCACTGCTCTCCTTGCGTCTTCCACGAGCGTATGCTCTGCCGAGCGAATCCACACCGACATGTCTAGGCATGGCACTTGACGACGTACCGTCCGCACGTACTTGTGTAGTGTCACGGGAGAACGTCTGCAAGGTCTCTTCCACCTGCGTGGCTAGTTTCTGATTGGCTTCACCTGCCTGTCCGGAAATGAAATGTGTCAAGAGGAATTCCCGGTACTTTGAGAGTACAACGAGCCGAGCAACGATGTGTCTGTACTGGCTTGTTTTCAAGGGTGTTCCGAGCTCGGCAGCAAGGCGATCGAGCTTCAGCCACGAGAGTGCACGGCGGGAAGTGGTGCTGGTCTGCGAAGAAGGGATGTGAATGGGAATGTTTGCCTGCTCAAGCGCCCGCTTTGTGCGACGAGCAAGGTCTTCCAAAAGAATGAGAGAGTCTACGTAAACCGGCTTGGCTGTGTAGAAGGAAGCCGGTACTGGCTTGATGCGTGAAGGAAGCACGGAAGCATGAGCACTAGGTAGGGATCGTGGAGCGACGGGAGAGGCACTTGTACTTGCCGATGCAGAGTGTGGACGAGTAGCAGAGCGGGTGGAAGCATGCTGCGTCAGCGTGGGACGGCAAGGGGCCTGCCCAAGCGTGGAGCAAGGCAGGCTCGTTGCGAGTCCGCCGAGACGGCACGTTGCTCTTCTCGCGAGCACCATTACCTGTAAGCCAGAAGGACGTCTGTGTAGTAGTAGGGCTGGGCAGGAGGAAGAGAATGGGCGTGTCAGTCAGTGCAGAAGAAAAGCGCGTCAGGTGACTGACTAGGAAGAAAAAGTTGGAAAGCTATGCATGGTGGACCACAGGTGCACACCCATCATGATGCGGCTTCGGCAGATGGCCATACAGTGGAGCCTGGGAGCGCCGAGGCGGGTGGTGGCAAGACAGGCTGAAGGAATGTACCAGAGGCCCTTTGTATCACGACGATTTCATGCGTGCCAGATTTGCGGCCACAGCACGGGTGAAAAGCACACTGACCACACGCAGACGGCTCCTCGCGAGGAGTCCATTGATGACCAAGATTCGAGCCAGTCCTTGCAGAGAGAGACACAACACGTATTCTCTGAGGATGGTGTCTCTCCTGCAGACGGTGGAGCGGCCTTCTCGTCACAGCAAGCGTCTTCTTCCGCAGACTCTCATTTGGCACACCAGGACTCTCGACCGACACACCAAGACTCCCCACTGGAACGTCTCTTCTCGAGCGAAGATAGTTACGCACGGAACGAAGTCAACCTGTCAAAGAGGCCTCCCTCGTTGCAACAGAGCGGCGCACAGTTCGTTCCTCGATCTGTGCTTGGAGGCCTAACATCCGAGGAACCATCGCAAGCTGCGTCACTCGAGCTCAACCGGGAGTGGGGTGATGATCTGGAGAGACCTCGATCAAATCGGCGACCCTCCAAATCTCAGCGTGGTTTTGCTGGCGGGACAATGATGCCACGCGAAAAAGAGATCTTCCATGAAATCTTCCGATCGATCATCGACACGAACCAGCCCATGGGGCAGACGCCTCCCGTCGACAACGTGTTTGGAAGCTCATCTGGGAATGTCAAAGAGGAACAGTTGCGCTCTCTTTATCAAAAGACGCTCGACGCCCGGGAAAAGCAGCGCGGTAGCTCGCGGAGACGTGCACAACAGTCCTCCAGGAAGAACCTTTTCCACTTTCTCGAGGGGCCAGCGACCGATGCCATTTCGCCACAGGAGCTGGAAGAGGGAATTGATCGTGCCAGAGAGCAACTGGCAGAATGCCAATCGGTTCATGAGATCTGGGAGTGGGCCCGCAAAAACGTATGGCCTTCTAGTAAGGAGCAGACCGCCGCTCCATTCGGAATCAAGACACCTTTCTATGCACCTGCACTGCATCTGTTGCATCAGCAACTACGGGAACGATTCAAGGCACCACACGCGGCGCTCGCTGTTCTGCAGATTGCAAAAAGCCTAGGGCCGGAATCTTTGGTGCTGGGCTGCACACCGTATCTGTATGACGAGGCCATTCGAACCTATTGGACGATTCTGCATGACTTGCAGGGCACCCACGATCTCGTCTGCGAGGCAAAGGACACAGGTATTCTCACGGGGGCGTACAGTCGCACCGTAGAGCAGGCGTCACGGTTCGTTCGAAAAAAGGACGACGACAACGACGACTCGCAGCGAGTCGAAGAACGGATCGCCAATTATCTGCAAGACGTGGTCGCCGAGGTACGCAGTGAGACTGCACAGCTGCGTGCAGGGGCCGCATCTTCCTTTGCCGACCGCAGCGACAGTCTCTTGAACCAGATGGTGTCCAAGCCCCCCAGAGAGAGCCACTCGCGGCGACAGCGGTCGAGCAGGGCAGCATCTCCTAGTGTGGTGTAAGATGTTGCTCTGCACAGCACCCGTGGCTACACTTACGTGTTTACCTCCCATCTGATCGAGGCTGCTTGAAGATCCGCTTGTATTGTATCCTTTTCTCCACTATGCATCATATCGCTCTGTAGTGTATCACGAAACGCACAGCCAAGCCGTGTGTGGGTTGTATCTCCATACACCTACTTACTACCTTTCACTATCTACCACCTCCTCATACATCCCTCCATGTTCGTCTCTGTCTACCAATATGATGTATTTACTATGTCCTGCAGCCACCCATTGTGTACAGCAATCTATGAATCCGTTCTTTCGGAACACACTCCACAGCCAAGCCGTCTTGTTTCTTCCCGTACACACTTCACAGACTACGCCGTTTTGTTTCTCTTGTTTCTCTCCATACGCACTTCACAGCCAAGTCGTCGTCGCCGCGTTGTCTGTCGCAGCCAAACCGTCCGGGGTTTCAACATGTCCCACATTGGTCCCCTAGCCATGTCCGTATCGGGCTCGGACACTCCTCAGCGCACTGGCCTCGCTACGCTCGGGGACGAATGAGCTAAGGGCAGCAGATCCCGCACAAATTTTCGCACAGCCAGTGTATTCCGTCTAGCTTAGCTGTCTAGATAACACTCTTACAAATTCCTGTATTCATTTCGTAACACTGAATTCCACCTACTGAGCTGCCTTTCCGGTAACGTGCATATGTGCTTGTATGGTGCCTTGCCACCCAAATGTAGTGTTGCGAAGTTTAAAAATTTCATAGCGCAAGCACCGCTCTCACTGGCCATTCGCCAAATTTCTTTCCCCATGTTCCAACATTTATTGAAAGGCCGTCGACGCGTGGCAAGTGCACTGGAGCGCTGTCCCACTCTTGGAGATTTCTTCTCATCAAACGTGAATTGACAGATATATCTCAAGCCCCAACATCTCCTCCTACACCCACCTCCTTCGTCGACTCTCTCTCTGATCATGTCGGCTGTGGCTCCTCACGTAACGACAGCAAGTCTCCGCAACAAGGTGGCCGTGCCACCCGCATCAGACGCACCACAGCCGTCTTCCCGCCTCTCTCACCGCCAGGCCGAGAGCTACAAGAAGGAGGAGTTGAAGCAGTTCGAGGTCCCCAATTTGACCATTAAGGACCTCCTGACGTCCATTCCCTCACACTGCTTCGAGCGATCTGCATGGAAATCCTCTGCATATGTCGTCGGTGACTTCACCATGGTCGCCTGTTTGGCCTACCTGGCGTCGTTTATCGACCCTGTTGTCGACTCGATCAAGTACCCACAGTCTGCGCTCTTGTCCGCTTCCTGGCAACATGCCCTGCTACGCTTTTCGCTCTGGGCTGTGTACACCTTCTTGCAAGGAATGGTTTTCACGGGTATTTGGGTTATTGCACACGAATGCGGCCACCAAAGCTACAGCGCCAGCAAGACGATCAACAACACTGTCGGCTGGTTCTTGCACTCGGCACTCCTGGTCCCGTACCACTCATGGCGCATCTCCCATGCTCGTCACCATGCCGCCACTGGTCACTTGACGCGCGACGAAGTATTTGTGCCGCGCACACGCGAGCAGAAGGGACTGCTTCCTCTCCAACCTGCTCGTTCCAGCACCGACGCCGAGGACGATGCTCGTGTGGAGCGCCAACTCGAGTCCGACTCTGGTGCTAATGAGTCTGCGCACCCGTCTTCCCACGAGGAAGAGAGTTGGGGCGAGTGGTTGACAGAAGTGTTGGAAGACGCTCCGCTGTACAACTTTATCTACATCATGGTCCAGCAGCTGCTTGGATGGCCTTTGTACCTGTTGAAGAACTCTTCCGGCCAACTCCACTACCCCAAAGGCACCAATCACTTCAACCCTGAGTCGTTCATTTTCGATGCACGCCACCGCAATCAAGTCATTGTCTCAGACATCGGCATTGCCTTGACGCTCTCGTCGCTAGCCGCCTGGGCTCACTTTTCGGAAGGCGGCATGTTCGATGTTTTCCGTTACTACCTGGTTCCGTATCTATGGTGCAACCACTGGCTGGTCATGATCACCTACCTTCAACACACCGACCCGCTCGTTCCCCACTACACCGCCGATGTCTGGACATTCCCCCGAGGGGCTCTGTGCACCGTGGACCGCAAATGGCTCGGCCCCGTGGGTCCGTATCTGTTCCACGGCATTGCCGAGACGCACGTCCTGCACCATGTTTCTTCCAAGATCCCCCACTACCATGCATGGGAAGCCTCGGAGGCACTTAAAAAGCGCCTTGGTCCCCATTACCAATCCTCGGAAGAGAACGTGTTTGTCAGTCTGTGGAAGAGCATCCGACAATGCAAGTTTGTCGATGAGAGCGAACGAGTATGCTTCTACCGAAACGCTCGAGGCGTTCCATCTGCTTGTGTTGCACCGGACAGCGGCTACAACTCGGACTCGGGCGTCACGCTATCAGAGTAATGTATGTGGACCGTCCATCGGACACGCTAAGCTGTTCATATGAGACGCTGTCCGCCCTATACACTATTCACATAAAGCGCCATTCACCCTATACACTGTTCAACGAAGCGCTATTTCACCCTATACACTGTTCAACGAAGCGCTATTTCACCCTATACACTGTTCACACATATATATAGTTGAAACATAGATCTAGACGTTTTACATGGAATTTGACTTTTACGATCCGATATTCAATGCAACTTTGCTCTGTCTGATCTGGTGTCGTAGGGTGAATGTGATGGGTAGAGAAATTGTGTCCACGCTTAGGCTAATGCCACGCATTGTGAAGTACCGGCAGCTGCCGGACTGATAGACCAGCACCAGCCCGACTTGCAGACCGCGAGCACTCAACCTGCAAAGCAAATAGCATGGCCGAGATGTGCTTGGAGTGCTTGTCAATCGCGCAGTGGAGAGTGGTAAGTCACTTGGCCCGTGCTCAGGTCGCCATTCGAGAGCGGAACTTTGCTTCTTGTGCCCTTCACGTCTGTACCCTTCCCGCTTGTCGCTCTTGACGCTCGTAGTCCGCACACACGTCGCTGCAGCTATCTGCACGTCACACTCTTTCTCCCTCGTGCTGTCGCCGTCGCGGCGGTGCCCTTGTGTGCTTCGACGACTTCTTCGGGCTCTAGACGCTCAGTGGACGTCGAAGACGTCAAGGCTAGGCATATCTCTCGGCAGCATTGGCCTTCCTGTGCCATCACATACGCTTCCACTTCCTCCACCCTCTCGCATCGACAAACGCCACGCCATAACATGCCCTACGAGCGCTCGAGCCGTGCAAATGGACGGCGTCCTCTGCCGTGGTGGCTCCGGCTTCTAAAGCACGTATGTGGACCATTTACATACGCACAGACACTTATCTTCTCGCAGACGCAGGGCATCGTCACAGGTCTTGTTACGCTGGGATGTTTGCACTACCGCAATGCACATTCACTCTACTTTGTGGCCGCCAGTCTGGCCACGAGCTTCTCAGGTAAGCAAAACACAGCATGCCTTGACTCGTGCCGCTTAACCCTACCAGCCAAAGGTCTCAAGAAGGTGGTTCGTCAGCCGCGGCCCCCAGGCTCTAGTGTGAAAAAGACATCCGGAATGCCTTCCACGCACAGCTCGTGAGTTGTCGATAAACACTTGGACAACTCCTCACACCTGCAGCTCGGTGACCTTCATGTCCTTCTATCTCACGACTTTGCTTGTCGCATCTTCGTCCACAGAGCCCCCGCACTTGGCATACCGCTTCCGTGCACTCTGTATACCCCTGCTTCTGTGTACGCCTTTGGCTGTCATGTATTCGCGAGTTCGTCTCGGCGTCCACACGGCCGCCCAGTGTGGGGCGGGTGCGGTGCTGGGAAGCGTTTGTTGCCTAGGGTACACAGTGCTCTGGAGACACTGTGTAGACGGCTCTGTCGTGGCAATACACGCGGACAAAGCGATTCATGTCCTGGAGAACTTGCTTCGCAATCTTATCTCGTGATTGTCGCGACGAACACTCGTCGCAGCATACTGAAAGGAAGGCGTGGGTTGGTAGTGTGAGAAGGAGATAAAGAAAGGTGTGGGTTAGTAGTGTGAGAAGGAGATAAAGGAAGGTGTGGGTCGGTTGTGTGAGAAGGAGATGGAAAGGGTGGTTTGGATTGGCACGGAAAAGGAAGGCATGGTTTGTGTCACGGAAAACGGCACGGGAAAGGAACGTGTTTGAGGAACTGAAAAGGGAGACGTATCTTGTTTGTGGCACTCGCAGGGAACATTGCGTCGTGCTGGTGCCCAAGATACAGCTGTTGTATATCGCACAATTACGCACCCAACAAGCACAAGCGCGCAGTCTAACCATGGCATGAAATGAATTTGCTAACACATCATGTGTCTATCTTTCGGAATCCTTTGACCTAGTGCAGAAGACGAGTCAGTCGTGAGTGGAGCCGAGGACAGTGTGACATACCCGAGCATCTTTGAGAAGTTCAGAGTACATGTCGACTAGGTGTTTGCACTCCTGGTGATGGTTGACACCCTCCCCGAGGTAGCACTTCTTCAGCTCTTGCCGAACGAGACGTGCTTCGTATACTTTGATCCAGTCCTCACGCAATTTATCGTTTCGGGATTGGAAGATTTCTAGCAAGCAGCATATCAGTCGTGCTTTCGGGGACACTCTGTCCATGTCACTCACCCTTCATCTCCTCCGTAGAGGGAAGCCCCGGAATACTTTGTTCATCGGCCATGCTTGCGTGCACGTCTGTGAGTATGGAGATGCGTGAGGGTCACTACTCCGCCCGCCCGACGCGCCCACGTGGTCGCTCAGCTGCCTCGAAGAAATTCGCGCTTATGTAAGGACACAATGCGCGCCGAGGCCGCAGCCAGTTGGTGCGTCAAGATTCCATCAGCGTTTTGTTGCTACCTCTCACCGATCCTCAAGATAACGGCAGCAGAAATGGTGAGTGTCATGCAGTGTCTCTCGGCACTGTGAGAAATTGTACAAGCAGATGCTGACGTCTGTAGGCAAAGGTCAAAGCATACGAGCTGCAAGGAAAGTCCAAGGCGGACCTCTCCAAGCAATTGGATGAATTGAAGAAGGAGCTCCTCCAACTCCGTGTGCAAAAGGTTGCTGGTGCCTCGAGCAAGTTGACTCGCATGTGAGTAGGCCTTTCTCGGACGGTGGTAGAGTGGACGTCCAGATTGCGTGGCGATAAACATGACGTTTGCGCGTAACAGCATCGATGTATGAGGAAAGGAATTCTTTATAGCCCTGGAAAAAGCATGCGGACATCCATATTTCCTCCGACATTGCTTTGCTTCTATTGCCCACGAGCTTCCTTTCGCCTCCCTTTCGCCAAGCATGGCTCTTCTTTCCTCCTCTTCGACTTTTCTGGCCACGTCCCGTCCACTTCCCGTCCGTTCGTTCCTTCTTCGCCACAGTGCTGACTTTCTTCTCTTCGCAGCAATGGTGTTCGCAAGTCCATCGCACGCATCTTGACCGTGATCAACCAGAAGCAGCGCGCCAACCTCAAAGAGTTCTACAAGGGCAAGAAGTACCAGCCTCTTGACCTCCGTGCCAAGCAGACCCGTTCTCTCCGTCGGGCTTTGTCGAAGGTGAGTTTGCATAAGAAAAACATTCGTAGCGTTCCTCATCATACTTCGCAGGAGGACCGCAAGCGTGTCACTGAGCGTCAACACAAGAAGGACATCCACTTCAACCGTCGCAAGTACGTCCTTAAGGCGTAAGCGTTGTAGGAGACAACTTCTCTAGTTTTCCCTGCCGGCACTTCTAGCCGTGACAGAGAACTTGTGTACTTGTGCCTAGTAGACACTCTTACTTGCACACTAGCATCGTGTATCTTCATTCACACAGCTTATCAAAATATGATAGTCATGCCATATCTCCCTCATTGCCGCCCTCCCTGCCTTTCTTCTTTGAGCAGCAGCAGCACAGGTTCGCTCCTCCGATTTTCTTCACGCGCTGCTCCACGTGGCGCGCAAGCGAGCCGGCTTGGGCCGTGTGCGCGGAAACACGATCTCCAAAGCTTCTCTCGTCCACACTATACAATTGAGCGGGTGGTGAGTAGACATTGGAGGTGAGCCAAGACGAGCATGGGCGTTGGTCTGTGTGGCAAATGTGCTTGAAGATCCAGAGCCGCCCGATGGAGCGACTTGCCGTAGCAAGCGCCAAAGGGAGGGCCGTCTGTCGGGAACTTTCCTCGTTCGCCCATTGTCATACCCCATACATCTTCGTCATACGGTCACTTTTCCATACAAGCAAACAGTAGCTGATTCTCTCCCCGCAGTCATGCTTTCGCAAACCCTCTTGACCGCCAGCAGGCGAGCAGCACCCCGTGCAGCCGCACCTCAAGGTGTGCGCTTTGCTTCTAACCTGCCCCTTCCCCCCAAGATCGCGACACCCAAGTCCGTCCAGGGCCCCGCTGGCGGCGATTCATCCCGGATGGAGTCCGTCGTAGCTTTCTACAAGAGTCTACCTAAGGGTTCAGCCCCTGCCAAGCGCAGCAGTGGCATCAAGGCTCGGTGAGTTTGCTGACAGGCATGCTGTACGTGTATGCTGACATGTTGTTCTCCAGCTACTTTGACGGTGCCAACGCCTCTGGAAAACCCATCATTGCCACCATCGCTACTCTCTTGCTTTTGGGTTACACTCTCGAGTACCAACACTTGAAGCACCACAAGAACTTTGAGCATTAGAGTGGACTACGGAGCATTCTGTACGACTGTCCGTGTGACGAATTAGATGACATTGTTTATCATGTATGTGTGGTGTCAAGAATTGAGAGGACAGGGAATGGACCAAGGGAATAAATATAGTCCGTTGGGGAGGGCATCCTGCGAGAGAAGGCATGCAATGCTTTGTGTACAACACATGCAGATGCTGAAAGCACATTGAGTACCTGGAGAGAATGCATCGTTGTCACATTTCGTAAGACGGCATAAAGGACATATTAGTGCTTGCGAAGCATGTACAAGACGGCGTCAAAGAAAGCAACCGTGTGTGTAAAAGACGAGGGCATCAAAGACACAATAATCGTGCTGAAACACAACAAATGTGCTGGACAGCAATTATCCGACCTGCCGGTCGGCGTTCTGTTTGTCTCCTGAGACTGTTTCCTGGAGACAGTCTACTTTACGCCCGCCGCTCGATTGTATCTCATTTTCTGTTGCGTCCATCTACACGAGAGCGCCACATCTTGAACAATGGGACTTACGCGCGAAACAAAGGGACGGCGTAATACTTTCCATAGGCTCTAAGACCGTTGAAGTGACCTGAATGTACAAGGACTACTCGAGCTCTCACTTTTCTCCAAAATAAATGTTCGATGCAAATATTTACGGATTCTTTGTCCATTTCTAACCCGTATGGTGACGCCCAAACGGCTGCGCCCCGATTTGTTTGTTGTTCCTTTGTTGGTGTATTCGCTTGTCGTATGGTTGTCGCTGCTACTGCTTGTAGTAACCATCTTTAAATACAGAGCAATGCCAATACTAATGTAAAACCGTATACCTCTTTGATGCACCTTGATTGGGTTGAGACGATGAGTACGGGGGTAAGGGTACGAAAGGATGATCTCCGGCAGAATTCTGACACCATTCACCAATAGGTTTCTTACTTTCTCTTGTGTCTACTTTGTAAATTATTTATGTATCATGCTGCATGTTCACCTATCCTCTTGTCATCGTTGCTACAGACACCATGGGGACAAGTTCACGGCTACCCATGTGAAAATAATGTAGTTCGCTTCACGCTCCCCTATGCGCAGCCCCCCATTGGCCTACTTCGGTTCGCAAATCCTCAGCCTATCGAGACATTAGTGGGTCATGATGCCACTGTAATGCCACCATCCTGTCTTCAGGAGACAGGAGACGTCCGTGGGGGAAATAAACCCAGTGAGGATTGTCTCTATGCGACGTAAGTAAAAAAATACTTTCTCATGATTTTTCCTAACAGAAAATCTAGGTATTATCGACCGATCACTAACCACTTGCGGAAGCTTCCAATCCTGGTCTGGATCCATGGAGGCAGCGGAATTAGTGGCTCTAGCACAGCAGCTGGCCTTGATGGTACACAGCTTGCTGCGGAGAATGGCGCAATTGTTGTGCTTTTGCAGTACCGTCTCGGTCTTTTTGGATGGCTACAGTCGTCCTCTACAATAGACGAAGAACAAGGAGGAGAGCCTGGAAGTGGACTTGTAGCTGGCAATCAGGCTCTTCGCGATGTTCAGCTAGCTCTAGAGCAGGTCAGAGTATTGGCTGATTCTTTAGGTGGAGACCACTCAAAAATCACACTGATTGGTCAGAGTTCAGGTGCAACTATGGTCCGCGCTTTGCTCACAACGCCATCTGCCCGAGATTTGTTCAATAATGCCGTGCTCGTCAGTGATCCACAGGACTACGATTTGTCCAGTAAACAAGACAATAATGATTTAGGTCAATATGGTCTCTCGTTGCTGAATTGTTCCATAGATGCAATTCATTGTGCTCGCAACAAGACTGCCTCTCAGATTCTCACGGCAACTACGGAAGCATATGTTCAGGTTCCTCCACAAAATGCTCGCATATCTCCAGGAACACCTTGGCGACCCATGGTCGGTAAGCTGGTGACGTCAACCATAGTCGATGGCACCGTATCTAAGGATGTCATTATGACGACTGTGGCGCAAGAAGCTGGCACTCTTGCTGCATACTTGTATAATTTCACCCCTGCTGGTGCAACAGAGATGAAACAGACATATTCAAACAACTCTGTTACGCTTTGTTCGGCTGTCAGTGCAGTTTTTGGTGCAAAACGAAGCCCACAGCTCTGTCAAGATGCATCATTGTATCCTGTGAATGAACGCCAACCCGACGCTCTTAGATCCACGTTTCAAAGAATCGCTACAGATGGCTTGTGGAGATGTGCAGTTCAGCGAAACGGTGTCAAGTACGTTGAATAATTTAAGAAAAATCTGTGATCCTAGCTAACATACGATCTTAGTCTAGGCAGGAAAGGTGGGAATATCTGGCTGGCTCAGTGGAACATAGGAATCACCTACCCGTCGAACGCGAATGCAGACTTCTGCATCTATGACGGCCACGTCTGTCACGAAGTATGTATACAAGTGTATTCAGCTTCATCCGGTTGACATTCTATTCAGGATGACATTTTTATGATTTTTGGAACAGCAAAAAATCAATCACAGGCAGCTGCAAGTCTTGGTAAAGAGTTTCGTAGCCGTCTTGTCCAATTCGCCCTGACATCGCAGCCTAATCCACCAGACACATTGGTCTGGCCACGTTTATTTGACGAAGATCAATTGAATTTGCTGCTGCTTGGACACCAGCGAGATACACTGACCGGGACCTCGACGATCGCAAAAAATCACTCCGCAGAAGCCTGTACAGATGTTTGGGGAGACAAAGTTCCCTTTGACTGGCAAATATACTCTGCATGATCATTCACGGTGATTGTCGGAAACCCTCTTTCCTCTCCATTGAAATGTCACACACGCATCTGTACCATCTCTGGACAATATATGTTTCCACGCTCCACTTCGTACATTATGAGATGAACATTGTACATGCTTAGTAGTTATCATCCGACCGATAGCGTTTTCGTTCACGATCATCACCTCCGCCGCCGCCGCCACCACCTCGACCGCCACCAAAGAAGTTGGGATTCTGCGAATTATTAAGCCGTCAGCTATAAAGACTTTAGAAAGTCCATTCACTCACAAAATGACCCATTCCCTGGTTCATGGGCCTGCCGCGACCGCCCCAATTGTTACCTCGACCCATGCCGCCGGAATTGCCCATGAAGTTCATAGGGTTATTCCCTCCAAAAGGGGGCCGCCCGTTGCCGCCACCCATCATCCCCATCATCATGGGGTTCATCATCGGCATGCCGCCACCATTGGGGCCACCCATTCGGATCGGAGCGCCAGACATGGGGAAGTTCTGTTGACCATCGCGTCTTGTATTCTCACGAGCACCCATGGCCATACCACCTCGCCCACCCCGCGTCGGGCGTCCTTCTTTTGGTGGTGGGTCTACAAACAACATGAGTGCGAGCTACGAATCCCAGAAATGTGCATACCTTTTGGCAACGTTCTGAACGGATTGCCGTTGGCCGACGTTGAGACATTGACTGTGGCACGCTTGTGATTGACATCGCTATTCGACTTCAGCCATCGAAGAGGTAGTATTGGAAACAGACTCACTTATTTTCAAACCAGTCTTTGAGATACTGGGCCTCTGGCTCGTCTGCGAGCTCAACAAATGCCACGCCTTTGGACTTGCCATTGACTTTGTGCTCGGAGAATGTGATGTCGGCCAAGGTGATCGGGATGCCCAGATCGTTGGCAATTTTGCGAATGTTCTCATCGCTCACCCACTACGTATAGCAAGATTAGTGTGTACCACCAGTGAGATCGCCAACATACCCAGTCCAGTTCTCCTACGTACAGAGCGTTCTGTACGGTGGGATCGGTCACCTTGGGTCTTCCAGCCAATGCCTTGCGAGCGGAAGGCGCATCGGCGCTCGAGTCCTCCGAGGGCCTGTTTTGAGAGAAATTGGGGGCCCCATAGCCACCGGCTTGAGCAGGTTGACTAATCGGAGGAGGAGGCGCTTGCTTGCTGTCAAACTACAGGACATCCGATCAGCACCACACCAACACTGTCTGTCCAACCTCACATCAGCTGCATCATCTCGTTGGCGCTTGTTTCCAGCGACCGCCGAGCTATCATCCTCTTTCGCCTGGTCGACCTTATTTTCCACCGGCTCATCAGCCGTGTCTGCCTGCTGTCCACCTCCATAGATGTCTGCATCCTACAGACGAGCAGCAAAGACAATGCATGAGTCAGTCACCTATGAAGAGCCTCGGACCACCCCAAGGGACACGGCCTACCAGGGAAACTGGAAGGCGTGCCCGGGTTTCTAGCATACAACTCACACCGTACAGATCGAAACCGTCGTCCATATTTGGATCAATTTACTAGTACAATCGTCAAAGAGCCTCCTGTAGTGTCTCGAGCGCTTAGCGATAAGTTGTACAAATTTGAATGGTAGGTTAGAGTGAATGGCTAGATAGATACAAATGATGCCGGAAGAGGATCAATATACAGCCGATGCGAAGGTAGCAGTAGAAAGAGGGAACGGAGTTTTGTCAGAAACAATCGAGGAGTATTGAAAGACGACTTACCTCATGAGCTTGTTGAGCGGTGGAGCGGATGGAGGAGCACGGATGGGTGACAGACACCTAGGCAGGCGATGCGAGCCGGCACGTGACACGTCGAGAAGTTTTCCTAGGCAGACCTAGGCAGACCAAGCGGTCCTTACACTGTCTATAGCAATTGCGGCCCTCGTCGTGAAAGGAATTCTGGTATCCACACAGGCAGCGGTAGATTGGTACACACCATTCTATCGACATAGAAAGTAGAGCGATGCTGGCAGCAAACAGTGGCGTGCTTGCCAACAGCTCTGCTGCACAGAAAAGCATGGCGATGCGGCTATCCAGCTATTTCCCCTCACACATCGCCCATCGAACACTTGCCACAACGAGCAGGAGGTGTGCGGAAGAAACTCACCCCACCTCCATGACAGCGTCGATGCAACAAACGGAAGAGTCCACGAATCAAGACCGCTATACCTCGGGGTCACGCGCTCCAGCACGACGAAATGCCCCTTTACCTCCATACAAAGTATGGATTCAATCGCAAGGAAAGGCGTTCGAAAGGCCACCACCGGGACGTGGACCATTTTGGATTGGGGACTCGCCATTCCCGCTGAACCCTTCCTTCAGTCCGCCGGCGCCACTGTCGCATCAGGTCAAAGAAACAATGAAAGAATTACACTGGAAAGATCCACAGCGGAACTCCGTTCACGCTCTGTCGCAGCGCTTCAAAGTATCCAAGGAGAGGGTCGTGGCTATCCTGCGTCTCATGGCGCTAGAATCTGAACAGGAGCGCGAGGTAAGTGTCGAGAAGCGAAGCACGCGAGGATGAGAGAAGTATTATCGATTAGTCTTGAAGACATCTCTATGGTTACAACAACCCAAACACTGATTTTGAAAGAAGCTGTGCTGGAACATCTGGCTGACATGGATTTCACAGGGGAAAGCACTGCAGACGGTGTTTCAGAAGGAGATGGATCGCTTGCTGGGTGCGGTGACCAATGCGAACGCGGCCACGGAAGAAGCGCAGCAGCTCAAGCAGCTGCCGGCGGGCATTGTGCGAGGTGTTCCGCGCGAAGAGATCCCAATGACGGAAAGTACCAAAGTGAGTTGTCGAAAGTGTCTCTCTCTGTAAGCTTACACAACCATAGCACATTCCTTCGCCCATTACACCAGCACTGCGAAAGGAGGCCGCCGACCGCACGATCCAACTTCGCACACTCCCCACAGGAGGTCCTTCCACGTATGGCCCTCCGCTGCAAGAGAATACTATGGGAACTCGCTCGGCCATCACCTATGTGGACCTATCGAGTCGGCCCAAATCTTATCAGAGTGCGGGTGTAGCGGAGCGAAATGCACGTCGAGCAGCGCGGCGCCGACGCCATCACCAAAACCAGTAGATGTGGAGCAATCGTATACTATTTTGTGCTCTGTAGAATTGTGTGTCCTGTCCTGTACTGCACAGAGGCAACTGTCAGAAAATGTGTTTTGCTCCCACCATCTGTGTGCCCCAGCACAATCTTCCATCTCGTTTCCCCCCGTTGCTTGCCTCTGTACGAGGAAATTCTTTCCGCCGAAATTTGGACGCGTGCCCGTCGAGAGATCAACACTTGTAACAACAACACCACATATACACCACACCCATGCTCTCATAACATGCCCTTGCTGCAGGACTTGGACGCTGCCCTCGCGGGGCAGTCCTCGACTGCATCCTGTTCACTTTCCCAGTCTTCCAAGACACAGGCCCACGAAAAAGCTTGCTCGTCTTCTCTCCCCTCCAAAAGTCCTCGCTTGGACCTGTCGACGTGCACGCTTGCTGCTCTGAAGGTACGAACGAAACAGAATTGATCCATCCTACTCTTACATTGTTACATTCTCCACACAGGTAGAAGCAGCAAAGTATGGTTTCCGCACCTCAAGCTCACGCACAGTACTTGTGGACCAGGTACAGGCCGCCTACACTGCGCTGGACAAACGTGATGCCGACGCCGATACCTCACTGCATTCTCTGTCGTCCAATGGAGATTCTTCCATGTTCGACTCCACAGAGACAGACACAGACGACGATGGGAGCATGGGCGACTTGACAGTCCAACTCCTTGCTGAGTCGAGGCAATCGCAGACAAGCCAGACACATGCCCCTTATGGCATCGAGGCACCCGCCACTCCTCTGGAGACACGCCAGCGCCGCACACCTCACGATTCACTTACAAGCCGTGCAAACAATGGTCATACTTCATGCGCAAACGACGGTCATTCCGGTGGCAGCTGCACAACTTCGGACCATGAATCAGACACAGGCACGGAATCAGAATCAGACGACTCACATCGCCCCGAGCCTTCGATGGGGCGAGTGCCGGCATTGGTCGCCAAGAAGATCCACGACGCGATTCTTGCTAACGAAGACTTGTACGATCGCATCCTGCTCTTCGAGCCGATCTCCTTCGACGAAGCTCTCAGTACAGTCAAGCAGGCGGGCGTGACGATTCGCAGCAAGGAGGTCCTGCGGAACTGGCTCGATGTGCAGTGCATCTGCTTCTATACTGCGGAGCTCAGTGGGCCACGGTACCGATATTGACATTGGTTTCATCTAGAGATCCGTGAGCTGCTCAAAAGCTACTATCTGCGGTTCCATTCGGATCTCTGGGCTGCTCTCGACGGCTGCTCTCGACCGATTCTGATAAAGGTTCGATACAATACATTCCGTGTATAATACAAACAATGATTGAGTACATCAGCGGTCTTGTGATTTTGGCGAGGATGGGGCGTGCTTGTCAGAGTCTTGGACAGTGCTGGCGGCGGCGGCGGCCGCAGCTGCAGCCACCGCACTCAATCCTTTAAGATGCGCTTTGTCAGGATCGGATCCGTGTTCCTCTGCGTCTTGTGATCCAGCACCCGGATCCTGGGGGTCCTCTGATTGGGAGGCGCTCTGCGAGGGAGGTGGAGGTGCTTGGCCGCCCAAAGCACTGATGGCGAGACGAAGACTCTGGTTGTCAGCACGAAGGGCTTCAATAGTTTTGAGTGCATCTTCGTGACGCTGTTGATAGTAGGCGACGGAGGCAAGTGCCTCGTCGGCCTGCTTGGCCTTTGTTTCGATCTGGCGGAAATGCCTGGCTAGAGTCAGCGACGGAAGAGTGTGTGGGTTGCGGAAACTTACTCGTCACGTCGAGCGCGGAAAGCCCGTTGTGCGGCTCTGTTCTGCGCAGCGCGTTTTGTTGCACTCAAGGGACGGCCATTCCGAGCGAGCAGCGCCGGTTCGTCGCCTGAAGCAGCGGCATGATCTGGATCTTCTGCGGAGGCATCCTGAGATTCGGACTGTGGACGCGAATCGTTCTGCGGATGGTGTGAGGAGCCTGTGTCAAGGCCTGGCACGTTTCCAAACAGCTTGACGAAGCTCTCGCTTGCTGGCCACGAACTCCAGTTCGAGGGCGGCCATTGCTGTGAGGTGGACGGCGGCACATCGCCTCGCTGCAGCGACTTATTCTGGCGGGAGGTGGGCGAAGCTTGACGCTTCCTTTTGGATGTGTCGATGGGGCTGTGCTCTGCGTCCTGTCCATAGTGTTGCTGCTGGCTGGCGGCCTGTGCAAGTTGCATGACCGCGTTCATGGCGTCTCGATGACCTTTGGCCAGACGTAACTCGGTGGCTAGTGCGCCGTCGTCCGCAGGGGGATGTTCTGCAGGGGATGAGCGGAAGACATGTAGGATGGAGACAACTCACCACCTGCTCGAGGGGGCTCGCTCATTTGGAAGGGAGCTTGAGCATTGTTCTCGTTGGGCGGAGGAGAATGTGTGTTGGACGAATTCGACGCCTGCATAATGGACAGATGGAGGCGGATGACTAAGGCTGACTGTACACGGACGGACAGGATTAAACGGGACGCGACTTGGCTCTGCCTGGAATTTTTATGCAAAGCCTCCCTGCCCGCCAAAGCAAGCGCAGGGCACCGCGCAGGCAGCGAAGAAAGGGAAATTAAACTCGAACGCGCTTGGATGCTTTTGTTGCCTGAGTTACAAAAATGTGAATGCGGCCCAGCGTTTTCTCCCTGGAATGGCGTGTTTTCGAAAGTTTGCACGATTTGGGGCGTTCGTAGAAGGAAGAGACATTCTCCTCGTCACCTTCATAGACCATGGATCTACTGTCTCAATTACTGGAAAGGACGCCGCTGGTGAGGGACTTGTCGTCCACCGGACAGGCGTTCGCGCTGGCGGTTGGTATTCCGCTTGTGGCCGTCGTGCTCAACGTGCTCGCCCAACTTGTTCTTCCTAAGAACCCTTCCGCACCGCCGGTCGTGTTTCACATTGTTCCCATTATTGGCAGCGCCATCACGTACGGCATGGACCCGTACAAATTCTTCTTTGACAACCGTGAAAAGTACGGCGATGTGTTCACCTTCAAACTTCTTGGGCGGAATATCACAGTTGCCTTGGGCCCCAAGGGCTCCAACTTGGTCTTCAATGGCCGCATAGCGCAAGTCTCTGCAGAGGAGGCCTACACGCATCTCACTACGCCGGTGTTTGGGAAGGAAGTTGTGTACGATGTGCCAAATGCCGTGCTCATGGAGCAAAAGAAGCTCATCAAAGTAGGTCTATCCACAGACAACTTCCGTGCATATGTTCCTCTCATTACGGATGAAGTCTCTCGGTATGTGGCACAAGACCAAGCATTCGCACCGTTCCACAATGGACAGTCGACTGGTGTCGTGGACATTTTCAAGGCCATGTGTGAGATTACCATCCTGACTGCCAGTCGCACCTTGCAAGGAAAAGAGGTGCGTGAAGGCTTGGATAAGACGTTTGCCGATCTGTACCATGATCTCGACATGGGATTCACACCCATCAACTTTGTCATTCCTCATCTGCCGCTCCCCGCCAACTTCCGCCGTGACCGTGCTCAAAAGCAGCTTAGCCATTTCTACCGGGCCATTATCGAGAAGCGACGACAGGAAGGCGACGGTCTAGGCGAAGCCGAGCACGACATGATCACCTGTCTCATGAACCAGACATACAAGGATGGGCGTTCGCTGCGGGACATTGAGATCGCGCACATCATGATCGCGCTACTCATGGCTGGTCAGCACACCAGCAGTGCCACGCTCAGCTGGGGTATGCTGCGTTTAGCAAGTCGTCCGGAGATCATTGAGGAACTGTACGAGGAGCAGGTACGTGTGTACGGCGATGGCAATGGAGGCTTCCGCGCCATGGCGTATGACACGCAAAAGACTTCCGTGCCTCTGCTGGACTGTGTTGTTCGGGAGACTCTGCGTATGCACCCACCCATCCACAGTATCATGCGGAAAGTCATCTCGGACATTCCCGTGCCACCGACGTTGGCTGCACCCACCACAGACAAGGCCGCCAAGGAGACGTATGTCATTCCCAAGGGCCACTATGTCATGGCTGCGCCCGGTGTGAGTCAGATGGACAAGACCATCTGGCGCGATGCCGACACATTCGACCCACACCGCTGGCTGCAAAAGGACGGCGGCATGGTGGGAGGTGGAGAAGAGAAAGAAGAGGATGTAGACTATGGCTGGGGTACCATCAAGAGTGGTGGGTCTAGTCCCTACTTGCCATTTGGCGCAGGAAGACACCGTTGCATTGGCGAGCAATTCGCCTATATCCAGCTGGGAGTCATTCTGTCCAACTTTGTTCGCCGCTTCTCGTGGAAGCTCGAGACGCAGTTTCCTGCGCCCGATTATACCGTGAGTGAAGACTGCTTGATGCACAGACCGCTTGCCTGACTTTCCACCCGCAGTCCATGATTGTCCTTCCTCAGCAACCGGCAAACATCGTTCTGACGGAACGTCAATAGAACGTAGCGAGGACGTTGCGTACATGCAACGACTTGTCTTCTGGCCTCTGTAGACATCATGTACCACTGCAATTGATCGAGCATTGCTCACACGCAAAATATTCCGCCCATGTATGAGTGAATCTAGTCTTGCTGCACACGGACATGCTCCACCTCACACAACACTCGTCCCGTGGGAATCATCCTCACATTGCTATCGTACAGTCGTGTCTAGATGCGGATCGCACTGTTTCTTGATACACATCGCACCGATTCTAGATGCGGATCAGGTACGATCCGTTGGCCCTCGTCAGATATCGAACCCACTGCCACAGATCAGTCATACGAACGGAACAGCATGCCGACGTACCTTAACACTCTGGTAGTTGCTCTTTTCAAACACCTTGAGGAACCGGACAGAGAGACCGCTCGCTGTAAACATCATCACCTGGAAGTCCATCTCGATCGGCGGTCGGCTCCAGGCTTTTCGGTGCGTCGTCGTTGACAGATCGGCATCCGCTTGAAAGGACGTCTCCGACATGCCTTGGATGCGTGGGATCCTACACAAGGCGTGAGTGTGGTGCAGATGGTGGTAAGAATACCCACTTCCATATAATCATGTTCTCCTCGGGAACATACTTTGCTTTGCCCAGAGCCACCTGACATTTGACTTGGGTCGTATTGGTAGGTGTAGGAATGCGAACGACGATTTGCGTGCCGCTCAGCTTTGCGTCGAAATTGGCACGGATCTGGATATTGTACTCGACTTTCGACTTTCCAATCTCCTCAACGATTGGATGAACCTTGAAAGGGAGATTGACATTGGAAGTGGAACGATACCTGCAGAAAAAGGATAGATTAAGTCCTGGTGGCTCGGGTCCTTCTCTTTACCCACCTCATCAATTCGAATTCGCCGTCGGGCGGCGTGAAACTAATGCTTCTGTCGATGTCGTAGCGACCCAAACGGACACACTGGTGGAACTGACAATCGTCCAGCTTCACAGACTCATCGCCTACCACACGCTCTCCTTTTGTGAGCTCGAGGCGGTCGTTGAGACCGAATTTACACTCGGGCATGCCTGTCAAATACGCCCGCATGAGAATCTGGCCGTCCACATCAGCTCGAAGCACGGTTCCTGTGCGGGGGGTGAGAAGCAGCCCAGTAGAAGAATGTAGATATATACCTTTGTTGCTCATCAGCAAATTCACCGTCTCAATCACATCCACAAAAGCCTCGTTCTTGCGGTACTTGACATCTGCTCGTCTCCAACTCGTCGCGCCGGTGGCTTGAATGGTGATCTTGGCGCTGTCTTCGCGTACGGCTTGTTCCGACTTGATGCTCTCCGTAGTAATGTACATCTTCAAAGTATCTGTCTCGCTATTCTGAGGGTATCCGAAGTCAAGCACCTCTGCGGGAAAATGAGCTTATTCATCCTCATGTGTCTTCTTTACTCACCATCCAACAACTCGTAGAAGAGCACAAAGTTGTTCTTGACGCTTTCCTCGTCGAACTTGCCAAAGTAGCTTCGTCCGATCTGGATGATCCGATAGCAGAACTCGAACACCAGTGCTGCATTGGCATTACACTTTGTGACCGCCGCCACATACAGGTTCTCATGGCGAACGTGGAAGAAGGAGGTGCTTCCGAGCGTGATGATCGGTGTTCTCACATCCGGATTGGACACGACTTGGATGCGGAAGATCTCTGCAATGGACCGTCTAGGTGGCGTGTAAGCGAGTGAGACAATGGACTGCTCAATACGTACTTGAGGTCGGTCCGGAACAGACGGGAGATCAGGACCTGAACGGGGCGGGATGAGAAAAGAACGTCGCAGCGCCCGGCACACTCACCTCGCCCTTTTGGTTGAATATGAAGAAGCCCTGCAAGTATGGTCAGCATGAATAATATCGGGTATGCCAGCAGCCAACGCACCGAGATCATCTTGAAGGATGACGTGGACCGCTGTTGGAATCTGTGTCTGCCTTTAGTCCTTTTGTTGTATTATATTTATACTGTTGCGACCAACGACGTACTGCAGGCCGCCTTCGCGTACTTCTGTGCACGGGCTTGCACTTTTGCACTTGTCGCACACTTTCTTTCTTCATCGTACCATCATGTCAGAAAGAGTGAGTAGCATGGATGGTCCCGCCGCCCTGTCGTTCTAACGTGCCTCTTTCCAGGGCGGACGTGGTGCTCAGCGTGGTGCCCAGCGTGGTCAAGCCCGTGGCACACGGGGCGGAAACCATTCGACACGAGGTTCACATAGCGGCGCGGCGCCCAATCGACCTCAATCCAACGCCCCTGCCCCGACAGAGCGCCCCAAGAAAGAAGCTATTCTCGATCTGGCAAAGTTCGTCGACAAGCAGGTTCGAGTCAAATTCACTGGTGGGCGTGAGGGTGAGTACGGCGTTCGATCGTAGGTGGATGGTACTGATTTACACATGTATTTGTGCCAGTGATCGGCGTGCTCAAGGGATACGATCAGCTGATGAATCTGGTCATGGATGAAGTCGAAGAGTACATTCGTGGTGAGTCGGTGCACTCGCGCTTGGCGTGACGTTCTTACCATTTCTATAGATCACGAGACAGGTCAAGTCACGGACAAGACTCGATCACTTGGTCTTGTGGTGCTGCGTGGAACGGCGTTGACGGTTATCAACCCTGCCGATGGCTTCGAACAGATCGCCAAGTATGTATTTTATCTGCACATCATGGGTCTCCTCACACGTTCACAGTCCTTTCCTGGCTCCCGAATAATGGCTTCGTTCAAAGCAAAATGTATGTATTGTACGAATGGAAATGATACAAAGATGTGCCATGTGTGAAAGGACATGGGCGGTTGGGAGTGTGCGTTGGTTTTGTTGGCGTTGGCTTTGTTGGCGTTGGTTTGTGTCGGTGTCGGTGTCAGTGTCAGTGTCGATTTGTGTTGGTGTTTGTCTATGTTGGCGCCTATTCGTGTTGGCGCCTGCCTCGTCAATAGTCTACTGCTTCCTCAGTGGATCTCGCCCCGTGCTTGTGCCTGGGCCACCAGTCCCATGATCTTCACCTGATTGGCAACATGCTCGAGCGTGCAGAGGACACGCCCGTTGCCCTCCTGAAAGGAATACTCCTCATACGGTAGTTTCCACTTGGCGGCAAATGGACGCACGAACCGGTCACGCACCTCTCGAAGGTTGTGCCTAGGGATACGGGGAAACAGATGATGCGACACTTGCATGTGCAGGCCGCCGTGGAGGAAATCAAGGTATGTTGGACAGAGAACATCCATAGTGGTGCGGAGTTGACGAGAGGCAAACGATTCAAACAAGCCAAGGTCTTCGGACGACTGGGCAAAGTGTGAGAGGACAATCTAGAGACATGTTAGCAACGTTTCCCTGCTTCTTTTCCATACGACGTACTTGGACATGTAAAGGGCTCGTGACAATGTGGCTGATAAGCAGACACGCGATCCGTGTAGTCCAGGAAGGGATGGTGCCCAAATAAATGTATCCGAACCAAAACCAGAAGAACGCAATCCCACCCCATTCGATCCAGAACCACATGTCCCTGCGCGCCTTGAGCGCCAGGAAGCCGTACGAGTTGGCGTACAGGTTGAAGCGGCCGAGAGACATCACCACATAGTAAACCTTGTGCTGTATGGTGAGCAAAAGGCGCGAGGGCGCATCGAAGGCGAGAATGCGGCGGTAGTAGGAAGACCATAGTCCCGGCGTGCCTGAGGTCTGACCACTGTCGGAGTGCTGGACGAGGAAGCGCGGGCTGATGGCAAAGAAGGGCATGTGCTGGATATCCGGGTCGTGCTCTGGGTGATTGGTCACCAGATGGTGCACATCATGGTTGTCGCACCACCATCCGATCGACAGGCCACCGATGTAGTCGGCGATCACACTTCCTATCATGTGGTCGACAAAGTGGTTGTGTGTGATGCCCATGTGTCCAGCATCGTGGGCTGTGAATGTGAGCTGGTGCCAGAAGAGACCCAGGAAGATGGAAGATATGATGTAGTAGTGGTGCTGCCATGCCGCCCATGCTAGGATGCCCAAAAGAAGGTATCGGGCGCACTCGCGTGCATAGCCCGCAGGTCGTAGTTCATACAGGCCGGCCTGCTTGATGTCCTCGTGGAGACGCTTGTAGTCGAGGGAGATGGCGCTCTCGCGCTTGGCGTCGATCTTTGGTGGTGTCTCTGGTGGTTCTAGCAGCTGGACGGGAAGAGGGAAGCCCTGCGGCCTGGCTGTCGAATAGGAGTCGAGAGTGAGTTCGGGGTGGACTTGTTGGTGCGCCCACATGGCCCACTGGGCATCTGGATGGTCCAGCTTCCCCGACCTGTACCCCAGTTGTACCGGCGGTACCAGAGGCTTGTATCCGTTGTACATGTCGTCATTCCAGTCGCTCTCGTCGAGCATGGCTACAGTAAAAGCCTTCATTCTGCGCAACGTCTCTTCACTGTGGTACGCTTCCAACTCGTCGGTAGCATTGCGGCCAACAAAGTGCAGAATAGATAGGTCGCCTCCGGGATGCCTATTCAGCCAGCTGTCCAGCTTGTAGATGCGCCTTCGATGCAGTACGAGGGTCTCTCCTTGCGCTATGCGCTGGGCGAGCTGGGCTCGGGAGATTGTCGTGTACTTGTGGGTACCATGCTCTGCAGGCGACGGTCTCCTCTTGTGTATGCGACTCGTGGGGGGGATACCTGTGGCGGTAGCGATATCCTGGGTCGCCGTGTGCATTGTGCGATGGAGGGAGGAGGGAGGAAGATGTATATGAGATGAGCAAACACGCACGCATGCACGGGCGTCAGGGCGCCCGGCGTTTCACGCAAAATGAACAAAATAAAGTTGTGGAAGTCCGGTCAAAGTACTAGACGCCATGAAAGGAAGACACTGGGAAACATGGAAATGCTGCCTCAACTCCGTCATTAATAGAACAAACAGCAAAAAATGACGCTCGATCTCCAAGCACCTTTTTTGTTGAGAAGCGTTTACGGTGAACAGGCGGCAGTGGTGGCCTGCTTTGTAAGCGGCAATGGCGCTCTGCTTTGTACGTAGCAATGGTGCTCTGCTTCATAGATGGCAGTGGCTCTTTGGACTACGAAGTTGTCAGTTGTTGGGTGAAATGCCGTCCTTCGCATTAGAAGCTCACTGATGTAACAAAATAAGGGTATTCATTTGTTCCACAAAATACATCTTTCACTGCCTGTCGGTTATTCGTATCAGCATGGCTTTTCACTATCTGTCAGTGATTCATATGCTCAACATGGTTTCTCACTGCCTGCCTCCAGCTACCTCTCCAAACAGGCACTGTCTTACCCCCCAGAAATAACAAAAAACAGACAGCCATACCAAAGAGGCATGTCCCTGTGCCTGTCATTCATCCAAACCAGCTTGTCCCTGCCTGCCAGAAACAATACTATCGACCGAGCCTTTTTCTGCCTCACGCGCAGTATCCCTACAAATAGAACTCATTTCCGCTACGCGTCTCTGTGGCATGCAAGAAGCGACTGTGGAATTGTGCCTTATGTGATCGGCATGCCCGCCCGCCTGCCCCCATTTAGCTTTGACACGAAAATTCATTCCCGACGGCCTGCGAGGCCGCGCTGATTGCCCTTTGCGCGCGCCCGTATCTCTCTGGCTTCGACAACAGCCTTTCCTCGTCCTAATCATACCCAGTCCAGCTTGGGCAACGCAGCGCGGTTGCTACTGTTCCACGCATCACTCTCTGTGCTCTTTCTTGCAGACAGTGCATCTCTTGTACCGGCCACCGGTTTATCATAGGCTACCTTCCTCTCCTTAATCTTTCAGCAAAGCCTGGCTGCCGGCAGCCCCCTGCGAATCGTGCACTCGACAAGCGTGACAGATTCGTGTAAGGCGACCAAGAGTCCCTATTGATCCCGAGCACATTCACACTATTCCCTTGCGTGGCTGTCTGCTTGCGGTCTTTATACGCACCCCTTTCTAGTCATGGGCGGCTTTGCAAAGGCACGTATTGTGCACATCCCTGTCTTGCGCTCGCTAATATTTTTTTCTACGCCAGATCATCGTTCGAGATGCGCACAAGCATGCCCATCGGTCACACAACTTCGCGACGCTCGCCTCCGAACAATGGCAAAAGAGGTGAGTCTCGGTAGACAAGGCTCGTCTGCATTCACTCACATGTCGTCTCTTCTCAGAGCCACGGCCACATCCACATTCACAAACCCGGGCGCAACAGATACCGTTGTGGATCATCATGCGGCCTCCGGCTTGACTCCTCCCGAAGTCGGTATCACCTTGGCCGTCCTCCTGGGCCTGTGGCTGATCTGCCTTTTCATCGGTGTCCTGTGCAAGGTGTTCAATAAGCCCAACAAGGAGGCTGCTCCGTATGTACAAAGCAAACTCTTCCAACCCAGTGCCGCTGGGTACGGGTCACGCACTGCCATGCAAAATGGCCGCCTCAATGCTCCACCAACACAGCAGTTCGGCAGTCGGGTCAGCCTGCTCGCCAATGCAGGGCCCATGGGGTATGATGCGGGCGATCACAGTCTGGGCAGTCTGGATTCGCATGGGACAGCCGACTCGTCTGGACGATCACATGGACACACGCGTGGACAGAGCTCCGGGATCCAGTTGCCTGGAGCGACAATGGCATCGTCGCGAAAGACGGCCGCACGGCATCCCGGCTACACCACTGGATATGGGCCTGATGGCAGTGGGTTCAAGCCGGGCCAGGCAGTCAACATCGGGGGCATCACACCAGCAGGACCCTCGTCTCCCGAGGCATCCCGCAGTGTTCTTCCACCCCATGCGCGAGTCGGTCTAGGTCCACCGCCGGCCGCAGACGCCCGTCGACGCTCGCGCTACTCGAAAGCCGTCAGTCGGCGAGTGGACAGCATCGGGCCGGGGCAGCTGCGCAAGTCGATGTACATGAATGGGGACGAAGGCAATGGCGAACGACCACGTCGTGTCAGTCGCAAGTTCTCGGATGGCGCCGAGACGAATCAGGGGGGATTGCGTCGCGTCGACAGTGTGGGCAAGGGGGACCATCGCCGGAGAAGTCAATATCATCAACAGACGCCTTCGTACGCAAGTCGGGGCACAAGCATCTATACCAATAACCACCAAGGAGACAAGGCCGTCTTCCTTTCCGCACAAGCGGACAATTTCGGGTCTGGACGTCCATCCGACCCACTCAATGCTCGGTCTGCATTCTTGGCCATGCCACCCAACCGGTCTAGATCTGGCTCCAACACGTCAGATGGCAGCGCCATGCACACGCCCACGCGACAATATTCCCACTCCTCCTCCGACGCAGGGTCTGTTCCCTCGCCTTCGATCCCCATGATCGGCAAACCGTTTCCACATGGTATGGCAGGCAATCCTGGTGTGAATGGATATCCGATGGGCAATGGATTCCCGGGTGGCGGGGCACCACGAGCGCCGTATGCACAGGTTCCGCTGGCCGCAGGGGGTCGGCAGATAGTGTGAAAGCTGTTTGTACGACGGCAAGGCTGTGCGGGAGTTTGGTGGCTTAGTCGCGCTCCTGTTGGGAACCTAGGCGACTATATTCCCATCGTACGACAATAGTCGGTCCGTTTCAGCACAACAGCCGGTCCGCTGTAGGATTTCTGCACAACAGTCGATGCGGCCTGGTTGCACCGCAATGGTGTGCTTTGCTTCGCAACACTCATCCTTAGCAACCGTCTCGGCTTTGAATTCTCACCACCTTTGTTGGCGTTCTTTCCTTGCCATCATGGTCCCTTTTGGACTCTTAGCAGTGTTATACAGTCTTCGTCCTCTGGAGCCTGCCCCCACCTTATCATCTGGACACCCCCTTCCCTGTTTCTGCATTCGCAGATGTATTGTGTAGCAGACATTTTTGGCAAAACGGCCTTTTAATTCATGCAGTTACTATACATTTTCGCTCAGCGTCCAGCCCAGCAGTTCATTGTCAATCAGTCTCGTGGCGCGACCTTGTTGGCCTTCTTTGATCATGGCGGCACCGCTTAGAATTGCACCCCTTTCCCACATTTCGTCGCCCGTAGAAGACTCCAGGTCACCGAGAGTGACTGGGTCGTTGAGCGCAATGTACAACAGGTCGAGTACGACATTGTCCTTGGCGGCGCGTTGTGCAGCTTCCTGAACGGACTGGCGCGAAGCGTGCAAAAGAGATGAGACAAGCTCAGCAGGCACGGACGTGCGGCGTTCGCTCCATACCTTGCGCCCGATCTGCAGCGCTTCATACAAGGCAGTGGCATGCTTTCTGGCTGTCGGCGTCAGGTACGTGTTCCGGCTGCTCAGGGCAAGACCATCGACAGGGTCACGGCTCGTGGGGATGACTCGGACGGCGTGCTGTGAAGGGGGATAGGCAAAGAGAAGATCAGAAACTAAGCGCCGGAGAATGATGGCTTGTTGAATGTCCTTCTGTCCAAAGTAGGCAAGGTCGGGCTGTGTAGTGTGTGAGTGAAGTGAAGAGCGTGGGACAACAATACACACGTACCTGGACGATGTGGAACAGTTTCGTACATACGGTTGCCACGCCACGGAAGAATTGCGGCCGACTTGCGCCCTCCATCTGCGACTGCAGGCCTTGCACCTCGACGAACGCACCCACCTGCTTGTCTTTGTGCTGCGTGAATGGCTTCCCGTCTGGAGAGGGGTACATCTCGGGCACGGTAGGAGCAAAGATGGCCGCAACGCCGTGTGAGTCTTTCTGCAGTGCCAGGAGCTTGTCCAAGTCGCTTGGCAGCGTCCTGGGATAGCTGGCCAGATCTTCGGTAGGCGCGAACTGGGCAGGATTTACAAAGATCGAGACGACTGTCAGGTCATTTTCTGCAAGTGACTGTCTGACGAGCGAGAGATGTCCTTCATGTAGGGCACCCATTGTGGGAACGAAGCCGACTGTCTTGCCATTACGGAACGCCTCTGCTCTCCACTGTCGGAAGTCTGCCACCGTCTGTATGATGGGAAAAGGTGCTTGTGGCAGGGCATCGGTTTGAGTGGATGTGGTGGCCATTTGACGGGCCTGTACATGCGAAGGCCATGCGGGGCGGCCCTTGGTGCTCCTTGGCTGCGGGAGCGGGACGTACGAACGGGTGTTCTTCGGTGGGGGGATCGGAACGTGGAATGCAGTATTCTTTTGCCCTGTACTGCTTTGGTGTGGGGTGGGAGATGGTCTGGAGGAAAAGGGACGAGAGTGTGCGACCAGAAGACCTCTTGGTGCCCGTGCTATGTATGGAGCGGGATACAACGCTCGGGGCTTGGCCGCCATTGCCAAGTGCAGGATGGTTGTGAAGAAGAAGGTGCCCCGTGCGCTCACGTGTGAGGTGAGCGGTCGCACGGCGCCCCACGCACCTACTTACTGCTCTAGCTAACGTGTAGTTGCGCCGTCGATATTTGCTTCCAAACATCGCGCAGCACTGCCCAGCCTACATCCATCATGAACGCTGCTAGACCTCACAAACAGAGCATGTCGGAGCTGAAGCTGCGAAGACTTACGGAGCACAATCAGCGCTTGAAGGAGGACCTCGAGAGACCCCGTGTGCGAGTGTCGGAAGCTAGTGCTGGGTAAGTGGTGAGAGCGACGAGGGAGCGTCGCTGACCTTTCTGTCTGTTTACAGGCTCATTGACTACTGCAAGCGAAATCGTGACTTTCTCGTCCCATCTGTGTGGGGCCCCGTGGACAAGAAAGAGGATCCGTACGCTCCCAAGACGCAAGGGTGTACTTGCTCGGTCATGTAGACAAGCTCTACTAGGAAGGCGAGCATGGTGTACGTTTCAAGCAAGGTCTGTTTTGCTAGACAAGCAAGGCCTGCTATGCTTTTCAATGGAGCCTGAACCGTGATGCAGCCGATACCCACAATATAATACACACCATCACCTACACACACAACTTACACAGTATATCTTGCACACCATCGCCTACACACACACATACCACACCCTCGGTCGCCGTGCATTCCCTGGCGCCACCTTTTTACCTCATGTCGCTAGTCTCTGATTCATTGCCTCATGCTATTTCTCAAGCACTTTTGTGCACATATTCGTGGCGTGTTGCGCACGTATGTTTTTGGTGCTCATGCTTGTGGCGTGCTCAGCACGGAGCACTCTTGGTGACTTCGCAAGGCGTCTTGGCAGATACTTGCAGAACTTTGAGCGTTCTACTGAAATGATGGATGATAGCATCGCCAATAGCCACGAACCTGCTTGAATGTGTCTGGGCCTATTGATCATGTGCTCTGTATCCACGTCTGTATGTACTTACCATGCCTTCAAAATACGTGGACACAATGTCGACGGCAAATGCATCTTCGTCGATGGCGAGGCGAGAGCTGCCACCACATTGAGTGTTTTGTGCACGTCGAGGGGTTTACTCACATATTGCGTACCTCTACGAACGTGGGGGCAAATGCCTCGACGAGGAGAGCGCGAATCCGATCTTCGGTCGTCATGGCAGACTGTGATGAGACAGACTCAAGGCACGCATGTGTGTCCATGTGGCTCACGGGTCGTTGAAGCAGTGCTCTTTCGATTCCGCACGGATCCAGTCCGCCACCGGGGTAATTTCACACGGCGCCGCAAGAGGGTCATATTGCGACAGGAGGGTACAGTACATATCGTCTACTTCACGTCTACGTAGGGGTGCGCTGGCCGACGGACAACCAAAGTCGTGGAAAGTCTCCGACAAGAGTGGCAAGGAAAGGCTGTGCGGCGATTGAGCAAAGAGAATGAGTGGAAAGAGGGAGTGAGTGGCCAAAGTTCCGCCCGTTTCACACGAGTGATTTGCCAAACGGAACGCGACGTTTGCACAAGCAAGGCCGTGCTGAACAAGAGAAATGGTAGATGTGGACAAGGAAACCCCAGATTGATGAATAAAATGCCTAGTGAGCAAAGAAAGTGCTTGGTTTGCTGGAGGGATGTCTAGATCGATCGCCTAGGTTGCTGATGGAATCGCCCAGTTTGCCACTGCAATTGCCCGGTTTGCCACTGGAATGGCCACCTTGACAATGCCAACAACTTGTAAAGTGCTTCATTGCGAAGAAGCTTGTGCCTTGATCCATGCCTGTTCGCGTTTCGCCTCTGCGGGTGTCTTGGTTCGCAGACTGAGTGCATGGAGCCCCTGCTCGAACTCGTCCTTCATCAATGTATTGATGGCACGGTGCCGAGCGATCTGCGTCTTTCCTTCGAAAGCCTGCGACACAATCTCGACGAAAAAGTCTGTGGAGGAAGTGAGCCACGAGAAACATTAGCCGTCCTCAATATACGTACGAGTTTCGCCATTCCCACCGCCCTGTGCGACCATGGCTGCGTGGTGTGCGTGCTTGGAAGAGTCATTGCGGACGTTGAGAACGCTGGGCGAGAAATGCTGCGTGAGCTTCTCTCGAATGGACGCTTCGATGGGCATCCAGTGCGACGTAGTGGCGAAGCGACGGGCTGCAGTATACGATGCGTTTTGCACAACAAATCGGGGGCCCAGACGCAGCACAGACAGCATCGAAGGCAGCGTGGACGCAATGGAGAAGAAGCAAGTTGCAAAACAACTTCAGCACACGTCACGCGCTAAAGGGCCAGAAGCACTTCTTCTCCACTACGCCACGAGCCGACGCCGTCCAAGGGGCGATGCAGAAGGACGATGGCCCGGAACGGAGATGTGCAGGCACCCGTCGAGCCGAGCCGTGAGCAGCGTATAGCGCAACTGGATCTGGAGGTTTCTTCCATAGACGATGATCTTGCCAAGCTGCGCCAGCTCCGAGCAAAGATCATAAAAGAACGAGATGCTTTGGCAGCCCAACAGCACCAGCAGCATGGCGTTCTTCAACCAGCACCAGGAACGGACAATGGTGCGCCGCTCGCCGCACACACCTCCGTAGCAAACTACTTCTCCGACCGGTTTCCATGGAGTGGGGAGCTTCTCCCTCGAGCAGCCGCTACGTGGGGCATCCATTCGTTTCGCTCTATCCAAGAAGCGGTGTGTAATGCCGGTATGTCCATCACGGGGTTTCGTGTTTCTCCCACTAACACCCTTGTAGCACTGGATGGCCGCGATGTCGTGTGTGTCATGCCAACAGGCGGTGGCAAAAGTCTTTGCTACCAGCTACCAGCAATTCTCAGCAATGGTCTCACACTCGTCGTCTCGCCGCTCATTTCTCTCTCCACCGACCAGATGTGGCACCTCCGCGAGGCACGAGTCTCGTGCACAATGTTATCCGGCGCCAATACACGCGAAGAGAGCAATGAGATCCTGCGTGACGTCAAGCAGGGCACAGGTGCCCAGTACAAGGTGCTCTTCGTGACACCCGAGAGAGTGGCTAAGTCCAAGACGCTTCTGTCGGCACTCCAGAAGTGTTATGAACGCGACCACTTGTCCCGAATCGTCATTGACGAGGCTCACTGTTGCAGCCAGATGGGCCATGATTTTCGTCCAGACTACAAGAAGCTGTCCATCCTTCGAAAAATCTACCCGGGCGTGCCGTTTCTGTGCCTGTCCGCCACACTGGCTCCGCGTGTATTGGAAGACGTGAAGCTCATTCTAGGCCTCCCTGCCATTGTGGACCCAGCATCCTCGCCGCCCGATGGCACAGTCTACTTTACGGCACCTCTCCATCGACCCAACTTGCACTACTCTGTGGTGAGCCGACCGAACGCTACAAAAGATGCCAATCACGCCATCACAGAGTTTATCTTACAAAAGCATATGGGGCAAAGTGGCATAGTGTATACGCTGTCCAGGGCCGATACGCAGCGAATGGCAGATGCTCTGGTCGAGCTGAGTGGTGGAAAAATTAAGGCCGCTGTGTACCATGCCGATCTGGACGATGCCGTGAAAGCATCCATACATCAGCAATGGCGCCATGGCGGTATCCAAGTAGTTGTGGCCACAATTGCATTTGGCATGGGCATAGATAAGGGGGATGTTCGTTTTGTTCTGCATGCATCTTTGGGGAAATCACTCGACTCTTACTACCAGGAAACGGGCCGTGCTGGTCGTGACGGGCAAGACGCCGACTGTGTGCTCTTCTATCGCCCGGCCGACGCCTCTCGTGTGAGCAGCCTGCTCGCTGGGGATCCCGGCGGCACGCAAAAACTTCATTCCATGCTCGAATACGCCCAAAGTGCCACATGCCGCAAGCAGATATTCAGCAAATACTTTCAGGACAGGTACGGAGATGACAGGATGTGTGGCCAGTGTGACAGATGCCTTGCGCCTAGAGCCCCTGTGGATGTGACAAGTGAGGCCTGGAAGCTCGTTCGCGTGTTGGAGGAGGTGTATCAAGAGGGAGGCAGGATCACTCTCGCAGGGCTAGGGGATCTTGCTCGCGGTCTAGGGGGCGGCCAGTACACTGTCGTGGCATCGACACAGGCCAAGCGAAAGCGAGCAGGGAAAGCGGCCAAACAAGCAGGATTCATTCACCTTGCCGAATCCATAGGCAGCAAGGTCCGACTGAGCAAAGACGTGAGATCCAGGGCGTACAGACGGTGCTTTCGCTCATTATGCATTCTTTAGGATACAGAGCGCGTTCTTATCGAGCTGCAACTACAGGGATACATTGAGGACGAGTACAGTATGTGGTGCTTCGACGAGATATCATCCACTGACCACTTCCCCCTCAGATGCCACTGCCTACTCTGTCAACGTATACTCTCGACCTGGGCCGATGTCACGTCGACTAACGCGACTTCCATTGGACCGAGTGCAGGGGGAGCAAGGAATTCCGCGTATTCGCGTTGTACTAGACGACAAGGACAAGACACGAAAGGCGGTTCATAGGCCGCCGACCAAGGAGGAAGAGGACAGCTCGGAGGACGTGCCGCTGCACGGCCCAAGTAAACGACAGAAGCATGAAGAGTGTGAACCTGCATCCACTGCGTCGTGCACCGTCAAGGGAGAGACAAATGATTCACCCATTGAGCTCGACAGTGACTAGCACGAAGTATAACCCGATGCAACGATGCTAGCCGCTATCGAGCTCATGTAGAAAGGCAGGGGCACCGCATGTGCCGTCGTCTCACCTGGAATCGGGCACCCACCTCCTATCTATTATGGTGAATCTATGGTGTCCGGTCGCGAGTTTTGGTGCCAGACAACTGAGTATCTTTGTCTAATTCCTCTGATGTCCCTCTCTGCCCCAAAAGATGTACACTACACAGTTCTGTATTTGCACACACATAGATAGTCCTGTATTTGCACACACACAGTTCTGTATGCACACACATAGTCTTGAATTCACACAAACAGCCCTGTATTTGCACACACATAGTCTTGAATTCACACAAACAGCCTTGTATTCACACACTCAGTCCTGTATCTTAGACGGTGCTTCTTGGCGCACATGCAATTATACTCCTACCAGCAGTAGCCTCCGCAGCGCCTTCGCCCGATCAATCGTGTTTGTCCGCCGCCGCAAACCCCACACAGTGTACATCGTAGCGCGAAGCTACGCGCTTACGTAAGAGGATCTTCTTTTGCAAAGGCCTCGCCGCGCAGAAATGTCTCTCTTCGTCCGCTATCATTCGAACACCTGTCGAAAGACATGTCATCACACTCTCCGCAGAGCGTGCTTGACACGCTTTTTGGATGCTGTCTCGGTCGAAGAACCAGGCGAGCCACACGTTCCGATGAGCAGTCTAGCGGCCCAAGTACGGAGAGGACACCGCTACTGAAGAACGGAGGAAACCGCGGAGGACCCTCGGAAGGCCAGCACGGTACTGCTTCGCCCAATGCGTCACAGTCTGCGCAGAATGATGGAAAGACACCCGCCAAGTCGAGAGGAAAGAGTCGGTCCCGGCCACCAGCCAAGCGGTCTATTGATGTAGATCGTCTCCAGTTGATTCGAGATCAGGCACAAGCGTGAGTGATGATGATATGATGCAGTACGCAAGTGACTCAACAAGTTCTTGCAGTGCGTACTTCAATGTGGAAAACTCGCAACTGCTTCCTTCCTCTGCATCGCTGGCGCAACGACAAGCGAATCTGGGAGCATCGCAAAGACTGAATCGACGAGATCAGGTTCTTTCGCAGCCAAAGATAAGCCGCACAGCAAAGCAAGCACAGGAGCTGGCAGCCGCTTCCGACAAGGCCGAGAGATTGTATCGAGCGGCACTGGTGTCGGAAGCCAAACAGAAGGACAGCGAAGCGAAGGCAGCAGATGGACAATCTCCACCGAACGACCAGGAGGAGATCTTGGAGGCCAAACGGTCCCCGATCAGCCTAGTCCGACAGATCCGTCTTTCTGTCCACGACGTTGGTGCTTATACACCGCAGGAGAGTGATACAGGTGCGGAGGCATCCCAACCCGCTGCTCAACTTTCTGCTCCGCACGCCTTGTCGAAGTTGCCCAGCCGACATTCTCTGCGAACGTTGCGTCTGAGCAGAGAAGTGCTTTCTGACGAAGATATGCTAGATGCCCCCTTCTCATTGGGGTCTAGTCCTGCTGCACAAGACGACGAGGAGTGGGATAGACGTGGACGGACAAGAAGCCGACGCGGACTCGTGTGGCTGGACGTATCGCAGCAGGACGACGGCAGCCAAAAGACAAAGCTCGAGGACGTATTCCATGAGCCAGCGGGCCATGGCGCTCAAGAGGAGCAAACATTGTCGGTTCATCCATCGGGCACCGCATCGACGAATGACGAGACAGTGTATGGATTGCGACTGGACCTGGACTCCAAAAAGACACGCGACCACGTATATGATGAGCTGAAGCGGACATCCACACTTGCCTTGGCGGAGGACTGGGATGAACAAGAGGCATGAGAGGAAACATGGCAGCCAAGTAGATTCGCTGCAAACGCCCTGATATGCTCTGGACTCGCTCAAGTGCTGACGAGGTATTGTAGCCCATCTACAAGCAACCGCTCGCCATTCACGCGGGACAAATGTGTCTCGAAATGTCCCCAAACAAGCTCCCTACGCCTTACTCAAAGTCAGGCAATCAGAGCAATCGTATTTCGAAAATATCTCTGAATCCTTTCGAAAGGAAACTTTGTCTCGAGAACATCTCTGAATCCTTCCAAGTCAGGGCAATCGCCACCCCCGTACCATCCTCACATTCCTTTTCGCAACAGAAACATGCCCATCATCACACTCCTTTTCGCAGAGTCAGACATATGCCTGTCGAGATAGTATCAGATCCAAGCCAGACAGATGTCTTTCAAAGCGACCCGCTCCCCTTCCTCTCCCCCGCACTGTACTTTCTACCATCATCACACACTGCACACTTCAGTGCGAAACAATATGATTTGCATGACACTTCGCTATGGTTCACTCTTGGATACTCATTCCCTCCACGCCCGCTTGTGCCTGGGCCACATTTGTCGCCGTGTCTGCGTCGGCCGGTGCCTTCTGGCCTTGGGCAAAGCGAGGGTTAGCTGGCAAGGAAGATAAGCGGGGCCTTCGTCACACACACATGTGTCTTACTCACGTTTCTTCTCCTTCTTGTTCACAGTCTTCGTGGGCGGTGGAGGGTAACCTTGCTTTTGGGCATCTTGAAACTCGGATGACTCGTGGAACGCCTTCTGGATGGGCTCCAGAAGGATGTTGATGGCACTCGCCACGCCATTCTTGAGGTCCAGTGGATGGAGCTTCTTATTGGCAAAGTCGTCTTCGATACTCTTGTAGTCGTTGTAGTGAACACTGCCGCCGTATTGCTCGGGACGCACGATGCTGAAAACAGTGCCTTTGGGTGCGTCTGGCGCGACGAAACTCTTGCTGATACCTGGCTGCTGCGTCAGATCGACTCCCTCGGCCTCCCTCTCAAGCCGTAGCCGTGCAATAGGGAGCAGGACGCGCTCCACGAATGCCAGTACGCCATTGTCTTCCACGACACCTTCGATGCACGCGGCATTCTTGAGCTTCTTCTTCACCTCAGCCGGCGTGTCTAACATGTCGATCTTGGACCCCGACTCGGACGCAGACATCTTTGCGCCCGTGAGTCCAGGCACCATTTTGTTCATCAAGTGTGCCCGTTTGGCGTAGCCAAGCTTGGGAAGCTTTTCTTCCGCAAGCATGAATATGCCTCGCTGATCGACGCCGCCAAACTGTGCATCAACATCCAGATGCTGTTCATCGAGTGCCTGCATTCCTGGATAGCTCAGACTGCTGAGTTTGGAGTGTTCGGCCTGTTTTACAACGTCCGTTCCTGCACGGCGTGCTTCGTGGTCGCTTACAATGCCACGCATGCGGTGTTCGTCCATCACATAGGGCTTGTCGAGCTGGTACTCCGACCCGAGGACGAACACAAGCCTTTCGGTGGGCACGCCAATCGACCGGAGGGCGGCAATGATGAGATTCTTGTAATACATTGCTCGTGCCTTGACGAGGTTCTCCGGAGACTTGTTGCTGTCCATCATGGCATGAATGTCTGGCACGCGGTGAGCAAAAGGAAAGGACCATGATACTGCCACGTACCTGCTAGAAGCATTTTCACCTCGACGCCCGCCTTTAAGAAGTCAGCGATCTTCGTCAGAGCCACCAGATAGGCGACATGAGGTCTGCCAGTCGGCGCTGTACCCCAGTACAAACGGAGGGGCCTCTCGCCCTTTTCAAGGACATCCTTGATGATGGAGGCGCCTGTGACTTCTTGTAGCCCTCTTGTGATCAGCTCGAAACGCTGTTCCGCCGTCATGAGAGTGTATATGAGAGCACAAAGTACTTTGCATGAGATCTTCTCGAATCTCTCCGCCTGACTCGAGCTTGCGACACGTGCGAGGCATCCTGCCTATTGCGTCCATTTTGGCCTTTTTTTCCGGACGTGGGTAAAAGAGGGTCTTTGCTGACAGGGTAACCGCACTAGTAAGTACACGCTGCACCGAAGCATCAGCAGCAGCAGCAGCAGGCGTCTGTCTGCCTTGACGGATGATCCGACGATCGATCTCGCTCCGTGCGCCGTATGAGTGATCGGTTATTCCTTCCTACACATATTGTACTCAGGGCCATTCACGTAGACGTTCAGGTACACAAGGCTATGCGATCACCGTGGTAAGCACATTCCAAAGATGTCCCGTCTGTACCTGACTTCTTGACAGCTCGTAACGGACCCTGCAAGCATCCATTTTGGTTATCATGGCCCATCCGGAACGGCCATCCAGAGAACACAGCCAGTCACCGCGACTCATCCCTCTCCAGTTCCGCATCGTCCCCAAGGATATATGGTGTCGGGTCCACGTAGATGTGACGAGCACAATTGGCTCCGTCAAGGACACCGTCTTGGACAAGATCCACATGCCGCCTGTCGATCCCTCGCTTGACCCGTACTTCTACGAAGATGCTCGCATGGCCATGTCAAAGCAAGGTCTTTCCATCCATGAGGTGCGTTCCTTTCCGAAAGCGTTTGTTGCACGCAGTCCCATGCGTTCACTGAAAGAAGTGCTGGATGCCGAGAGTCAGAAACGAGACCCGGGTACGACAGACAAAGATGCTCACAGCAAGTCGAAGCTGTCCAGATTACGCAACATACAATCCAAAGCCAGCGCAAAGAGAGGCGCCGCGCGTGCTGTGCTCGGTGGGGACCCAGGCGAGGGTGGACTGGGATTGATGGGGATGGCTGGTGCGGATTTGGGTGTAGATGTGGCACCAAAGGCATCGGTGCAAAAAGACCGGCAGCCTCCTTCTGCACCAGCCAAGAAGCGAAACGAGCTGCGCACCTCCAATCAAGCAGTATATCCTGTGGATGCGGCGGCCAAAAAGGAAGAAGTCGACGCTACCTACCTGGCTGGTCTCGATGCCTACAGCGATTTTTATGATGGACGGCTCCCTGGAAATGAAGCAGCCAAGCTTTCAGAGCAGGAGGCCATGGCACAGATGCGAGAGTTCCACGCCAGTTCGTCTCCGCTCTTGGACCGAGTTGCCAGCTCACATTCTACACACCCGTCCGCCGGTAGCTCGCCCAAATCCTTGTCCTCGTCCGCTTCCAAGCATAGAACGGATGAGGAAGGAAGCGACATGGAGTCAGGAAGCCCCGCAGAGGATCTTACACACAATGTCCGAGCGATCGCCCTGCACTCCAGCTCGTCCGAATCCTCCTTGGCTTCGCACGGCAAGTTGCTGGCAGGAGAACGTGCGAGGTCGGGCACGATCATGCTTCAAGATGTGCGACCACATTCCGCGGCAAAGGGACCCACCACTTCGTCCCAAGAGGGACAAGAGGGACATACAAGCGATCTGTGGGACAGACAGTATCATGGGGGCCTGCCACGCGCGCCCTCGCAGAGCAGCTCTCTGTCTCGTGAAGTGAGCGTCTCCGATCTGCAGAGAGAGGAGCACGGCTTATTGGGAGAGTCTCATGACTCCTCCTCGGACGTAGACAAGGAACCCAGTAAGGTGTCTGCAAATTCAACAAAACGCTTGGCAGGCATCTACACAGACGAGATCTCTGCATGGCGCGATGCACAGCATGGACTGAACCGGTTCTATTCTGTACACTCTTACTCTAACGGGCACCTGCTCGAGGACTGGCGGACGGTGGCTGCGTTTCGACTGCGTCCATTCGAGCTCTTAGAAATCCATGCAGCCTACCCGTTCGACAAGGTGCACCTCCCTCGTATAGGAGAAGCATCTGATGGCACCTCTCTGCGATGCACGATGCGAACGCGCTCCGACCCTACGCCTGACGGCGACAAAAACATTGCACTTGATAAACAGTATCTTGAGCCGTTCTGCGAAGGATGGTGTTACATATACAAAAGGGGCAGCGGCACATCGAAAGCCCAACGAGCCGGACTCGGACTCTGGAAGCTGCGGTGGATCCTTGTGCGAGGTTCCAAGCTGTCCATCTTTCGCAACAAACCTGTTCGTGGTGCAGTGGAGGACGAAGGCAAGATGTGGAATCTCGAGTCGATCGATGCCGTGTTCAGTGAACATGCGGACGGGGCAACACGGCCGCTTTTGCTCCCCATCGACGGTCTTTGCCGAGACATTCTGACAATCACCTTCCGTGGCTTGTTCGTGCCGCCCAATTCCGTCCATGACGAATCGTCACCCTATCAGAAACCAACGATCTCCTTCCGCTTTGTCACGCAGGTGGACCACGCCGCCTTCTTTGCCACCTTTGCTCGGCTCCACTACTATTATGCCTTCCGGCACAAGGAGCCCACGCTGTCCGCGCTCACTTTCGAGTGGCGCAGGCGCGCCTTGGCACGAGCAACAATCGCTGGTTTGGCTGGCACCGTGATTCCAGGAAAGGCCGCACGTCGACGGGGGCGCAATGCCCTCGCCCGTTCGCGTCTCCGTCCGTCGGGAATCAGTCGAGAATTCGATGACGCAGACCGGTGGAGCAGCGAAAGCGAGAGCGAAAGCATCGTGCCCAGTCATAGGGAGCTCCAATTCAACTATGCGGATGTGAGTCTACAGGACAAGACAAAGCTTGATGCTTTGCCTCGGACACCGACGGTGATGTCCTTGCTCACATCACGCATCCCCGTCATCTCCACACAAGGCCCCTCTCCACGAAAGACTGACAAAAACACAAAGCGTCACTCTGCTGTCCGTCCACGGGGCCACACATTAGCGGCACAGATGCAGATACCCCCACGACCGGAACTGCTTCAAGACCGTCGTATCCATCCACATAATTCTTCCTCCCAGGATCATGCACACACAGCTGATCATCAGGCACCAGTGACATTCAGCACCGGCAGGACATCCGGTGCACCACTGCGTCCGTCCCCGTCGCTGACCAGTACGACATCGCACGATCTTCGCCGCAACAGGTATAGCACGCCTGGCCACAAGAACAGTAGCTCGTTGTCATACCCTGTTGTGACAGGCGACGACGTAGATGAATCGTTCATCATGGTCACCCCCAGTCCCGCGGCGAGTGACAAGAAGCTTTGGCGTGCCTCATCACCTCTTCACTCCATAAGTCATCCCTCTTCTTCACCCTCGCATTCGTACAGCCACACCACCACCACCTCCTCCTCGCCGCACTCCTACAGCAACGCATCTGTGTCTCCGCAAAACTCGTCCATGGCCTCGAATATGACAAGTGCTACGGGCCACATCTCGCCCAGCCGTCACTCGGCCTCACAAAGTCGTCACAGATCTTTCACGGTCACTTCGCCTTCTTTGAAGCGCCAGGAAAGCCGCGAGTCGCCTGCCAATCAAGCAACAGACGATAAGGTGGTCCGCTCAGAGACAAGGAGCCCGAAACAGTCGCTGGGGAAATTCGTGCGCAGGTAGCCGATGATTATGGAGGAAAAAGTGCAGCCAGGTGGCCAGGTGCGTCTTCTGGCTCTTCGTTCGCAAACATGCCGGGACGTACCGCTCGTTGGAACGAGTGCGTAGAGCAAGCTTGCCAGATTGACGCGAAAATGCTCGTGATGACCAGCTTCCGCGCACACGAGCGGCCCTTCACGAGCGACCCTTGCGTCGAACCCTTCGATCCCAAGACTCTTTAATTGTTACATGCTCAGACTCCGTAATACCGTGTCACGTTGTAAAATCTACGCATTGAAATACATCATGTATGATACAGATCTGGTACAGTACAGAGGGACAAGCGAGTGGTTATAGTTGGTCCTGCGAGGTGCCCTCGTCGTCCTCGTGCGACTGGACGAGGGACCAAACGCTCGCCTTGAAGAGTGTGAGCACGAGGCCCATTTTGCGTTCCAGGATTCGGATGTCCTGTAAAAGATTGGCGTGTCGGTCACTAGATGCTAACGAGGTGGACAATGCATCGATCTGAAGGTTTGAGGTAGAAAAGATAAGAAACAGGAGAAGACAGAAAAATAATGGACGTACCCGCTTCATTGTGGCGGCCAGACGAGCATACTCGCCAAGGACTTGCTTTTCGCGGGCATCCAAGAGGCGATGGCCTGCGTATGGATTGACAAATGGCTCGTTTGGCGGAGCGGCGCCGCTCATGATGAGTTGCGAGGAAAGGAGTGGAGCAAGTGGATAAGAGGGCAAAAGACAACCGCACATACGTACTACCTGCAAGAGCGTGTCGCGTCACGTTGTGAAGGAGCTAGCGTCAAGAACAGGACGTCCATTTTTGCAGCACCAGCACGACAACAATGGCCGCCGCGGCTCTCACAACAACGACACTGCCCCTCCCGCTTGTGGCACGGGGGAAAGTACGAGATGTGTACGATGCAGAACTCACCTCTGGCGAGTTCCAAGGCGCGCTCCTGTTCATCGCAACCGACCGGATCTCGGCATTCGATGTGATCTTGGAGAACGTGAGCGCAATACAGTGTGAAAGGACCGTCTGATGTGTTTGTTGTAGGGCATTCCTAATAAGGGCAAGCTGCTGCATGCGCTGTCCACATTCTGGTTCCAGCTTCTCACACCGTCCATCATTTCATCGCACGTCCTCGCAACGGACTACGAACAATTCCCCGCCCCTTTGCAAGAGAAGTTGGCACCCGTGCGTGCACAAGTCGAAGGGCGTTCGATGCTCGTGCGTCGAGCAAGCGTGGTGCCGATTGAGGCCATTGTGCGCGGCTACCTCACGGGAAGCGGGTGGAAAGAGTACAAGAGCAGCGGCACAGTGCACGGTATCCGTTTGCCGGACGGTATCGTGGAAAGTCAGAAGATCCCCAACGGTCCCTTGTTCACACCAAGTACAAAGGCAGAACAGGGCGAGCACGATGAGAACATCCATCCGGACAGAGGTATGTCCTTTCCTCATACAGATGTACCACACTCACACGCACGCAGTCGCTCAACTGATCGGTGACGAACGTGCACGGCAGGTGAGCCAAATGGCTGTTTCGCTCTACTCTAAGGCAGCCGAGCACGCTGCCAAGAGAGGCATCCTCCTGGCCGACACAAAGTTCGAATTCGGTCTGGTACCTCCGCAATCGTCGGAACAGACCTTGATTCTCGTCGACGAAGTGCTGACGCCCGACTCGTCGAGATTCTGGGACGCAAACACATACAAGGCGGGTGAGTCGCAAGCAAGCTTCGACAAGCAGTACGTGCGCGACTGGCTCCAGTCTCAAGGCTTGCACAAGGCTGCCTTGGACGGTACGCGGGTGACTTTGCCAGAGGATGTGGTTGCCAAGACTGCCGAGAAGTACCAAGAGGCCTTTGAGAGGATCACGGGGCAGAAGTGGACAGACCAAGCATAAAATGTATGTGCAATATGAGACATGACGGGTGAGGAACGAGTAGAGTGGGCTGGTTGTGTGTGCAAAATGCGACAAGTCGGCAGAGAAATGGGCAGAGTGAGCAAGAATGGAGGGAGAGGAGTAGGCAGAGTGAGCAAGAAGGAGGGAGAAGAATAGGAAGAATGAGCTGAAGAATGGAAGAGAGGAATAGGCAGAGTGAGCTCAACGTACGTGCAATAAGAAAATGTCACGGTAAAAAAGGGCGTAAAGTGTGTGCAGCAATGAAAATGAATTGCGCTTGTGTACAAGAAGGATGCGGGCTTTGGGACATCATCCTTGCCGTCCAGACAAAGAAGAGTGAAGAGGACGATTTTGGCTCATCACGCAACAGGCCGATGGACCGAGTGGGAAGTGATCCTCGGATAGAACGTGTGGGTATGAGAAGAAGACGTGCTACGTGCATGTTGTCCGGAGCGTCTTGGTCGCGAATCCTTTGACTACTTGCGTCCGTACTTGGTTTTGCCCAAATCCCACGGCACGTAGCGGTATCTAATCATGTGTTGTATCTGTCTTCGCATGGTCAGTGCGGTGAGCATGATCCAGTACACCACGAGAACCGGCCAGAACTAGAGAGGGGAAGTGAGTAGAATAAAAACGTGGAGATCCCTGTACGTACCACAGGAATATCGAAGACGGAAAACATCGTGCAAACAAGAGAAATGGCAATGGCTTGGGTTGCGCCGAGCCAAAACTGTGTGAAAATGTATGAGAATGGAAATCAATCGATGTCGAGAGACACGCACCTTGAATTCGGGCAGTCGGCGAATAAACGGTCGGAACTCTTCGTCAGGATCGGACGCATTGCCAAACATGCCGCTCATCAGACCACCATTTCCTTTACTGGACGACGACGTGCTCGTCGGTAGACCTGGCTCGCCCTCTTCGACATCCTGGGCGGCGATGTCTGCCTCGAGGGAAGGATCGAACTTGGGTTGAAGGAAAGCGAGGAACAGATTCAGAAGATAGATGAACAGCGCATAGCACACTGCGGGACAAGGTCAAAAGGAGATACAAAGGACAACAAGCATACTTACCAATATACCAGCCTTGGGCGAACACGATTCTCAGCATGAACAAGACAAGCAACACACCCGTGGCGGCCCATCGTTCCGCAACGAGGGGTGTGGACCTGTCTAGGAGAGTCTGGTACCTTTGTTGGAGGCGTGTGGACTCTGCGATGAGCTTTTGGATGGCAGGCGGTGCATTGTCCAGTTCCTCGCCCTGTGTTGGTATCATGGTGAGCCAATGAGGTGGTGATCTGGACGAGTGCAGATTAAGAAGCAGACGAATATGTACGTACATACATACGCGCCGACCCAGACAACTTTCGCCACGTGTGCTCGGACCACGCCAACGAAAGCTCCCCAGTCGTATGGAAGAGGGGAACAGCCATCAGGTCATGGATGATGAGCGTCCCAAGAGGCTGTTTGTCACGGTGGGCAGCACGAAGTTTGTGAATCTGATCGCGGCTGTGCTTTCCAAGAAGGTCGTCGAAGCTCTTGCTCGTGCCACACACGCCCGCATCTCCCTCGTCATACAGTATGGTGCTACGCCGCTGGCCGATATTCTCACCGCCGAGGACTGCGTACTGACACAGGCGACACAGACGCCTCACTCTGAGCTTCTCGGTGCCACGGGTACTTTCACCTCCACGCTCCAGCCCATCTCGTCTCACAGCGGCTCTCTCTCTCACGCTCTGCAGGAACCGGAAACAGCCATGACATTTGGACAGAGTAAAGATGCCCTTTCGTCCAGTAGAGACACCACTTCGCCCAGCACCACTTCTTCGAATCGAAGCCGGTCACACGTCAAGATGCATGTGCCCACATCGAGCGGAAGTGTATCGATTGAGCTGGTCGACTATCTAGACACCCTCCGTCCCAACCTGGAGGAGGCCGATGTCGTCTTGAGTCATGCAGGTACGTCTCTCTTACATGCTCCTTACTCCACTGACGGCCATCAGGCTCTGGCACTATTCTCGAAACTCTTCGACTACCCGCCTCGTGCAGTGCGAAGCTCATCGTCGTCCCTAATGAGACATTGATGGACAACCACCAGACAGAGTTGGCTCGAGCGCTCTCCAAACAACAGTACCTCTTCGCTACTCGAGTGGGACCCCCTGGCACGCCCAAGTATGTTCACAGAAGCTGGGGTCATGTGGTTTTTCATTAACGTCTTTGCAGCCAATTATCTGAGCTGCTGACAGCCGTCTTCGCTCCACACACTTTGGATCCATCCCAGGCAGCTCGTACCACATTGCTTCCGTTCCCAGATTTTGTACCGGGCCGGTTCCGCTCATTGGTCGACGAAGTGATGGGATTTAGTGTAATGTAGCAGTAGCAGTACGGAGCTTTCATCGTGGCGATGTAGTGACGCGGAAATGTAATATAGTGATGTGAACTTCCATCGTGATGCAGCCAAGTGGAAAAGCATGGAACTTCGATTGGGTTAGGGTGCTTGGATTGGGCCAACGTAGGAAGCGAAAATGAAATATAGTAGTCGAAACATTCATCGCGATAAAGTCAAGTGGGAATCCAATATAGTAATACGATGTCGAGAAAGGAAGCGTCCAGAATACAATTACATGGGCTTTGCGGCAAGCTGTGTGGGTAGCAGACCGAAGCGCTTCTTGATTGTGACTCTGTGTCTGGAAAATTTATCATCGGGGGAAAAGCGTGCTGAAGAGCATGTGTGAGCAGGTACGTACACGCTCGACTTCGCTCGACTTACCAGGGTGGGCGCTCTTGGTCATGGCCCCAGTGGCCGTGGACTTCTTGAGTGTGTAAATACGGTTGCCATCCTGTGCAATTGGGTGAGATCTTTCTATACAAGGCGCAGGGCACTCACGTTGTCCAGCGAGAACATCAAATGCATCTTGGATGGAGTGCACTGCCAAGACGATCGTCCTGTCGGGTGTTGCGATTCCATCTAGGAAATTCGGACGATTCTTTAGCACGTGACGCGTATACACACGTGCGTGAAAATTGCTCGTCCGCGAACCGCAGGCGCGGTTGCTTCCAGGCCCTGTCAAGCGCGTGTGTCCATCGTTTGTCACCACCACACCTCAACATCTTCAACAATGGCAGGCGGTAGTAGTCATCCCCACCACAAGGTCGACACAGTCCAACGCTCCGGTCTCGTCTGGGGTATCGACCGCGGCCACAAGACCGAGCGTCGTGTCCCTGCTACCCGTCCCTCTCGCAGAAAGGGCCGTCAATCCCAACGCAAGACCGTCGTCAACAGTGTCGTCCGCGAAGTTGTGGGCTTCGCTCCCTACGAGAGACGTGCTATGGAACTGATCAGAAACTCCAAGGTGTGTATTGGGAAGGATTGTGCGTTTGGATGTTCGATGGGAAGCAGGGTTGAGGTGTCAGTTCCGGACCTAGTAAAGATAGGCTGGTGGATGCTCTCGGCATAACCCACTGCTTCTTTGTGTCCGCTTCCGTACTGGAACAGCACGAGGATTGGTCGACCATACCGTTCCAGTGTTGTAAGGCTTCGATGGCCATACTGCTCTGGCTTCGAACATGCCTCTCGATCATTCTGCTCTGGCGTCGTCAGGGTGTCTTTACCCACTGCTCTGGCTGCGTTCAGCAGCACGTCTCCCTCTCTGATTCCACTGTATGCCCACTCGCCTCGTGTTCATGTTGCTCACTCTACTTCTTTCAGGACAAGCGTGCTCGTAACTTTATCAAGCGCCGTATCGGTACTCTGCGACGTGCCAAGGGAAAGATGGTAAGTGAAGCAAGGCATGCCAAAGAGCACACCTGACACACCTTGCAGGAGTTCTTGACCAACGTCATTGCCGAGCAACGCCGTGCCGGTCACTAATTGTGATCGACGCATCTCTACATTTCTTCACTCTGTACAGTGCGGCGCGGACATGACCTACAGTGTCAGCTATCCGTCCTCGTATGGGCATGTCATGTACCATCTCTTTGTGCTCTGATGGAGCATGTAAAAGCAATCACACGTTTCCATTGCCAAGAAGGGCCGCTTATGGTTGATGAAAGTTGGAGAGGAGGCCATGGCCTCCAGGGTTGGGAACAAAGAGTTGTTAGTCTTTGCCGATAGGGCAGGTGCTCATTGTGCACCTCCCACTTATCTGTGCACCTCCCATAGTTTGTGCACCTGTCAACTTATTTGTGCACCTCCCACTGTTTGTGCACCTCCCACTGTTTGTGCACCTGTCCACGTCTCTGTGCATCTCTCTGTTTGTGCACCTGTCCACGTCTCTGTGCATCTCTCACGCATCTGAATGACTTCTTCTGTGCTGCCCGTTTGGAATTCAAGCGCGAGGACACTCTGAGGCATCATCTCCACTCATACCAGAAGCGTCGGACGCTTCCGCTCACGGTCAGTCAGCCTTGTCTAGATCCTATCTACCTAGCAGGCGATGAAAGTGCTTTGCACCAACAAAGTCCTCTCGTAAGCACCTCGTGCTACCGTGTGGGCGCCTCCCATGCCTGCCTACGATGTATTCTCTGTTCTCAGTATGCCTTTGCCAATATGTTTCTGTTCTAAGTATGCTCCGTGCAGCCTTAAGATGCTCTTCTCTGCTCCAGCTATGCCCCTTCCAAATACCTATGACGGCTTCCCTTCACGCTGTTCCATGTCTGCCTGCATAATCACGCAAATCTACCTGCCTCTCGCTCCAATGCACCTTCTTTCCTGGAACCTTTTTTGTCAGCAGTGGCCCTCATCCGCCCAGGTAGCTTTCGCTGCCGCGCCCTCCACGCGGGCGGGCTTTCCCACTTATATCCGGCTATGCGCGTTTGCAGAAATGGTTCCTCATCACGTCGACACACTAGACAGTATTCAAGCTGGCTTTGCGTTCACTACATCCTCGGCAGCTTTCCCGTCTGCCTCCAGCGTGCAGTCTCCCCGCCGTGCAAAGCTTCCCTCCTTCTAGACGCCTTACGTCGCTTACAACGCCCGCCAAGCTGTCTACCGCCCCTTCGACGGAGTCCACGACAGCCACACGTCGTCTCGCTCAGAACGCAGCCCTGCTCTCTCGTCCTTTTTCTACCACCTCATCCAACAACATGCCTCCCGTGCCAAAGCCAACAGCAGAGAAGTATGACATGATCGTCATTGGTGGCGGTTCCGGTGCCATGGGCGCCAGTCGGCGCGCCGCTCAATATGGTGTCAAGGTGTGCGTCATCGAAGAGGACGGCCGCCTTGGTGGCACGTGTGTCAACGTTGGCTGTGTTCCCAAGAAGCTCATGTGGCATGCTGCCGATATCAAGGAGGCCCTTGAGGGAGCACCAGAATACGGCTTCGGCGATGTGGATGGCAAGCCCGTCAACCAAGTGGCTCCCTTCCAGTGGAGGTACTTTGCCGAAAAGAGAGATGCGTACGTGCGACGTCTCAACGGCATCTACGATCGCAATCTCGCAAACGACAAGGTCGAATATATCTCTGGCCATGCGAAGTTGGTGGGAAAGAATCAAGTCGAAGTGACACTGCGCAATGAAGATGGTTCCTTCCAGAAGGAAAGTCACCTGCTCACTGGCGACCACATTTGTATCGCCACCGGTGGTCGCCCTACCATTCCATCCGAGGAGAAGATCCCCGGTGCCTCTCTAGGAATCACCTCCGACGGCTTCTTCCAACTCCGTGAACAGCCAAAACGCGTAGCCGTGGCAGGTGCAGGATACATTGCTGTGGAGCTGGCCGGGGTTTTCAACACTTTGGGGAGCGAAACACACTTGCTCATCCGTCAAGACAAATTCCTGCGCTCATTCGACCCCATCATTTCCGACACCTTGCAAGAATACATGGGGAAAACGGGGCTGCATGTCCATCAGAAGACAAATATCAAGAGCGTCAAGGGAGGCAACGGTAGCCCTCTCACGCTCCAACTGGATAGCGGTGACTCTTTGGAGGTAGACTGTCTGCTGTGGGCCATCGGTCGCCATCCCAACACAGATAATTTGGGACTGGAGTCGGCCGGAGTCAAGACAGACAAAGCTGGCAACATTGTTGTGGATGAATATCAACAAACGAATGTACCGGGCATCACGGCGCTCGGAGATGTAGCCGGAAAGGCGCTCTTGACACCCGTCGCCATTGCAGCAGGACGTCGCCTTTCCAATCGGATGTACGGACCTGCTCATCTTCGGGGCAAGGACTTCCTGGACTACAAGAATATTCCCACCGTCGTCTTCTCGCATCCCACCTCCGGCACAGTTGGTCTCACTGAGGCGGAAGCACGCAAAGAATATGGCGATGACAAAGTCAAGATCTACACCAGTCGATTCACCGCCATGTACTTCGGCATGATGGAACACAAGCAGCCAAGTGCTTACAAGTTAGTGTGTGTGGGGCCGGAAGAGAAAGTGGTTGGTGTTCACATCGTCGGTCTGGGATCGGATGAAATGATGCAGGGCTTCGCTGTAGCCGTCAAGATGGGCGCTACCAAGAAGAACTTTGACGACACTGTCGCCATCCATCCCACCTCGTCCGAAGAGCTCGTTACGATGCGTTAACCCTTTTCCATGTATTGACAAAGTTTAATAGTACAATGAATAGAAGTGCACGTCACATTATGATTGCTTGTGCCATACTTCGCTGCCGATCGCTAAGAGCAGATTGAACGCATTGTCGCGGTGCGGCATGTTGCTGAAGAAGAGACTGCTTCGATTTCTGCGAAGCACTTGTAAGCCTGAAGAGCTCCAGACAAGAAGTCTGATCGACTTTGTTTTGACGATGCCAGAGATATCTTGCAATAGCGTTTTACACGTCTTGTGGCCTCCTCGGTGGCCTGGAGCGGCGTGCGAGTGCAGAGCAACAAAGTACAGCATCCGAGTTGTGACGTGCAAGTGTCCAGGAACACCATGATGCTGGCAGAAGAAGCTGCCCAGCTTGCGGGGTCGCGATTGAATCTCGCCGCCGTCCAGGATCTTAACGTCTTGAAGGTCAAGGAGGTTACCCCCCTTCAGCTCGTTAAGTTGCTCATTCGTTCCCGATCGGAAAGGACGAAGCGCTCCGTACGCCACAGCATGTGCCGCTGAGGAGCGCGGAAGCAACCGATTTTTCAGTGTCGACTTCCCACCCTTACTTGGAGGGCTTTCAGGTCCGCTTGATTTACCTACTTGGACCTCTTCGCCCCCGACAGGAGGCGGATGCTTGGCATGCTGTCTCTCCAAGTGACGTCGACGAAGAAGCTGAATGGCAAACTGCTGGTCGGTCGGTGAGCCCCACAGTGCCCACCATACAGGGCTCAGTGGTCGTCTAAAACGCGGGTAGTGCGATTGCAGAGGCTGTGGCGACAATCAGTACCATATGACGAAAACTACACTCAACATACCAAAAGAATAAAGAACGTGAAGCCCAGGAAGGCGGAAGTAGTCTTCCAAATGACATGGGAAGATGCGAAGGTCACAAAGATCGTCGTAATTCCCATCAAAGTAAGTGTGCGCCATGTGGCCGTAGGATTTCTCCATAACTGTGAGACAAGGAGGGCCTGAGCAATCATCCACATAGAGCATCGTCCGCTTACTCACGATTAAATTTTTCACCTTTTCATGAAAATCCGCAATGTCCCCGCAAGCAAGCTGAGACCCATCTCCATATGCAACGACAAAGCGCTTGTAAATTTCAAGCACATCTAAGCGGCTGCGACGCCGCAACCGCTCAGCCAGACGATCTGCATCCACACCACGAGCCATTCGCAACCGGACCTGTTCATGCAGATAGCTGGCGCTTGGCGGAAAGAAGCGGAATTGACATGTGTAGTACATCACCACCAACAAAAACGCGGTGGGGAGAAGGTTCATGTACCAAAGCGTAAAGTACGTCATCATGAATGATGATGTCCGCCTTGGGTTGTCCCATCGATACACACGGCGAATGCCGTAAAGTAGTCGTTCCCAGAAGGGAGCAATCAGGTAGAGTCGCTCGACATGGCTGCGAGTCTTAGACTCGCGATAGCGTTGATCTGGACTGTTGTCGAGTTCTTCTGGTGCGTAGCGTTCAATCGTAGCGAGAATATACGCAATGGCCCAGGCCACACCATCTACCTGACTGTCGTCATCCACAGCGGACACCTCCTCTGTGGGTGCATGAAGCATCTCCCATTCTTGATCATTAAGGTCCAACTCATCGCGAGAGGGACGATACTCAACATCATAGGCATGCACATTGCTTGGAGACTTTTCGCTCGCTTCCTGTCCGCAAAATCCACTCAGGAAGGAAGGATGATCTTTTCCTCCTTGCTCTTGCTTTTTTGCCTCTTTCTCGTCCTTCTCGAGCATATTCTTTCGAAGACCAGCGAGGGGCACTTCAGGCGATCCTGGTCGGCTTGCCTCTTTTTCGGGTGCCGGTGCCCATGACACTCGCTGATGTGGGGTGGTGAGGGGACTCCTCTTATCTGTACTGGATGCTGGTGTCATCAAAGGCCTGTCGGGGTGTCCTTGAGAGCTACTGGTTCGAGAAGGTGCAAGATCATCCGCCTCACTATTCGAAGCAGACAATTTGTCGCCTTTGGTTTTGTGCTTGCCTTTACTAGGCTTTGCGTCGCTACTGAGGTGCTTATGATCGGATGCCGCCTCTTCATTGCGCGGCTTTGGAACGCCTTCTCCCTCTGCTGCTTCCAGTGCTCTGAGACCTCGGTCCACATGCGTCAGAACCGTGACACGTTTTCCTTGTGCCTTGGCGAGAGCCGCTTCGCCGGGCGGGATGCGGAAATCTTCCCAACGTGGCATTCTGCGTCGCGGAAAGTTGGCGCTATGCGGAACTCGAATTTCTCGAGTATGCCGACCAAAGTTTTTGAGGAACGAATCCAGCTCGAGCTCTTCTAACTCCAACAATGGCTTGGCTAATTTTGCATTCGCGCCACCACTCAGTGTACTCGCACCTTGAGAGTGATCGGACTTGAAACTTTTCAAGCTCATGATTGACGGATTGATGTTGCCTCCCGCTGAATTTGCATTGTGCGGCTCCACAATGTCACTGTCTGCATAGCTGCTTTCTGAAGAAATGGACGATGGACGCTGCGTCTTTTTACGTTGAGCATTGTCTCCTGTATTTGCATGAATATCAGCCTTTTCATCCGCAGGTGTCGAGAGATATGGCGCTTCAGAGTCCCCATCAACAGCGTCACTTTCTCCTTCTGCATCGCTCTCATTGCTGTCAGAGACTTCTCCACATATGCCTGGTGGACGTATTCGATGTGTTTGCATTTGTGGGGACGACTCAGACGAGGTAGGCTTACTACCGTGCCCTTTTGTCCGTCGTCTGGCAAGATGGCCATGATGGAGAAGATCGCCGGGAAAGTACCCTCGCTCTTCCAGGGTAGGACCTTCAGGCAAGTACTCGTCCTCATCGTCTGTCATCACGTTATGTCGACGTCGCCATCGCTCTTCTGGGGTCTCTGGCTTACCCTTACCTCCTATTCCATGACCAGCGTAATCTTTGTGCTTCTTGGGATTCTTGGCAAATTTAAGCTCGCGTTTCATAGCTGCATCTTGTTCTTTTGCCAATTTGCTTTTGAGTTCCTCTGCTTGTAAAAATTGAGCAAAATCTCCCGTAGCATCCCGAGTCACCGGTGTATGCTTTCCACTACCATGCTTGCGACCCATAAAATGGCCATGGTTAGAAGTAGACCCTTTGTGAAAATCAAAAGCTACATCACTTTCCTGAGAAGCTCTTCGAGATAATCCGTGTGCCGGTGTGCTACTTTCAACACTGGCTCCCCCTTCGCGTCTGGTTGCAGATGATCCTGAACGGAAATGCAACTTGGAAAGAGTGGCACCTATTCTGCTCATTCGCTTGGTAGGTGATGTGGAGATCTGTGCATGGCTGTCATCGTCTCCATCCGGAAGCCCTTGATTGCCATAAGAAGCGAGTGTAGAGCTACCATGCTCCGTGCTAGCGTCTCGATGCGTATTCCCATCCAGACTTCCAATTACCGCCATATCCTGGGGCGTCACTGTGTCGCTCCTTTTTCGTGCCACTGAATCCCTGGATTGGTTGTCTAAATTGCTTTCGTCTTGGGCTTCTTTTGAGTGAAGGTCTTTACTATACTCATTCCGGAGTCCGAGAACGCTATTTGGATCGAAAGAAGAGGAAGAGTCCGAACGTGCAAAGTATCGATTCACAGCGTCGTCTTCCGCAAATGATGATGCGTCATCATCACTACCCCTAGACAGTGCATCAGAATTTGCCGCATTATTGCGTTGTTTGGTACCTTTTGCCCGTCTAATCATTCTTGATTCACCCCTTAATTCTAATTATGTGCACGTAATCCATCCAAGTGGAACAGTGGTCCCTTTTCCTCCTACTCCTGTTCCGTGTCAATGCGCTGTATGATGTGACCGAGATAGGGCTATGCCGATCTAGAAAAATTGCACAATCAATAATTTTAGACGGATCAATTACCCTACAAGACCTCGGTGAGGCCAGGAACTCGATGAGATCTGCGTGCGTGAAAGCTGCACGTTTGTCTTGGATTCACAATCTTTTGCAGCAGTATTAAGGTTCAAAATAGCCAACAGGAACGTTCCTATCTATGGCTTTGGATAATCTTGTCAGGATGCTGCACCTCAAATTTGCAAACTTTCATGCGTTTCGGAGGGGATGGAAAGAGTTTGACAAGGTGTTGCATCGTTACGTACGATTATAGAACAGTGATCGTGTGGGACTCCTGCTCTGCCTAGGTCCGAGTTCCGTATCTGGACGCGCAGGAAACTGCAGATCCGTGAAAGATCGGCAACACGCGAGCGACATTTATTTGCAGACGGCATGTCTGGCAATTGCAGATGGTATTACACACATTGTGGATAGAAACGAGATCTAGGAATCAATACAAACTCAAATACGAGCCTTCACCCATGCCTCGAGACCTCCTGCTGTCCAGATATCCTGTACAGCATGGCCTACGCCGGCCGGAGTGGTGGTGTAGCGTCTCTCTTGCCCATCAATTTGTAGGACAACTTGACCTGTTGCGCTATCAATACGGATGTGAGAGCGATCCAGGACAACGCTAATTTCCCCATCGCCTTTACCGCCTTGGTTGCGAGTGCCATGCTTTCCGTACATTTGAGTGAGATCCTCGACAAGGTCGGGGCACTCGAGGCAGACCAGGCCATTGTTGATGGCATTTCTTTTGAAGATATCTCCAAATGATCCACAGATGACCAGCGGGACGCCAGCATGCTTGAGAGCGGTGGCGGCTTGTTCACGCGACGACCCCGTACCGAAGTTGTAGCCACTGATGAGGATAACCCCAGGAAGGCTCCCATCACTCTTTGGCTGATCCTGCTTCGAGATGAGTTGTGCGACAGCGGACGCAAAGGAAGGATCATAGTTCTCCATGACAACCTGGGCCTGTCGTTCGGGTGTGATGTCGTCTTGGTATGTGTATTTTCCTGGATAGATACCGTCCGTGTTGAGGTTGTCCTGGGGGGCGAACACGAGCGGTCCCTCGAAAGAAGTTGGGAAGCCTTGCATGACGTCGTTGCTTGCTGAGGAAGCTGCTGCTTCGGCTAGCTCTTTGGCCGGGGCTGCTTGCTTAACGTTTGTCTCGATGGAAAAGCTCAGAGGTTGGATCTTCCCATTCGAATTTAAATCATTCGGTCCACAGATCCTTCCCTCGATGGCGCTGGCGGCCACAACGGCAGGTGAAGCCAGGTATGCCTTCGCATCGGGACTGCCCATGCGTCCCTTATAGTTGCGATTCGTTGCACTGATACCCGTCTCGCCGTCTTCCAGAAGACCCACACCGAGTCCAATACAAGGCCCGCAGCCGGCAGGTAAGGGCTTAGCGCCGGCTGCCATCAGAGCGCCCCAATCGCCTGACTCTTCACTTTCTCGTTGTACATTGCTGCTCGCTGCTGCAACGTAGAATTCCACACCGGGAGCGACTTTCTTCCCTCGAATCACATCTGCAGCCGCCTTGAGATCAGAAGCTCGTGAATTGACACAGGACACAAGGTAAGCCTTGTGAATATCAATGGACTGCTGCGCCAGTTCCGAAAGCGGCGTGCTGATTTTTACACTGTTCGGCCCGCTGACGTGAGGTGAGAGTGTACTGAGGTCAAGCTTGAGATGCTTTGCATAGAAGGCATCTGCGTCGGGTGTGACGATGTTGCGCGACAACGTATCAAGCCTGTCCATATTGAGACGTGGGTGCGAAGAAGAGCGCGAGGGAGACGACCCCATCTGGAAGTTGAGCTTGTCCATCTTGCGAATCAAAGCTTCGTACCAGGACAGGGTCACGTTGTCCACAGGGAAGACACCTGCAAGGGCACCCCACTCGGTCGTCATATTACTAATGGCAAGCCTCTCGTCTACTGTGAGACCTGCCACGCCAGAGCCTGTGAATTCGATAGCAGCGTTGAGGACCTGGTCATTGTTGAAGTAGCCACACAGTGCCACAATCACGTCCTTTCCGGTCACGCCTTGAGGCAGCTGCCCCTGTAGTTCTACCTTGACGACGGGAGGGATCTGCCACCATGTCTGACCAGTAGCCCAAATCGCTGCTGCATCCGTTCGCACAACAGGCGTGCCCACACATCCTACGCCGCCATACATGTTACTGTGACTGTCGGAGGCGACGGCGAGGGTTTGGGGAAACGCATAGCCCTCTTCGACCATGACCTGGTGCCCAATTCCGCGCCCTGCCGGATAGAAATCTACACCTTGTTGTCGTGCAAATGTCTCGATCCGACTGTATTTGTCGAGGTTCTTCTCGGACTTGTTCTGTACATCGTGGTCCAGAGCAAACACGACTTGCGAGGGGTCTCTGATTTTCGTAGCACCAATCGAACGAAATTTGCTGATACATGGTCCCGTATTGTCGTGTGTCATGACTGTTCCTGGTCGGATGCTCACGTAGTCACCAGCGACCACTTGATGGCCGGCCTTGAGGTCCACAGCATAGCGCTGTACAACCTTCTCGATAAACGACTGCGGCGTGTCTGCCGAGGGTGCATGGGTCGCGAGTGTTCTTGCTGATGTCGATGCAGCGAGAGGCTTGCTCCTCGCGGCCAGCATCTGCCGGCGAAGAAGCAGAGCGAGAGCCATGGCGAAGAAGAAGAAGTCGTGGTGTCGATCAAGAAAAGTTGCCAATACTGGAGACGCGAAGAAATCTGTCGGGTCCGACCGACGGCGCCGACCCAATAAGAACGAGTGTAACACTAAACACGCTTAGCCTCTTGTAACGAGAAGAAGTGCTCCCGCAAAAGCATGAGGGCGTCTTTGCGGAACGTGGGCGCGGCCGTCTGGAACCCTCAAGCATGGCATCGGCCTTGCAGGTCACACAGGTGGCTCACAACAGCTGCCCAACACAAGCCCAGGGTGATCTTCTCCGGAATCCAGCCAACGGGAATTCCTCATGTAAGTGATCGACAACGTGTCTCCCCCAAATCTCATCGTCTGCCGCACAGCTTGGAAACTATCTCGGCGCTCTGCGAAACTGGGTGCAATTGCAGAATGATGCCAATGGCTCCACCGACCAACTCCTCTTTTCTATCGTAGGCTTGCACGCCATCACCGTACCACAGGACCCCCAGAGATTGCGACAAGAAAAGCACGACATGATGGCTACTCTGCTGGCCATCGGGCTCGATCCACATCGTGTGACGATCTTCCATCAAGACGAAGTGCGGGAGCATGCAGAATTGGCTTGGTATCTGAACTGTATTACGCCGATGGGCAAGCTGAATCGCATGACAACTTGGAAGGTACGTTGTCGAGAGAGGCAAACGCATTCAGCTCAATTGTCTCTTAGTCCAAATTGGCCACGATACGCAATGCACAATCGGAAGATGACATCGACGACACACATCTTTCTCTGGGCTTATTTGCGTATCCTGTGCTTCAGGCTGCCGATATCCTCCTTTATCGAGCGACACATGTTCCTGTGGGCGAAGATCAAGTACAGCATCTCGAACTGTCTCGAGATATCGCCGATTCATACAATAGATCGGTGAAGAAACGGTTCTTTCCCCTTCCCCAGCACCTGATAAGTATGTTATGTTCATACAAGCGATGTTTGTCTCTCACACTGACCGTGCTTTCAGCTCCGACAAAGCGGATTCTGTCGCTCCGCGATGCTTCGCAGAAAATGTCCAAGTCGGCACCAGATGCCTCGTCGCGCATTCTGCTGACCGACTCGGAAGGGGAGATCCAAAAGAAAATTCGGAGGGCTGTCACTGATGGAGAGAGTTCTCTGTCTTTTGACCCACAGAGCCGTCCAGGAGTTAGCAATCTACTCTCGATTCTCGCAGCTCTAGAAGAGCAAAAAGGGAACATGCAACGATCACCAGATGAATGGGCTGTTTATTTGAATCAGACGGCCGCCTCTAGTGGGAGTGGCGTAGGTGCGGTCCTCAAAGAGGCCGTCACCACGACTATTGTGGAAACCCTGCGCCCCATCCGCCAACAATTGCAGCAACTCAAGGCAGATCCAGGTCACATTCATTCATTGGAAGCACTCGGTCGGGAACGCGCCCAGAGCAGAGCGCAAGAAACGATGAAGCAGGTGCGTCGACTGTCTGGGTTGAGCAATTGAAGCTGGCACGTCGACCATCTTGCTTGCCGATGCACACTCCGCCTATGTACTTTAGTAATTCACGTAATCATCACGCAAAGCGTAGACATCATATGCCTGCGAGGGCAATGTTCATGAAAAAAACCACCTTGCTCAGCTAGAGCATTGAATTATAGGGAGCTGTGCTGCTAAAATGGTGTAGAATGCCATCAAGGTGTAAATAGTCTGGTCGATGCACCAACGTACAGTTTGCGGTATTGTCGAAAAGACACGATCCTTCAACGTAAAGCTGTAGAGTCGAGAAGACACAGTACACTAACATAGAGCGTGTACCCGGTCAAAAGGATATCACCTTGATACGTAAGAAATAGTGATATTGCACTAGCAGAGAACATATATAGTACATTGCAAGCGGAGCGCATCGTCAAGCCTGGCCAAGCATTAGCTTTTCACCTAGTCCCTTTGCCTCTGCGTAGACAGATTTGTACTCGTCGGCGTAGTCTTCCTTGCTCACATCGGAAGCTTTGGCTTTCTTACCTCCCCCAGGAACGATCATCACACAAGATGTAGGGCGCTTCGTGCTAGATGCAGCACCCAGAGCATCCTTAGAGGTGACAAAGAGGTATGGGTTATCGGTGTCTTCACATAGAACGGGGATGTGGGACAGGATGTCGATAGGAGAGATATCTCCGGCTAATATAACGAGACTGAGAGAGGGTCAGATCCTCAAATTTTTGAATTAAAACTTCACTTACCCCTTTTCACCCTTTCTCAGTCCCTTGACAACCTCTTTGACACCACGTTTCACATGACCTCGTGATTTGGAAGCCTTCTTGACTGTCTTGAGTGCCTTTTTGGAAAGCTTGCGGTGAGCGAGAGGCTCTGCATAGATTGCATCAGATGGTATACATATATATCGAACGCTTCAACTTACGGGCAATGGGGCTGATAGCATCGACAGGCAGCTCTTCCACTTCATCGTCGCCTTCGGCGTCATCAGCTTTGCTCTTCTTCTCCTTCTTCTCCTTCTTGATGGGCGAAGGTGCATCCACGGACATTGCACTCTCGTCTCCTGCGTCTGACTTACGCTTGGCTCGCTTTTCCTTTTTGCTTTCGTCCTTGGCCATGGCTCGCGATCAATGGATGTTGGAGTCTGATGCCGATTTTGCGAAGCATTCGACTTTTTGCACCAAAAGAAACAATCACGTGATGTTGCATAGTAATGGTACATAGTTGACCCTATCGAGTGTTATGATATCCGAAAGCATCAGTAGTTCAGTGGTAGAATGCGTCGTTGCCATTAGAGCATCTCCGATGTGCAGCGTGATTCGATGCGGCCCGCGTTCGATTCGCGGCTGATGCACTTTTTTATTTTTCTTAATCTTTTCTTTGTCTTATCATTTTCATTTTTTTCCTCATTTAAGTGGCTAATGTACAATATTCATCAAGCCTGTTCAAATCAACTTTTGTAGACCAGCCGATGAGGATGTTTGTGTCGCCTTCGTGATGACTTGTCTTCGATGATTCATCTACAATCAGTTCAGTCAAAACACATGCGGTGCCTTTGTTAAATAGGTTTAATCCCAAGCAGTCACCCTCTGCTAGCTCGTTTAGAAGAAACCCGCCATTGGGAATCTACTTGCATTGTCCCTTTCCTTTGTTTGAGAACGGGTGTAATTCTTGTGAGATGCCTTGAATTTTATTTATGCGGATGCTCAAGCACCAAAGAGTGCTAGTATCTGGATGTAATGTCGCCCTTTTATGTGGAATGCAATGCCACTTCTCGTTTCTTGACAACCGTGAACATCAAAACGACCATATTGAAGTGACATGTCTGCGCAGCGCTTACAGGTCAAAAGTGGACATGTCTTCGTATGCTCAGGGAAAATAAAGAAAAATCGAGACAGCATAGATTGTTTGATATGTGGCATGAACCCCTAACGGTACTTGTATCTTTATTTTTATTTTATTTTTCATTATCCTTCCAGCCAGAGATGGACCATGTGATTCGGATTGAGAAGGAAACACCCGAGTAATAAATTTTATCATGAAACAGAATCGTCAATTTGAGTAATGCCACTTACTTGCCTTCTATCCTATCAGTGACCTCAAGAGCAATAGAAGGTATAATAGCATTCCATTATATGTACAAACAGAAGTCTCAGCAGTACATAAGTCACGATAGCAGAGATTTTTTCAATGAGAAGAGAAGCGACGAGGATACGATGAAAAACGTGTCTTCTTTATACATGATTAGAAGCAGCTGACATGCATGTGAACAGCATCAGTAGTTCAGTGGTAGAATGCGTCGTTGCCATTCCGGTGTGTAGCGATATTTCGATGCGGCCCGCGTTCGATTCGCGGCTGATGCACTTCTTTTTGGAGATTACACGTTAAATTTTTTTTCTCTTTTGATGATGTTGAAGTCATTGTCTTAGCCTGGAAGATACCCCCTCCAGACCAATAGGACAAATACTTCCGTTGGAAATAGATTTATTCCCCCACCCCGCCCCATATTTTGGAGCGCACGCTCGCTTCTCCACGACACGTTCGTAACGACGCGCCAATCACGTCCTGCTATATGGAGGTAGGCATAAAGTTATCTCACACCTGCATCGTCAACTTGCTCCAAGGCGCCTTTCCTTGTTCACGATCCTTGTCCCTCACTGGTACGCAAGAACTGAGCACAGCTAGCTATCTTTGAGACCCAACCTTGTACCTGTCAAGGTAATTGGAGAAGGTATGGTATTTTCACAGAGTACTGCGGAGCATTCGATACTCACGTAAGATCATGACAGTCTCAAAGAACTAGCGTACTTCACGGCTTCCGCTTCTCGTTGTATGGTTGGGTCGATACTCTTTCAGCCCTCACTGCTAGATTGCTGGGCATGTAGGGATTTCAAAAGATTCAGACAACTGCTCAAGGGCGGGGGAGCGATTGTCGTACATCCCGCACCTAGCGGCGAAGGTGCTGCTACAACCAATTCATTGTCGACCTCTCAGCCAAAGTCTCCAGGCTACTCATGGGGAAGTGCTGGCAATGCTCTGACGGGGTTGTGCTCCCCAAGCGAAGTGAATCGTCGCGATCATCTCGGACGGACTGTTCTTCATCTGATTTCTGCCTCGACGGAGCCCGTCAGTATTGACTACCTGACAGTCCTCCTTGCACACCCCAGCGTGAATGTCAATCTACAGGACCATGAGAATGGCTGGACAGCGCTTCATCGAGCATTGTATCATGGCAATCTTCTTACTGCACTTACTCTACTCAAGCGATCACCGCCAGTAGATGTGCGCATCAAGGACTTTGAAGGTCTCACCGCATTTGATCTGTACAACTCAACCATACACGGAACCAATCCGCCTCATGCAGAGGGCCAAGCAGGAATGTTGTACACATGGGGAGCAAATCGAAATTACACACTAGGTGTGGGCACCAGCGATGATCGTATTCTGCCTGATCGCGTCCATCTCAGGAGGGCCGATGAAGAGTACGAAGATGCAAGCATACCTATGGCCCGTGGCCCAGGGTCGAAGTTCGATAGGATCCAGGTGAAAGATGTTGGAATGAGCAAGTTTGCCACAGTCGTGCTGACCGCGGAAAAATCGAGTAACGTGTGGGTGTGCGGTATCGGGAATACGGGTCGCATTGGGCGTGCACCTCAGACACAGCCGCATCTGGAGCGCCTGAAAGACTTTACAGAATGTGCAAGCGCCATAGCCGTAGGCCCTGATCATACGTGCATTGTGACGAGTGAGGGTGACTTATACACCTTTGGCTTCAACCGCTTCTCTCAACTTGGATATGCACTCGAGCACGGGTTTGGCTTGGTTTCGTCTACCAAGAGCGTGGGGGGAGCTGCGAGCACCACGTTTGGAGGGGCATCCATTCCCAATGCGGACCTAGATATTCAAATCAGTCCGCGCAAAGTTTTGGGTCCTCTCAAAAGGGAGCATATTCTGGGTGCGGCGGCGGGAAAATTACACACCGCCGCTTTCACGTCGGACTCATTGTACACATGGGGCACGAACACGGGCCAGCTTGGATACGATCGAAGTGCCACACCAATCCAAGTTGTGCCCCGCAAGGTATCGCTCGTGACGCCGAGCATGTCCATCGTCTCGATAGCAGTAACGGATTTTGCTACGGCATGCTTGATGTCCAGTGGCGATGTGATGCTTCTTCACAACGACACTTCCTTTTTTGTAAGATTCCCTCATCTGACATTCAGCTCTCAAGTGAGCGTGTACCGACCACGTCAAGCGCGACCGAAACCATCGATAGAAAGACTCGTCGGTGGACCAAACAATTCATTTGCTGCCATTTCCGATATCGGCGATCTCTGGCAATTCTCTCCTGAACACCCTTCCGAGTATGCGCAAGCTAGTGGTGTGTCAACAGCAGCCAAATCAGCTATCAAGCCGCAGCTGATCTGGTCGGTGCGGAAAAACAAAAAGGTCGGTGCTGCTCGCGACGTGTCTCTTGGCACAGGCTCCGATATGATACTCGTCACGGAGTCTGGGCATGTATTTGTGCGGTCGCGCAGAGCAGACACCCCTAGCAACCTTGCGGCATCAGCAACCATGGCGACTGGCTTCACGTCGTCATCGAAGGGAAAATCGGGCTGGAAACCTGTGCCGTACCTTCAAAGGGTGTTCAAGGTTGCCACAAACGAGAGCGGTGGCCTGGCAGCGATCAAGAGAGATGCTGAAATTCGTGATGTTCGAGTTCGTGGTCGCACGTTGAACGAGGATTTTCATGACACTTTGCCACATCTGCGAGCCCATGCTGGGGACTACGACGATGGCTCGAAAGGAGATGTGATTGTCGGTACGCTCGCCGATGCTGCAATGCCTGACATGACAAATGCGGAGGCGGTCTCCGACGATTTGTCAGATGAGGGGGAGAGCGACAATTCCGTTCCGGGAAGCAGATACATCAACATGGCACAAACAATTGCAGAAGCTGCTCGTCGCTGGACAGATCGACAAGAGCAAAACCCAGCCGAGCGAAAGCACCCCCCTCTAGGCTGCGATATGTTTCTCGTAGCGGGCGGACGCTATCTTCCAGCGCATCGGAGCATTGTTTCGGCTCGACTGCCCTCAGTGGCACCCCTTATTCAGAATCCGCGTCACAAGAGTGGTGGTGGACCATCTGGCATCAGTGTCAAGAACTCCGGCGATTACGTGGTAATATCATTCACTGGAGCATCGTTCGCTACGGCTCTTTTCTTTTTACACTATATTTACACTGACGACTTGCCTGCCGTCTGGACTGCAAGTATTGGCATGCGAGTGGAAAAGCTGTTTTCCGCCGTCAAAATGAACCCCAAACAAATACAAGCACAACTTATTGAATTAGCAGACTCTTTACACTTAACAGCGCTTCATGCTGCACTAACAGCTCTGGTTCCTTCCGCTCCGAAGCCTTCGCTTTCGATCGATTTCCGTTCTTTCTTCGCTTCTCACGTAGATGCACCGCCCGAGCAGTCTCCATTCCACGATGTTTTACTACAATTTCGCGATCGAAAGGTACCAGCCCACTCCGTAGCTCTTCGGCGTTCACCCTTTTTCTCCGCACTGTTTCAACCACACTGGACTTCCTCACGGTGGCAGAAGGGTATTATTGAGATCGACATGGCTCACATTCGTTGGGAGGTGGCACGTATCGCCCTTCTACATCTCTACACCGATGAACTTACCGATCTTTTTATGCACTGTGACGATGATCGGAACCAAGACGAATATATTGATTTCGTCATTGAAGTCCTGGCATTTTCAAACGAGCTTCTGCTCGACAAGCTCAAATTAGTATGCTGCTCGCTGTTGAGGCCGCGCGTGTTGCCCAATAATGTCTCTGCTTTGATCAGCGACACAGACTTTTATCACGTACTCAGCTTTAAGGAGTCGCTTATGGACTATGCATCGCGGACCATGGAAACACTCCTGGAAGCTGGCATGCTCGACCACCTAGAGAATCGGATGATCAAAGATCTAACTCGACATGTGCGGAACAAGCAAGATGAGAGGCTTCATCGGACATGGGCTGAAGAGTATCTGAGCGGTCTGATCGTGAAGCACCAAGAATTTTATTTCGATTTGGATATTCCCCCACCATCTCTCGGTATTGCCGCCGCAAGAGTCCCGAAGCGCCCTCCACGCTCGTCTGATAGGCGTCTTTCACCTCTGGTAGGTGCGCAGAAGGGGCTCCCCATAGCCGTGAATGAACCCACGCGCCCTGCATTTGACAGTCCCGACTTGCGCCCGACCGGAACGAGTACACCAACAAACGCCGTTTCGACGAACCAAAATAATGATGGAAGCATGATGTTCTCGATGGATGATGATCTTGACGAGGAATTACGTATACGGAAACAGCGGCCTTCCGATGGAGGAGCAGACCCCGATTTCGCCCTGCCACCCGCTGCCTCGAAGTCGAGCAGTACAAGTTCAACACCGTGGAAAGCACAATCGATAGAGAAAGCAAAGGCAAGCATTGGCGATGCTAGTGCAGAAAGTTGTAGCATCCGTCAGGATCTGCGATCGATCATGGCTGCCGAGCAATCCAAATCGCGCAGTCCGTTCTCTGCGCCCTCGACTGCCGTACGCCCTGCGATCTCCAAAGGAACTTCAACGTCAACGCCGTCGTCGATGGTCATGACACCCAATAATCCACCCGTACCGGTGCGGATGTCCCAGAAAGATCGCAAGAGACAACAGGGACAGCAAACCGGTCTCTCGAGTTCTCCATCACCAGCACCCACAATGCCTGTGTGGAAAAGTGTGGATCAAAGTGTCACTACACGGCCTTCCACATCCCCCAATACACCGCAACGGTCCACATCCGCGCAGGCTTCACCGTCTGTGCAAGGCACGCCTGCGTCGGCACCTCGAAATGCAAATGTGATGATGGGACCGACGATCACACCGACACGCATGCGGCCAACAAACCAAAGACGTACCACGCTTGGTGTCAATGAGTCGGAGGCAGCACAAGCCTGGTCAATGTCGGGACCCGTTGCATTTCCATCGTTAGGATCTTCACCAAGCGGCCGGCGAGATGGGCCCGCATGGGCGACAAGCTCGTCGCCAATACCACAATCGCCTCCACTAGCTGCAGTGGGAAGTGAACAAAACGTTCCGTCCAAGGCGTCTGTGGCGGTTGCGAATCCCACCGTTACGCCTGGTGCGCCCATGTCATTTGCCGAAATCCAGGCAGAGGAGCTACGAAGATATGAGGAACTTTCTGCGTTACAGCACGCACGCGCTCCTCGAAGCTTTGCTGAGCTTCAAGAGGAAGACCGACGCGAAAGCGAACAGCGGCGGCTGGAGGAGCAGCGAGCTCGAGAATTCGAAGAGGAATTCGAGAAGGAGAGCAAACGAATCCAGGCTGAACAGAGGCAGCAAAAGACACGCCAAACCAACAGACGCAAGGACACAAACAGTAGCATGAGCAAGAAAGCAACTGGCTCAGACAAAGGCAACAAAGGCGGACGTGCAAGTGGGGACACGGAACATCCTCCTGATGCAGGCACCACGGCTACCAAGAGAGGCGGTCGACGAGGCACAGGTCGAGGAGGTGGACGTCGCCACGACAATTCACGCACTACACCTACGTCTGGGAAGTGATGAGAATGACGGTTTCGCACAAGAAGGAAAAGATTGCGACCTTATGTACCCTATTTGTAACAATATCTATGCAATGAATAGAGGATTTGCCATGTTTCTACACTAAAGTACAAGTAACTATTCGAAGTCCGCTTCGGCCTCGCCGCCGCCGATCTCGGGGATATCGTCGTCCTCGCCGTTGTCGAAGTAATTGGAAGCGTAGTCATCGTCTTCGTCGTCTTCGTACTCATCCAAGGCGAGGTCTTCTTCCTCGTCCGATGGCGCTTGGTCGGACAAGTCGCCAGGACCATCGGCATTGCGTTCGAGTCGATCGATGTCCTGCTGCCAATCGGAGTGCTTCCGCTTCTTGTCTAACGACTTCTCCAGGCGCTTCGTCTCGCCTTGAATGTACGTTGTCCAGAGACCAGCGGGGAACAAAGTTTTCTGTAAAATCTTTTCCATATTGACATCGCTTAATGTCGTGGAGTTTTGCTGATCTACGGGACGAAAGCGGTCGGAGTATCGCGGAATGTCTGCGGCACCTCTTTTGGTGTCCGGGCCTGTGACATTGTGTGACCACCACACGGAATTCGTGCGCTGGTGCTGAAGAAAACTCAACTGTCTGGCAACGATTCGCATCTCCTCTTCGGATCCAGGTGTCTGTACAGGCTGTGCCTCCATCTCAGGGTATGAGGCCCGACCTCCATGTCGGCTCTGGCCTCTGGCAGCGTCGGCAATGTCGCTCATTGTCATGGCGCCCATGCTCACCAGACGACTTGCTGGCCCACCGCCTCTGCCACGTCCGCGCGCCGCGCCCCCACGAGAGGGCCCTGCAGTGGCTGCCGACATTTTGCTGGGAGAGCGTGAGGAAGGGCAAGAGAATGGGGAAAGAATTCCAGGTCGCGTCGCACGTGCGAATCTTCACCTGCATTTCTTCTTGCTTGTCGCCGGTCACAACGTTACGCAACATCGACGACGAAAGATGGCTGCGACGGGTGCTGGTGCACCTTCCAACTTTGGGAGGCTGCTAGCTTCGTCGAGATTTGCGAGTCATCACCCCACATCGTCACAGGTGTACACGGCCTCCGCAGCACATCTGGCCCGCGGCGACTTCGGTGTCAAGAGACCTCTGCCCACACAACATTTACCTGTTGGATCTATCCGATACGTCGATATCGCCAACGTAGATAGTCGTGAAAGCCAGACGAAATGGTCGGAGCGTGAGAGGGAAGTACTTTTGGTCAAGAGATTCAACGAGATGAATGTACGCATCCGTCACACATTGCCGAATGGTGGTGGGCCTGCTCGAACGGCGGCCGATCTATCCTCGGGAGCACTGGGACCTCGGCTGAGTACCACGTATGATCCAAGCACGCGAAGACCGGTGCCGACACTATATAAGAACGTAGAAAAGGAGGGTCTGCGCCGTCTTCTGGAGTCTCGTGCGCGCCAAGGTCGGGGACCGGTGTATGCGAGCGAACAGCTGTCGACATCTAGCAATTTGGATCCAGCCGGGCCGTTTGGAAAGGTGTCGATGGCGTACAGTGATACGCTACCAATCGACATTGACTACTCTGCCATGGATGAAAAGCCATTCGAGAAATATGTCGGGTTGATTCGTGAGCAAAGACCCCACTTCCGCAAGCATCTGAATAGACAGGCTGCTCTTCTGGCACGTCGTCAGGTCGCAAACGAGTATGAGAGGCAGAGGCAAGCGCTTCTGGAAGGAAAGGATGGTAATGGTTCGGACACCATTCCACCGCCTGTACATGAAAGTCAACTTCCATTGCCAGACGTGGAAGAGAATCTTACCGGTGCACCACAAGAACACTCCGTGGATATGTGGGATTCTGGACGTGAGAAGAAGCGCCGCTCCCTTCCCGATTGGAGGCTGTGGCTCAGTGTTCGTGAGGAGGCACACTCTCACGAACCGAACAACAGCACCATCCTATCGAATGCGGCCAAGAATGCAAACGGTCAGAGGCAACCTCTGCACGTCCGCGGCGGCTTGCAATACAGCCAACCCGACTCGATCTCTACACAACTTCTTGGTGACAAACTTCCCGCACGCTTCATCGATTACTATGTGGACAACGAACGCCGCCGTCCGAACCGCATGGCGAACCGAATGCATTCCAACGGATATGCTGTGGCGCTCGCCGGTCGCATCGCTACCGTCACACATGGATTGTCGGGCTCAGACGGCTTGATAGACTGGACTCAGCGCCGCCCCGAGAGCGGCACCACGTTCGTCAAGCCGCTGTACGTCGAGGCAGAGACCACACGCCAGGCTCGTGACCGGCAGGTCCTTGCCATGCAAGAGCGGCTCGAAAAGCCACTCCCCATCCAGGGAGCACGCGCACTGAATGTGCAACTACGAAACGTCAAGAACAGTTCCAACCAGGATGGCGAGAACCGCTCCCGAGCTCGTGGAGTGCCTGGGACACCGCAGTGGATCGCTGAGATCGAGGGACGAACGGGCTATGCTCGTCATGACGGGCCGTACGATGCCTTGGACTATGCCAGTCTGTCGGCTATGGGAGGACGTAGCTCGGCTAGTGCCAGCTCCGGGCTGTACTCGAACAAGGAACGCCGACGTGCAGAGCGGCAACGAGGACGCAACACCAACGAGCAGTATATCAACAAATACGCCGCTCTCATGGAGCGGGCGCGTGGGATCAAACAGTCGTCATAGACTCCCGATGGGGCCCACTACGTGTATAGATAGATAGACGTGTGAATGTCATAATACTGCCATGCCTGATGCACACTATACATATATGTATCGTGCCAATGCCACACCCTCGCTCTCCACACTTGTGTGATGACTACGTATGAATTGCTCCTCAATGTCTACTGTGATTCCTCTACATTGACCACGGACCCGACCGGAACACGGGCACTGGAAGCCTGCTGCAGGGCGCTACAGTGAAAATGTCAGTCGGTGAGAACCCCAAAGCATCTTGAATACGTACGCAGGATACCGCATTCGGTGGAGAGGCGGGCGTTCTGCATCTTGGAAGAACAGACGCTGTGCAGCTCTTTCTCTTGCAAACTTCAAGTGTTTCTCTTGTCGTTCCTCCCACACGGTGGCCGGAGTGTGGTTGTATGCCAGATATCTTGTTAGCCATGACGATTGATCATCGCTATTCTCCTCCTTGCCGACAGTCTCGTTCAGCTTGTACAGGCCCACTCCTGCAACAATGAAGAGGAACGTGTTGCGCCAAATGGGTGTGGTAAAGCCTGAGCACATGTGTTAGTGTGTAGTATGCTGCACCAAATATACGTACTCTCGCCTGGATATACATGCGCACTGTCTGCAGCGGAGTGGTGTGCATCGCGAGCCACTCGCGAGGTATGGAAAGAGCGCGAAACGCCTCTAGTTGCTGCTCTTGAAATGGACCAGGAAGCCATCTTTGTCCGTATACCAGATGGATACGCAACAAGAAGCAGCCTCTGCGAAGACGACAACCAATCATGCGCGCGTGTGAAGGAGAGGCACGTGCGCGGACAGGAGGCTGGTTCTGGATGCTCGGCGAGAATGATGAAATACACAAAGGTGAATTTGGACACGGGGAGTGCAGGCAAATGGCAGCGGAAGGTATAATATGCATTACAAGTACATTGAAGTACACAAAGGTGGTCGTGGACTTAGAAAGTACAAACTGAGGCATGTACACGAGCAGTCTGTGCGTTGATCTCTTGTACCATCTCTCCTTGGGAAGGTCAGACCAGGTCTTGGCTGGGGATGTTTGGAGAATGTGTTTGCCGCACGAAAAGACAGAGCGTTCATTCTTTCTGCGCAAGGATCGCATCTTGACGCGCAGGTTTCGGCTTGGACTGTCCAGCCTTCGTATGTTTGCGTCTGCGGTCCTCTTTCGTGCGTTGTGCATCAAGCATGGTTGTCTTGAGTTTCTGTGCCGTCTTAATCGCTTTCGGCACTCGTCTCTGCTTGCTGATCTTGCCAACATCGCCGACATTCTGCCATTTCTTGGCAAGCTGCTGACGATATTCGCGAGAAGCGCGCTCTTTCCCTCCATGGATTCCGAGCTTTTCACTTGCCTGTGCTTTCCACACACGAACGTTGCCGTCATCGCTTCCTGATAGCACAAAGCGTGCGTCAAGCGTGTACAGACTGGTAAAGATACGCTGCATTCGTGAAGCATGATAGACGTCGCGCGAGTGATTCCCCCGGTTCACATTCCAGAGACGTAGCGTGCGGTCATATGATCCTGTTACCAGCTCTTGACCTGTTGGACTGAAGTCGACAGACATGACCGCAGAGACGTGGTCCTTGTATATCTGTAGAGCACTGCCGAGGTTCCTCATGTCAAACGTATACATGTTGTGATCTTCACTGGCCACTGCAAACACTGTCGGCTCGATCGGTGACCATGCTATGTCGTTGGCACGCATCTTCATCACCATCTTCGTCAAAGCTTTGCCTGTTCGTAGATCGTACAGAACAACCCCACGATCGCTACCAGCACCTGCCAAAATATTTTGTTCACTCTGGTTAAATCGGATGCAGTGGATACTTTCGGCTCCCCAGCCAATCTCACGAAGGGCTCCTGCGCCTGTCGTGCTTCCCCCTCTCGTGATGTCCCAGAGCTGCACTGTTTCGGAGGCGGCCGCAAACATCGGCTCAGAAGCATGATGTGAGAGCGAATTAACCGCCGTTTTAGAGTTCCAAACTTGCAAAGGCTGCTCATATTGAGCGGAGGTTTCTCACGAACAGCTATCCACTCACCTCGCTTTTATCCACCTGCATCTTCCACGCATTGCTTCCGCCCAAAATACCACCACCGGTCAGACCGCTACCTTCTTCATCTTCATCCTCGCTATCATCGGGTCCGACAACGTTTCTCTGCGGGTCGGCGTTCCACAGCTTTACCGTTCGATCCGTACTACAGCTTAGCATTCTTCGACCACTAGATCGGGAGTTTGTGTCTGATTGTGAGATAAAATCTTGATTAGAAAAATTGATAGGAGAGAATTGGAGCGACGAGATGATTCCACGATGTGCTTGCGGATAAGCAGTGATCAAAGACTGTGTCGGAAGATCCCAAAGGCGAATTTCTATGCGGAAAGATTCAGAGAATGCGTAGGGCGCAAATGCAAAGCTTACCTCCGTCTCCACTTCCACTTGCTACCACTCCAAGACGATTTGGGTCTTTAGCAAGCGTGTATACACCGTCCACATGCCCCTCGAGTGCAGTAACAAAAGGTTTTGCGTGCATCCGCTCTAATTTGGCGGCATTCAAAGCCCTAGTGTACTCTCTTGGCTTGCTGAAAGGGTGCAAAGCAGGGTCCAGGTTGTGGGATACAACAGGAGCATCACCCTTTCGAGCTGGTGTATGTGCATCAAGAGATCTTGTCAAAGCCTTGATCTTCATGACGCCGAATAGTAATGAAGTGCAAGGAGAAGAAAGATCATTCGCGCAAAGAAAAATTTCGAGCGCGCACGGACTGCTTTCAAGCCTGTAGTAACACTGTGGAGTAAGGTATTGAAATACTAATGGAGGATAGCAGCACATGCATAGAGAAAGTACAAAAGCATTATAACGGCCATCTAATCTTTCTTGGCCTATAGAGAAGCATGCAAATATGTAGCGAATCGTACTAATAGACGTAACGGTATGACTTGTCTTGGAAGTCAGTGAGCTTTCCATAAGCTGCTTGGTATTCGTCATCTTCATCCTCAAGACCTTCATCCGCATCCTGAATGGCCTTCTTGTTTCTTTGATAATTCCAGAACATGTGTACGAGTCCAATAAGGAAGAGTGTCGCAGCAGCGCCAGCAAGTGAGCCAATAATGACGCGCTTGGCAGTGGGATAGTTGAGCATCACCTCTCGGTCAAAGAATACCAGCGGCCCGATAATGTTGCCGAGGGCATAAGCGAGTTGGGCAACGATAGTGAAAAGGACCCGCTTTCCATGTCCTTGAACTGAGGATCCAATGAAGGAATAGAGTGCAACGACAGCCGGTGAGCCGAAGTTGAGCAATACATATCCGACTGTCTTTGCAGTACGCCCTGTGGAAGTGACATACATCATCACGGCACCAGCAATGGAGATAAAGAGAAGCGTGTTTGCTCCTAGAATTCGACTGCGGGTGATAAGTGCAACGGCAATGAAAAGGAGAACTGAAACAATTTGACCACCTCCGGGTGCAATGGAAACCAAGAGAGTATCCAAAATGGAGAAACCAAAGCCGGAAAGAAGTTGAGTACTGAATGCAGTAACGCCACCATTGGGGATACTACCAACCAGAAGGCCGGCAAAGAAAAGGTAGAGGCGAGGATCGCGGAGCGCCTCGAACCATTGACCCCATTGTACCCCTCGCAAGGAAGGTTTCGCGAGGCTACGTCGCTGGACAATGCCACCAGCTGCAGTGCGTGATGTATCCACATCTAACTCTTCTTCATCTCCTGGTGCACTTTGCGCCTGTTGCTTGGACAGGCGAACTAAAGCTGCTTGACGTTCGCGACTGTTAAACAATCGTGTCGTGGATGGGTGGTTGGGCATGAAGAGGACGATGATAATACCTAAAAACACTGTTATTCCACCCAGGATAAGATAGAGTTGACGCCAGATAGCCAAAGGCGATTTCACTACCGAGGGATTAGTCACCAGTCCATAGGACAGACCTCCACCAAGGATAAGCGCAACACCGTTAAAGGAATACCAAAAAGCCGTTCGGCTAATAGTCTCTATTTCTGTGTAGAAGGTGCTGGTAGTAAGTACTAATGATGGCGTTACAGCTGATTCCAGAAACCCTAGGAAGAAGCGTACCGCTAAAATGCCTGAGTAGTTATGTGTGGCTGCATGACACATAGTCACTGCACCCCACAAAACGACAGTAACACCCATGACGATATCTGTTGTCAAGAGTTGCAAAGCAAACGTCCATAAGGGTAGCCCTACAATCATTCCTATGTAATAGATGGATGCAGCAAAGCTGTACTGCCCTTCAGAGCCCATTTTCAAGTCTTCCGGGAGACCCAAAAGCGCAGCGTAAGAGAAGATAGCCTAATAATAGTTAGAATTTTTCACAACAGCGAATTCTATTTCTCGTTCTCACCTTGTCTAGATATTGAAGCATTACTACCAATGCCATCATAATAATCAGAGCGGCATCTGTTTTGAGTCTCACTCGGAACGCCAGCTTTTTGTATTCTTCCTGATCCATGCCTGTCGGAAGCTTCTCGTCCCACTCAGTTCCAGACTTGTGGGGTGATGACTGAATCTCTGATTCGTCCTCGATTTCCTCTCTATGGGCATTCATAGACGGTCGGACTTGGCTCATACTACGCCGGGCATTAATACTACGTCGGCCTATGCTTTGACGACCCTCTTGACCCATTGCTTCACGAGACGGATCCATGGCGCCTCCAACGATATCTAACATGTTGAAGCTTGGAAGGGCCTCCCGCCGACGGTAAGAATCGGTGCTCATACGACCGGGAGTTCCAGACTCCGAGATGCGGTGTCTCCCACCAGATTCAGACAGGCGACCGAGATTCACTGAGCGTCGGGGGGTGACGGGAGGTCCATTCTCAGCGTTGAGATTCGACATGTTTCCCGAGAAAGAAGGATATCCTAAGTTTACAGGTGTGGGGAAAACTTTCGCTCTCCTTTTGGCAGTTCACTTCCCTTTCTTATACCCTGTTCAAAGGAGTAAAACCACTTTTTTACACTAAAGTACGCAAACAAGATAGACAAACAGCTTATACGCCAAAGGTCGTCACAAGTATTTTTGTTTCATCAGTGTGTAACACTGACATTTCCGCGTATGAAACCGTTAAGCAAGGTGAGAGAGATGCAGATTCACTAAGCACTCCTTGCGTTGTTGGCAATTGGCAAGATTCAAGTCTATTCTTCAACGACAGTTCGCGTTCGAACGCGATGCGGGCTAGCATATTGTTCTTATGCGCAATTTCAGTATCCTTTCTTTTAATGGGAGGTCACATACATTGCTAGCGCGTGGTATGAAACCTGGGTGTGCCCACACAGGCGTATTGACCCGTTGCCTCGGTAGATTGGGCTCTTCTCGAATGAGACCCGTTCACATTTCCGCCGTGCCTAGCTTTACTAAGTGACACACTTGTATTTGTGGCTCCAATTCTCATCAATCAAGTCTTGTTATGTTTCAGACAAGACTCAAGAACTCCGCAATGCCATTTGCAATCCAGATTTGTGAGACAGTGCTGCATGTAAATAATTTTATTTTCAAGAAGCAACCCCACACAGTGTTAAGACAGGTAATGTCGCGAGTCACATAAGCTAATGAACGTATGTAAGTTTTGAAAGGCAGACATCGGGACATTGAATATGCAACCAGTCATTGCACATGATTGAAGCTGATCAATTTCTGCTAGGAAAGTGCTATGATATATGTACATGGTCAAATACTCGTTATGTGATAATTAAGAGCTTTTTAAGAGCTTTTTAATCAATGGGTAGAATTCACAGTTTAGGGATTGTCTCAACTCCAGAAACTGTTTGAACGTCTCAAAGATCCCATATACGAGCCCGATACCGACGGTCTGGGTTCTGCTGCACCCAAGTTGTTACTCGTTCTTGGCGTTCTTGAAATGTCCATCGAACGCATTGTACTAGCTGCTGCGATATTATCGGAATGCAATGCCCCTCCTTTTTCCAGGTCAACGCTGTCAAAACCGCTATGGTGACGGGAGCGAGGAGAATCTGTTTTCTCGCTTGGAGACATCTCGATTTCTTCGTGCTTGCTTTTACTCTTACTTCGTGGTTGCTGGGCTTGTTGCTGTTCAAGACCGAACTCCGAAGAATTAAAATCGGGAAGAGGTACATGTCGAATGAAGATTGATAAGATCAACCCAATAAATCCGAATGGTACTAGAACAGCGAATGAAATTCGCAAACCATGGTCTAGAGCAGCACGAACAGCACTTTGCAGAGGTTCTGCAAGTGTTTTCACGACAGTAGTAGAGTTGATAGCTGTACGTCCAGTAATGCCTGCTTCTGTCGCGCCAGGAACCTTAGCCAATCTTGTTCCCGCTTGAGAACTGAAAGCGATCAATGTGGTGCTGACTCCCCAGACAGCGCCAAGAGAACGAACGAAAGCGAAAGTTGCGGTGGCACGAGCGAGGAATGCAGGGGGAACAGATGCTTGAATGGGTGGTAGAGCCAGAGTGTACATTGCTCCGATTCCTAGCGAAGCAATGAATTGGAAGATTACCCACTGGTATGTAGGAGAATCTTGGTCTAAATAGATAAAAAGACCGAAACCAATAAGCATTAGAGCTTCCGATCCTATGATCATTCCTTTGTAGCGCCCCGTAATTGCCATAATGATACCAGCCACAAATGCTGCTGGAGTGGAAGGGGCATTCGCCGGCAAGACATTGATCGCTGCTTTGATGGGAGTCGCATTGCGTGTTTCAAAGTAAATAATAAGAGTCTGTACGGCTCCATAGAGCATGATACCGTGCAAAAAGGTTAAAATAAAAGCAATAGCTGCTGTCCGCCCAGAATCGAAAAATAGAACACGAGACATGACCGGCCTAGGGGCCAAATAGTTCTTGTATGGCCACCACTGTACAGCAAGAAAGATGGCGTAGCCAAGACCACCACAAGCCAGTGGGAGAATGACATTGACACCGTCGGTCCATTCATATTCTACGCCACCACGTGTCAATCCTATCAAGAGAGATAGGGTTGCACCGAAAAGAATCAGAGCAGATGGTGCATCACATCTGGCAATTTTTTGACGCCACGTTAGTTGTGGAATTCTGAGATGATTTGCAGTGAATACCAAGAGCAGGGCTACGACACCGATGGGGAAGTTGATCAAGAATGACCAACGCCATCCTAAGCCACCTGCAGTGGCGAACACACCACCAACAAGAGGGGCTGCAATAGCTGCGACAGCGAAAGCCATTGATAAGAGGCCCAAGAAGTATCCTCGCTCGGCTAAAGTAGTCATATCTGACAACATAACTTCGCCCACCGCAAGCATACCACCACCTCCAACTCCTTGCAAGCCACGCCCAACGACCATGGTCAACATATCTTGAGCAATGGTACATGGGATCGAGCCGACTAAGAAAACAATCAAAGAGGCGGCTAATGCAGGGCGACGGCCTACAGCATCAGAAACACCACCCCAAAGGGGCTGGAATGCGGTCATGGTAAGCAGGAAGGCGGAAGTGATCCAAGTTGGGCTAATGTCCGAGCCAGTTAAATCTGCAGCAATCGTGGGAAGAATCGGTGCCTGCGAGACGGTCAACTCAGAGATCCACAGCTTGTGAAATCAGTGGTGCAACTCACAATAATTGTCATGTCAGTAGCAGACAGGAAGCCTGTTACAGCGATTCCCATGAAAGCAAGCCAAAAGCGTCCATCTTTAGCTTTCGATGCCGCAACGCCCCGTTGCCTTCTCTCCTCTAACAGAGAGCCTATTTGTGCGACTGCGGCTTTCATATCAGCAATATTTTCAATCGGCATTTCCGCGTAGTGGTATCGAAGTGGTGCACCAAACGGCGCAGTGACAAAAGGACCTCCACGGATGGGTTCTGACGTGATTCTTTCGAGCATGACGAAGCTTGTGTCATCGGCAGACATGCCCACAGGCCTATCTCCTAAGCCACTCGGCCGATGGGAGAGTGCGACTGAAGTACGGCCAAAATTTGTCATAGACGGTCTACTCATGTCGATGCTACGTCCAAGGTCACGACTTTGTCTCAAATCGAAGCTACGCCCAACATCCAGACTTCTCTTGAAGTCCATACTTGCACCGCGGAGATTGTAAGATGATTCAGTCGCAATGCGACCATTGTGTCGCCCGGCGTACCGTTGATCCATTGAAATCCGCATACGACTATTGGCACTTGTGAAGGTGTCTATAGAGGAACGACGCATGTCCATGGAGGCTCCTCTTCCTAGCGATGCATAATTTTCCTCGGCTCCCTCTGCCCTTGTATTATGTGCTGGCAAATGAGGGTGGGCGTAGAGAGATTGAGCATTGTTGGCATCGAATGCATCAAGTTTAGAGCGAGCGGCAGAGTTAAATAGGTCCAAAGAGCGAGCGGTTGGACGTGATTCCATCATGGATACTCGGGGTGTATCTGCCGTGTCATCACCCATAGATTTACGACCAAAGTACGTGGAACTATCCTCGGGGATAGCGAAGAAAGATTGTCCGTCAGAAATACGACGTGAGTGACCGTAGTAGTCAGTTTGAGGCACATTGAGTAAGAATGAAGACGCTCCGGTTTTGGCTGAATTGATTGTAGCGCTGCTCGCCATCTTACCGGAAGCAAGTGAAGGAGAGCTTCCTTTTCCTTTCAATACAGATGAATTCATGGATGGGCTTGCTTGCATCTCGATAAAAGATGGTGCAGCAGTTGATGTACTTGACTTATGTGCATGGGCGGAGCCCTGAGGTGCAGTTGAATTAGTCTTCAGAGATGACGCTGACGGTAAAGGTGGTTCTGGCCCTGGACCAAGGAAACGATAGTGGCTTGTTGAACTTTGTGAGGCTGGGTCAGACATGAGTGCATCAATATTTAAACTATCTCGATCAAGCTGAAGCGAGCTAGATCTTTTACCAATAAAGGGAGATGCTGGAAGCGCTGTTCCGTCCGGCATGAACGGACTGCGTGGGCGATTCATGGACTGACGGGGGCTGCGTGTTGGGCTTTTTCCTTTCCTTTTTTTATTCGTACTACGAGGCCTATTTAGCTTTTCACCTTGCTCATGGTCACCTTCGTCATCTGCTTCAACAGCTGCGCTGTGCTCGTCAATGACAGCTCTTGTTAAATCACCACTCCTGCGTGCATAGGAGTAGCGAGAGGAGTTCACATCTAATGAGCGACGGCCTTCATAGGAGCGACGACCATCGTATGATCGTCTAGCTTCCTTTGATCGTCGACCTTCTACTGAATGCCTAGAATCTCTTGCGAAAGAATCCGAAGGAACTTGAACTCCAAGAGGATCCATGTCGTAGATGGTGTCAGGTAAGAGAATCTACAAAGTCTCAGTCAGACAAGATCTGGGGAAAAGCACACTTTGTAGACTCCTTAGAATTCAAAATTCAATGCATTCTGGGCAAGCATTACCAGACAAGAGTTTCAAGGGGATTTTTCCTGCAGACATGAGCGCTAACCGTGTGAGGTATGACCAACAAGGAAAGCTGGTATGCAGAAAGCAGAAAAACACCCAGCATCGGTGACTAAATACACCGTGCATATGCCTATAAACTAAGAAAGGCAGTAGTAGATTTTCGCATGTAACGCGCGTACCAGACCAACTTAGCACGGCAGTAAAAGCGCGAAACCAACGTCGATCAGGACCTGCAGTGTGCATCGGCCGAAGTGGTTCTTACGTCAATTTCAACGTGTTTAGAACAGGGTTTGCCCGTTTTTCCGCTCAAAAGAACCTTTCAACAAGTTATTGAATTTTCTATATCGCTTGGACATCACCAACAGGTTCATTGAATACTTTAAAGTACCATAATTGCTGCGGTGGAAGAGTGTAAGAATTGCCCTGGCTTTTTGTCCTACAAGGCCAAGGCTTGGCTTCAAGGGGCAAGAATACTCTCACCGACTCTTTTATCTTTCATGTAACGAATCGCAGCAAGTTTAAGTAGAATCACATTTTTATGCTAATTATTCTATTGTGAGAAATTTACAAAGCCAACACGAGAAGAGCAAATGATTGTATCTGGAAGACCATTATGCGATTATGTTTTGGAAGACAAAAAATCTTGGGGTTGCTTAGAGTGAGGGTATTGAAACATAAATGGTATGGGGGGAGAATCTCGAACGTCGGTCACATCACCGTGTTTCAATCGGTGTGACTGTCAATGGCATTTGCGTACCCGCGTTCTCAAAACCCCGAATGCGAGGGCGAGTGACGATAATTTGCTTAGAGTCGACCTTAAGACTGCCTGGAGGTGGCCCAAAACGAAATGTTGACAGTAATGTACACATGATTGCCTTAAATTCTGTCAAGGCAAACTTCTGGCCAACGCAATTGCGCGGACCTGCCAAGAAACTAAGAGAGTACCCAGGGACACCAGAGTTAAGAACTGCTTCGGGAAGATTGTTCCATCGATCGGGCTTGAACTGGTCTGCATCCTCTCCCCAAATGTCTTTTCGTCGGTTGTATGTAGCAACGTGTACGATAACAGTCTGACCCTTTTGAACGGGAAGATGCGTAATCTTTTGACCATTCTTTCCCATAAGAGGGTACGTCAACGGAATGACATCATCTTGAGCAGCTTCGCGATTGGTAGAGTGTACAGGTGGATTCAGACGCATGACTTCGTTTGTCACGTTTTGCAGCAAAGGAAGGGCGTGTAATGCTTCGTAAGTTAAATTACCGTCATCACCAGTTGCAACTTCCAGAGCATCTAAGATCTCAACTCTTAGACGCTCTTGCAAGTCACTGTGAAGACCTAGTTGATACAGAGCCCATGTAAGCGCAGTCGAGGTAGTTTCGTGGCCAGCCAAAATAAGTGTTGTGAGTTGTCCCATGATCTCGTGAGGTTTCAGACGTTGATTCGCTTTGAGATTTGGATCATCGTTTGCGCGAAGGACGCGTTCAAGCACGTCTTTCTCTGTAGTAGCAAATGCCTTCCCCTCCTTCCGTTCACGGAGCATGCGTTGAGCAACGGTTTCTACAGCATCGTAGCAAGCACGAGCACGTTTGTTAAATGATGTAGGAAGGGGACGAAGACCGTCGAAGATTGAGAATTGCTCAAAGTGCAATTGGGCGCGCTCAAGCAGTGTTAATTGACCCACATGTGTCATCATGCGATTGAACGAATCAGCAATGACGTCTCCATTCTCACCACGTGCCAAAGAGTTAAGTTCATAGCTAAACGCACTATCTCCAATGACATCTAAAGTTGTGCGACTTGTCCAGTGTAGCACATCTACAACTGATGGAGCAATAGGAGATTCCGAGTTAGCTTCTACTGGGATTTTTCCGTTGGTAGCTGCCATCAATGCGGGAGCGAGCTCTTCAGCTAAAGAGGCTCGTCGAGAAGATGTAGATGATGCGGAAGAAATTGAGGATGCTGAACCTGAAGGGGAGTCACCTTGAGCTTCTCGTTCTTGTTGAACGAGATCAGACAAATGTGTGCTAAGGGCTCGTGCATGTCGGAAAAAGAGTGGAAGGAAGTCTCGTACAGCGGATTGGCTGAAGGTTGGATTCACAACTTTACGTTGACGCTTGTGGACATCTCCTTCAGTTGTCAGAACACCTTCACCCAACAAATTGCTCAGCGCGGAACGAGCGCCTGCAGGCTTAGGGAAAGAATAGCAACGTGTCTGCAGCACGTACATCAGAGCTTTGGGGTCCGAAAGGAGAAGCCTCTCGTTACCCAGAAGCCCACGATACACCACAGCGCCACCGTATTTTTCAGACCATTCCATTTGTTTGTCGCCTGGGTTACCGGATTGCATTTCTGTTGGAAATCGTTTAGTCTCTTTCACAATTTTGTATTACTTGTCCGACGCGTACGTTCTTCTCAACATAGCGTCGGACAAGTATGATCGGCAGGAAATACTCACCTATGAGATTACCCATGATCCAAGACCACTTCCCTTGAAGCCTCGGACGACGCAGATTACGGAATGCTGAAAAAACCGTAGCCTGTAAATAGCTCGAAAGAATGAAATATCCCAGAATTCCAGCAAGAAGAAGTGGCGCAAATTGACGACTTGAATCCAGTGTCACTGTTACTATACTTTTACTGTTGCTCAAGGATGCTGTTGCTGCAGCACTTTGGCTACCTTCTGTCCAGCTGGCATCCCTCTGCAGGGAGAGGTGAGAGAGATTGTTGGACATCGTTGACAAAAGAAGAGTATGCTTTGTATGAAGTGAAGGTATGTGAAATCAAGTGCTCGATAAGTGTTAAAGGGATACGATGTGAATGATGGTTGTGTAAGTCAAGTATTTAGATCAACAAAGGTATATATGAAATCACGAAATCTCAGAGTCGAACTTGCTTTGAATTCTATGTATCATGTTTCAACGTGCGTCGTAACAAATGCGTATGCGCACTGGGAATTTGCTTACTTTGACGTGAGATCGTCATATCGGTGATTTCTACTGACTGTGGTTTTGCTGTATGCACCTCAAAATCTTCAGACAAGAAGCATGCGAATGCTCTACGAGTTGCATACACTTTGAAGTTTGCCCATCTTTGCAAGCATATTTCTCAGACACACCCTACACTAAAGTAAAGGTAAATTTACTCAGAATTTGCGCCTAGAAGAATTCTTATAGATATTCAAGGATGCCTTTAGTATTCACTATGCGCCGGGTTTTTGCCCGGTGGGAATGTTGTCCCTTTAAGGGCCCACATACGTACTATAGAGTTGCAGTTTAATGACATATTCACCCAGAATATACGGCAAGCTCCAATGGATCCAATTTTAAAATTTTGTTCGGTGTCACTGGTATGCATGAGAATCTAGCAGTCAAGAAAATCACAAATTTGCATGCATCGCAAGTTTGCTCGAAAGCTATTACTGTAATGATAATTGTCGCGCGTAATTGCCAAGGTCGATCCGTCATCATGCATTTGACGCTATTTCAGAGGTTTGCCCGTTTTTATTCTTGTGCCTTAAGAAAAGTATCAGCTTCGTAAACAACTTCTGTTAATATTTTGTTTCTCTTCCTTACCGCCCCCACACCCCCTACAGCATTCCAAGCGAAAGCTTCCGTTACCCAAAATAAAATTCTGTCCTTTCACCGATCGACTCGTTTGTATTACGGGTAAGGCATTCTGCTTTCTGTGAAAAATATCGAACATGTCAGGATTGACATTGATGTGCAAGGGTGCAGGCATATGCATGCAGGTCATCAGCTTTCATACTTGCATGCCAAGTTATTGGTACAGGGTATAAACCGCGGCACATATTTCCATTAGCGCTTACGATCTCAGACTGAAATTGTCCTATAGCTCGGCATCTAAATAAGTTTTACGATCACGCTAGTGTCTTCACTTGCATGCGGAATGAATTAATGGTTCTGGGTGTTTTCTACGGTGCTTAATTATTCTCCACCTTGGTCTGGAGTCTGGCATATTTTTCTTGCAGTTAAGAAGCGATATTTCTCTGGAGGTTTACCAGTTTTTGGATATTTAGCAGGCGTTTCGAAACAATATTTAAGCTTAACCATTGCATCATATATCTGACGAGCGTGAGAAGATCTGATGATGTATAGACTCTAAAAGCTCGAGATAATCAGATCTGGAAGAAGATACAGTATAATTGAGAGGCATTTCTCATATACATTAATGAGAGAGAAATAAACTACTCTAAAAGATTCCTAATTTAGTGAAAACAGGCCCGTAAGATTCCTCGTTCTTTTTGCGTTGCATACTGCCTTTCTGTGTTACATTGAGAGGCTTCTCAGGGGTGGCGAATACAACGGCCTCGGGACGTAGAACAGCGGGGTATTGGAGTTGCTCCTTTGTGACAACTTCAGCCGCTCGGCGCGCTGCTTCTCGTTCTTCTTCAGTCGGTTGAGCGAAATCTTGAAGCTGCACAACAACACCGAGTGTTTTGCGCGCATTGCCCAGAGCAGCGACATGCTGAATACGAGAATAAGAACTGTCGGATTTGCTGCTCAGCATGCTGTTTGATAAGCCTGCTGAGTCAGGTGGCGTCACAAGGCTGTCTTGCGCACTTGGTCTGCGGCTCGAGGTCTGAGAAGATCTTTCACTATCACTATCAGAGATAGAACCAGAAGTGAGCGCTGGAGACTGAGCTGCAGATGTTGCGGTGGATTGCGATTGGCCATTGTCACGCAAAAGCTGTGCTAGACGACTCTCAATTTCCAATGCTCGGCATGCCGTTCCACAAGTCAAACGTAGCCAATCATCCGTGCGCCCGCGGAAAGTGAAGAGCGGCGCAGCATCGGAAGAGCCTTGAATCCTAGCAAACGTATCACTGGTGTTCCATGCACGAATGGATGGATCTCCAGGATATGATTCAAACTTAAGGTCTCGCTTCAGCAACCCTGGAAAGTCTTCTGGGAGCCAAAGCTCTAAGGTTTCGTTACTCGAATCCGGTTGATAGAATAGCATTTTGTCTTTGAGCTGAGGTCGTGGAGTCAGATGACACAGGTGCCCCGTCAAAGATGGCTTTCCAACGAACAGCATGCCTGCTTCTGTTGTTGCAAATACCTGCATGACCATGAGACCATTTGAAGAAAACGTTTCTGCCATCTGAAAGCTTGTTGGAGCACCACCGGAGTGTGCTTCTTTAAGACTATGGAGAGCGCTATGCCACTCAGGACGAGTACTATGCACAGCCGTCTGCACCATTCCTTCAAGTCCGCTTGGAGATGCATACAGAACATCCGCTTTGGAGAGATGTAGTGAGTCCAATACATCACTTGCGCAAGGAACCAGGGTCACCCCACCCTTCGATGCTTGGCTAACAGCAGCATTTGCATTAGCACGAATCACGGGGAAGGCTAATGTAGTGCCACACATCAAAGCACGCCAGACAGGGTTTTGGAAGGAAAAGTGGAAAGGTAGGCTGGTCTGTAATTGGCAACGCCAACGTGCTGGCGTTGGGGTCTTAATCCACCAAGTTCCTGCATCTTTTGCTGATAAGTCTGCAGAGTGAAGATGTAAAGGGTAGAGTTTTGGGGTTGAAGTGCTTCCAAAGCTGTGTAGAACTACGAAGGGACTAGGCACGGGAGCGTCACTTGGGATGGGCATAGAGGTCTTCTCGCCGTTTCTGACACGCTTGAGAAGCCCATTGAATGATACTTCTTCTGGAAGCTCATGCCAAGACGGTTTTTCAGTGAGTGTGCTTGCGCTTGTACCGACCATCTCGTTGCGAGTTTCTTGGCTTTCTTGGACCCATGCATTTTCCAAGCCACCAAAAATCACTGAACGGCTTTGAGAACGAGAAATCAGGCTTGCGATGACACTCGGGACGTGGGCTGGACTAATGAATTGGGTGGAGTACCCCATACTAGCCAAAGCCATCCACAAACACATATTATCATGAGATGGAGCGATGAGAAGAGTTATAGTACGTTTGCCAACAGCAACAGAGCTCTGAGGGTCTGTTTCCTTTTCGCTTACGACTGAGGCTGAAGGAGGGATTTGAAGTGTTTGTTGGAGCCAAGAAGCTGCAAGTTCCACCGCATCCTGTTAAACGAATTGTCAGAATATGCTCTGAAGGTCAATAATGCCAGTCACCTTATACTCTTTCCATGTGACCGATTCAAAAGACGTTGTATCTGGGCCGGGGGGATAGCGAATAGAGACTGAGTCTGGAGTATTCTTTGCCCAGAACTTGATACCCTCCAAGATGCTCTCCATGCAGGGACTTTCTAGTTGAAATGCATCATTGGGATACGAAGATGATGTGATAGACTTGTCCGTTTGTGCTGTCATGGTTACTAAGGTCCTATTCGAAGAGCAATTGTAGATAGAGAGAGGTTGCGTAGAAAGATGTTTTGGATCTCGTTCAAAGTTAAATTTAAAATTTATGAAACACCTGGGGTTGCATAGTCTTCCATTCATGAACTATTCTGAATAGGAAAATGGAACTGGTAATGCATTCCAATTCCCCGTGAACTTAATGCTTCAATCGTCAGTCTGCAGAAAGTACCATTTTAGTACTGTTTGAAGTTTCTGGGTGTTTTGCTCCACAACGTGCCTACGCATAACGCGTTAAGCTAGATTTTTGCCCACGTTGTACCTGCACGGTGTCTAGATTGACGGGCAATTCAAAAACTAGGGCACGGTTGCAGTGTGATGAAGAAATTTTTGTAGATCGCTTATGATGATCATACATCTCAAACAGGGTTATACTGCATAGACTCAATGGTGTGATAATGAGCGGCTCGCAGCAGCTTGACCCGTGCATGGAGTCGCGGAAGCTTTAGCTCGCGGATTGCTGGCCGCGCTGTGAATGCCATAGCACAACTCATTAGGCCGGAATGTGAGTTTACAGTCACATGTCTTTTTGAAGTGGAGAATGAAGTTTGACAAGTCCAACAAATGTTGCATGTAGGAAAGACCCACGATACTTCCATCTAAAATCTTGCAATGGCAGCCACAAAAACTTCTTCTGGCCCAGCTCTTGAGGGTGATCGATCATATGGAACATCCGCTGCTCAACCAAACTACTATGGTGCTGAAACCCTGGCCTGGGACGCCTATCATCAAGTACGACCTGCCTATCCGCAAGCTCTTTTTGACCTTATTTTCTCTTACAGAGATGGACACGTAGGTAAAGAGAAAGAGCACTGGAATTTGGCAGCGGATTTTGGTAGTGGCCCCGGCACTATTGTACCAGCCCTTTTACAGCGCTTTCATAGAGTTGAAGGAAGTGATCTCAACGAGCGCCAGATCAACATCGGACGGGAGGCTCTTGAAAAAGCTTATGGAACTGAAAGAGTTGCATTACACGTGGGAGCAGCTGGTAGTTGCTCATGGATCCAAGATCAGTCAGCAGACCTTTTCAGTGCTGCAGAAGCAGCACAGTGGTTCGATGCTAAGAAATGGGTTGCTGAGGCTGGCCAGAAACTAAAATCTGGAGGCACCCTTGCATTTTGGTATTATTCTCCCAATTGTACAATCATCAGTCATCCTGAGGCATCACGTCACTGCAAACGTCTTTTCAGCATTCGTGAGTACCGCTGAAGGTCCTTTAGATTTGACTGAGTTTCTCGATATCTAGTCTTTGAAAGTGTTTGGGCATCTGAAGGCTTTCCAAAAGGTCCTCTAGAGGCACATGCTTGGAAACTTGGTAACATCGCGATAGATTCTAAGCTCTTTACTGATGAAGAGCGTCACTATTGGGAGCTGCCAGAGGAGGTAGCTGGACCGCACGGCCTCGGGGAGAATGCGCCGTCGTCCCGCCAATTGGTGTCTGAAGTACCTACCGGTATTGCTTCCGATGCCAAAGAGGTGAAACATGAGGCTCAGCCTGGTAAGGGCCAAGCCGGAGAGAATGGTAACGGTTGCTTCCTCGAGCGAACGGGATGGACTACAGACGATTTGATGAAATATTTAGAAAGTCTTGGTATGCCTATGGAAGTGGTCTATTCTCATGCGGATTTCAAATCTACGATCGAAGGTATTCACAATGCAGTTGGTGGTCCGAAAGGTACTTTTACTGTCGGATGGTGGCTTGCTCTTGTCATGGCGACTCGTAAATAATTTCATATTGATAACACGAAATGAATAGAAACGATCATCATTATAATGGAATGAAATGATACAGAAAAACGAGAGTACGGAATAGCATATGGTGCTTCTCAACGGATCTCAGAGTAACGAACGTGACAAATATACTCCTAAGAGTTCCTCTATACGCTTATTGCTGTTGAGCCTGTTCTGCCTGCTTTGTAGCGTCTTTGGCAGCCTTGTCGGCATCCGCATTGTAGCCAGCGTTGGAGCCCGATGCATGGTAACCATTGTTGCTGCCTGATTGGACGAGACCTACGAAAAGGTGATGAGCAAAAAGCATTACTAAAATTTTTAAAACTCACCGCTTTGCTTGTTGTGCGAGAAAACCTCAATTGAGCCAGTGCAAGGGTACTTTGTTGATGGGTGGTCGCCCTTGCCAGGAACAGGGGATGCCACAGTGACTGTGGCAGCAACAGCTAGAGCGAGGAGTGCAACGGAGAAGCGCATTGTAATTTGGTGAATGAATGGGATGGAGGTGAATTATAGTTGGTCTTGGAGGTGGTAGACAGAATTCGTTGTGAACACATATATATATTGACTTGTTTTGAACTTAACGGCAGCGAAACTGTGCTCACGAACGTTTAGCGTAGCAGGCATTCAGAGGCAAGGCACAATTGACGTACATTTCAGTAGGCAAATCAACGCCTTGCAGCATAGAATTTGGGCATGGCAGACCTGTGCTTTGTATAGAAAATACAACATCTGATTCCCCGTTAATGTGGAAATGCATGCCAATTGAATGTACGGTAGTAAGGTTGACCCATTTTAGTGTAAACCATGATCGACGCGATGTCGGGAAACGGCATAAGAATATTCGTCTTTGGAATGTGCATGACAGGAGTACGGTGTCTAGTACTTTTGACGCACGAGAAGCGTGGAGAAACACAAAACACAAGGGTAGTGTTTATGTGTTGGACTCAAATCTTTGTTGACCCCCTTCCTGGGTCGCGCGCTGTTGCCAAGCACAAGCTCCAAAGGATCGGAACGCAAGACTAGGAAGGCAACGTTGTATAGAGTACTGCAGAGCATTATGGCATTTAATGTCACACAGTCTGGTACGCAAGTCATGAGGTTATTCGTGAGAAGTCATGGGTTTATTCGTGCCAGGCATTACCTGGCATGAAAGCTTTCTTCCCGAAACAAGAATTCGGCCGAAGCAGTTCAACACATACTTTAAAAACTACAAGAAGCTTTATGTGAGGACAGATGGAGGCCCTACTATTCCTCTTTTCCTATTGCTCTCGCTCTTCTGCAGAAGAAACGACCATTTATGCCAAGTTCGTGCTGTGCATCCCTCTCACATCTAATGCAGAGGAAATTGAGCGCAAAGGAGCAGGATATCACGTGACGCGTTTCCTCAACACATCAGGGTCCATATTGCGAGCTGCATTGTGCCATCATATAAATTCCAATCAGGCTGACGATGTGCCGTTGGAGAAAACGTCACAGACAAGGGTCAAAGATCTCCACAATGAAGAAGGTCTTATAAAGAGTCGTTCGCTCACACTCCTTGCTTCCTGCTCCATTACTATACGATAATGTCTTCTGGTCTTCCTCCATCTCAAGGCTACAAACAGAGCGGTGAAGGACACGCAGGTGGCGGTCCCGACGCCACACGGTCTCAAAATACAGTGAGTCTGCTCTGAAGTTGCACAGGTATAAGACTAATTGTTGTTTGTAGAGCACTACCTATCCAGGTCAGTCGCGCGAGAATCAGTCGGGACCCGCACAAGATGTCGCTGGGACACTGCCTACCAACTTCAGCCTCGGTCAGACCAAGGCAGAATCGAAAGGGGAAGATAGGCAACCAATTTATGTGAGTAGTGTACTTTCCTCTTTGTCTTCAACATGTGCTGATCATTTTTCAGTCCCACGACATTGACGACGTTCTCCCACATGCACCCCACGCACAACCACAAGCTAATGGACGAAGTGCACCCTTGCACACAAAAGCTGCTGGCCCAAACTAGATCCCGTAGAGTTACTTCATGATACTAAATGAACATGATCATTTGTGCATTATTTCGAAAGATGTCGTGGAGGTTGTCCAGAATAATGTACCTATTGTACAGATTGGCAGTGTGTTCATACAGATGGAGAATGAGAGATATTCAGGCCAGGTAACTTTCAGGATTGCACTATGCCTCTCGCAGAACCTTAAGTAGCTTTTGTCTTTGTGGTTTAGGAACCTAGAAGAAAGTATAAGAGAAGCTGGGATGAAAGAGTCGTACTCACCTGGTGGAACAAGGTCTTTTTCTTCTCTGCTGGTACGATGCGAAGGTTTTCTGGTTGCTCGGGGCTGCTGTGGATCCGCTGAGACTGGTAGATTTTCGCACCGCCGGATCTCAGCAATTGCTCGGCAGTGTCATTCTTTAGAGCCAATTCCTTCTTTGATATTTGGCGTGCGTTCGAACGACGAGTAGCAAGGTTCAATGTACCTCTCTCGGACACCTGCTCTATGGTCAAGGGTGCTATCCGGACGAATTGCCCAAACGAAGGACGCATGATGAAGTCAGAATGATGGTGAATGAGAACCCATATGGCACTTTCTTCGTCGTGCATGCAAATGAATAAATGTCACGTGCCGATGTGCGCGCAGGTTGCAACCGAGGCACTCCGAGGCTGCCACGCAGAAAGTGGTGAATCTCCCTTCCCGACGTTTCTTCTCCTCATAACAACAATGGTGTTTGCACTTGTTGCGTCAAGTGCTTCCAGCTCTGTAAGTTATGATCTGTGTGGTAGAATAAGGCTCATGTTTCATGAATGGCAGGCCCGCGTCATGGCTTCTAGACAGGCTGTCCGTGCCTTTTCTACATCCAAGACAGCCGGCAAAGGTGAGTGGATATATTTGTGGTATCTATACAGGTAATCTAACTTTGTCTTCTGTCTGAAGATCTTGTCCAAGAAGCATACATCCGTGAGCTCCAAGCTTACAAGCCAGCGCCCAAGGTACGTCGAATCATTCCAACTTTCAGAGATGCACAAAGCTCATATTCTTTCTAGGCTGCTAATGCACATGAAGGCCAAGTGCGTGAATTCCATGCACCAAAGGCTCCTCAAGCACCCTCTGTACCATCTTCCTCCGACATCAGCGGCGAGCTCAGCTCGTTCTCCAGTAGCGAGCCTGACCACGCCGCCAAAGGGGAGAGCACCTCCGACGTCAGCCCGGAAGCACGCCAAGACGTCAATGCATTCCTTGAGGACCTCAAGAAGCCTCTCGAAGTTGAGGGACACCACTGATCGACGCCCTGGACTGTACGTTTGAAGTGTGGTAATACATGGGCGTGAAATAGATGGTGCGCCCTCCAGGGTGAGAGACTTTGGATGTCCTTGCGGGAATCATGGAAGAAATGTGGGGTGGTCCAATTGCTTCGTGTCAGACAGAGAGACAGCATATTTCTTTATGCTGGAGAACGGTGATGTGCCTAACAACGATAGCAATGAGCTAGGGTTACCTCGGAGTATTCTGCCTGCTGCACGCGGCGTGATTTGATGCTGATCATCATCAGAAGAGTCATGCCTGAGGACATGTCTGATTATAGCACAGGGCTTCAGACACTAGGACAAATCTTGCTTGCATTAGAGCACAACACAAACGATGTTGAGCTCTACTGGATGTTGTGATCTTCATCTATTGCTAAGAGTACAATTGCAGTAAAGTACAACGAGACATTCGGGCAAAACTACACCGTTTGTTGGACTGCAGTCTGTTGTGGCATGACAATGTCAGCAACGCGTTGGGTGATGGTCTGGAAGATAGCAAATGTGTCTGAGTCCTTGTATCTCTCCAAGATGGTCCGGCTGAGTACTGTGCCTTGTGTTGTCGTGCTTTGCTCTTCGTCTATACTAGCGCTCTGCGACTTTCGCACATCCTCCTTTGCGTCATCTAGAACGCGAACGAGTTTGGGATCAATGGGAATCCGACCAAGAAATTCGATCCCCTCTCTATTTGCCAATGCTTCGCCTCCACCTTTGCCCCAGACATTGGTGCATTCCGTACAATGAGGACAGATGTATCCGCTCATGTTTTCAATGAGTCCAATGAGAGGTAGTCCCGTCTTTTTGCAAAAGTCCAGACTACGGAGATTATCTGCCAAAGAGATGGCCTGAGGAGTGGTGACAAGCACGGCTTTCGGCTGGAAGGAGTGAAGGTACTCCATAATGGAGATATGCTCATCCGAAGTGCCGGGGGGCGTATCAATGATCAGGTAATCCAAAGTGCCCCAGCGTACATCGCCCAGGAACTGGCGGATCATTGCATTCTTCTTGGGTCCTCTCCAGACAACAGAGTCATTTTTGCTCTTCAACAGAAACCCGACACTCATGACGGCCAAGTTTTGGGTGGCATCGGCATAGACAGGAACCCAACCGTCTTGAGATTGTCGGATAGACTGTCCGTCTAAGCCTAACATCCTGGGAATACTGGGCCCTGTTAAATCAATGTCCAAGATGCCTACTCGTGAAGGATATGGCCTTGACTCCGACGGGCTCGACAGCGAGAGCGCCAATTGTGCTGAGACAGATGATTTGCCTGCAAGTGCTTCGGTAAGAACCACGTCTTGTAGACTCAATTGCAAACGTACCTACGCCACCTTTACCTGAGAGAACGATGATGATGTTCTTGACATTGGCTAGGCGCCGTTGTAGTTTTGGGTCCACTTGTGTATTGGAAGCCATGATGACCATATACACTACGATGGGTGCGGAAGTCGAGATTTCCGGTCATCCCATGTAAAATTTATCGCGGTGGCTGATGCTTACGGCCGGAGGCGTACGGAATCTGTGCGTGACCTACTCGAATGAGGCTTTTACAAACACAACATGGGGCCTCGATGTGGATACGTTCTTGGCTACGACGTCTGTGCCATCTATGACGACGGCCTGTCGAGAGGAAAGTACAGTCAGAGTCATGCTAGAATGGTTGTTGCCTCGCACCATATTTACTTGTGTGAAACATGGGGAGATGAGGCACTTCCGCTGTGTATTTCACACTGACGCTGCGCGTGTCTTGCATTGGATGTACGTACTGATTAAGTTGCAGCACGAGAGAACGTCCCCACGCATGTGGATGGAAGGCATCCTCACTCCATTCGATCATCATTACCCACCTTGAAAACGATTGGAGTACGTTCTCTCCGCAAAGGTGAATATTTGATCCTTGATCTTGGCCAGACCTTGATCGAGACGAAAAGCATCACAGACTTCGGATACAACGATTGAGGCAATATCGCAATCAGCTTGCAGGTCTGGCCTGGTGACCTGCATATTGATTCGCATTGACGTCGCCGTTCGCCTTCTTCAGATCACGGTGAGTACGGCCTCTCCGGACGATTGTCGAGACTACCAACTAGATGGTTTCACGAGAGTCTTCTTGTAAATATGTATCTGACGAGTTTTTGTCGTCACCTGTACAGATCACCCGTTGAAACGCGCATCGTGGCTACTGCGTGAAGCGAATCACCACCCTCTCGGGACTTTCTCTGGGTACACAAGCCACGTGTATCCGTAACCACTCTTACATACAGGCCAGCTTGGACTGATCTTCCACGAATCCACGCGGGGGATCGACCGTGACGCTTAGCCTCACCATGAAGTTTCTCGATTATCCGGAACTGGAAGGCCTTTCACGTTCTTTGACATTCGAATCAAACGAGTGCAAAGTGTTTACTCGACTGGAAGCCTACTCTTGTAAGGCAGTCAAGAGGGAACGTCAATTATTTAAGACGCTTGAGTCACAGTATTTACAATCGGCGTCGCTGTCACCGCCCAATCATCTCGACGACACTCTTGCGAGTCCTTTTGGACGTCTGGATCAGCCATCAGCCCGCAAGACGCTTTTTTTACTCATTGCAACGCTCAATGGAGCATTTCCTGATCACGATTTCAGTGACGTGAATCCTGCTGATTTCCGTCGTGAATACAGCTCCGACTCCGTTTTGAACAGCTTAGGGACCACGCTTCTAAGTCTGAGGAGCAACTCAAGTGCACCTCGGTCCTTCAGTTCATTTCCCAGCTCGTATGGCGACGAGAGTAAACCAGAGAACAGCCACTCGGGACAAACCTCCGCACACATCCACCATCCTCAAATGGCGGCCATTCTTGATGACATCATGTGCATCTCCGAATGTGAGGTGTACACGTTCCATCCAGATGCCGATTCTGATCCACATGCAAGTGCAGAGCCGGACGAGGAAGGGGACTTGATGGATGATGACCGATACGCTGATGATGAGGACGAACTCAGTGATGTGGATGGTGACGACGGCAACCTGAATGGATCCACGCCCAGAAGGCTCTCTTTTGACGATACAGACGACGCACCCATGTTCGACGAAGACCTTCTTGGCTCTGGATTTACACCCGTGCACAGCCGAGTATCCTCCACAGTGACTACCCCGCGTACTCCAGCGACTACTGGTCGGAGTCGCGACTTTTTCTCAGCGAGAAAGCTCAAGCAGCCCAGCAGCGTTCCTAATGACTTTGCCAAACATGCCTTGTCAGCTCCTAGTGCTACCGGCCTGCATTTTCCCCTATCACAGAGCCATGGAAGCTCAGACGATGCCATGGACGATTCTATAGACGATGATGGTAGCGGTCTACACGGGCTGCTGTGGGCCACGTATGCCTTCTTTTACAACAGAAAGCTGAAGAGAATCCTCTTTGTTTCTGTTTGGAGTCGTCGCAACATGGCTGGCATGCCTATTTCGTACAGCTTCTCCCCACCTTCGTACCCAGCTGCCTTACCACGCCATTCCATGCTTCCTGCAGACGCGAACGTGCCGCCGATGTCGTTAGATGGTGCTGTATCAGCTGCCGCACATCCGCCACCGAAGCCCACCCCCCAGACGGAAATATCTCCTGCTAAGCGTGCTATCCAGAGGACTGCAGGGCGATCTAAGAGCCGTGATGGAGGCACGCGCAGAGGACGACCGTCTTCTTCTAGTCCAGCACCATCTGCGCTCTCTCCGTTTCCGCATGATTCACCTCTTTCCCACAAACAAGTCGACTCTGCACACAGATCTGGGACAGCCGACCGAGTACCGATACAACGTATGTCTCGTACTTATGACGAGGCTCCTGGCGAGATTCCCATTGGAAGTCCTTCGACTGGGACTCTTTCCACTTCAATGAAGCGAGCCGGCGCCGAGAATGACGGCGACTCGCCGGAGAGAGTTGCCCAGAAACAACGCCGTGTCCATGCTTCATTGCATGTGTGATGGGCGGATCTTATGTATACGTACAAGACTGTGTATATGTATAATACGGCGTCACTACCTTTCCGAGAACCCGTACTACTGGACGTTCCCACCTTGTTTTTGTACAGTACTGTGTTGCGCTGAATTCTAATTCTGACATTGCCAGCTAGAAATGGTATGGTACATGAGGTTCCGTTCAACGCTTCCTCTCGCGGCCCCACTTCCATACGATTCGTTCTTTCTTTCGCCCGCCTTGCTCTTCCTCGTCATCATCGCTGTCGTCTTCGTTGCCAGGAAGGGCGAGCCCATTGGCGGTAATTCCCCCGCCTCGTCCCACTGCATCCTGTAATCTGGCTATATTGGACTTCTTGACACTTGTCCCTTTTGTAGTCATGAGACTGCGTACAGTTTCGAGCTTCTGTCGTGCCTCATCTAGAGCATCGCGACGTGTTTGACGACTTGCTAGTTCAGCGACCAGCTTGCCCAGCCGCTTTGGCGCTTTGTCTTGGTGACTCGATGAAGCTTCCTGCTCGAGATCTGCATTGTCGCTAAGTTCGTCATCGTCGTCATCATCATCCAGAGCATATTCATAGGCAGGAGACTTTCCTTTGGCGGATATTGCGGATGAGTAACTTTTCGCTAGAAAATTGTGTCAGTTGATTAGGAGGCACTTTGGACGCTGCGTACCTTCATCAATACTATCGACCCATACTGTCTTCTTCCCCGCGGTTCCCAATCGCCCCCCGGTACTGTGTTGATCATCCAGTAAGCCCTGACGAGAAAGGATGTGGGCTCTTCCCTCTTTTTCATGCAGCCAATCATCCGTCATGAATGCAAGGCTTGGGCGTATTTGCTGACAGAGAGCCTCGATCTTCTTGTCCTCGCTGCGTAAAGCATTCCGAACATAGCCCAAGTCTTGCGACTTCAAGATGGCCACGACATCATTCTCCATCGAAGAGTCAGCTCGTCTTTGGATGCGAGTGCCGCGGCGCTTGATACTCAGCAATGCATCGCCCGAGTTGGGCGCACTTTTGATCATGCCAAAGTTGAATTCATCGGCATTTCGAAGGGCTGCTTTTTGCTGCAGCCTCTTGATGCGATCCTGCTTGCTGTGGTGATCTTTGGCTCGCTCCACATAATCCTTGTGTTTTTCAAGAAGTCCAAGACGCTTCCTGCTGCCTGGCTGAGACCTCTCTTTGTGATTGCGCCGGTGTACAACATTCCGTAGTGCCATGGCGAGAAAGGATGGCACTCGTGGTGGCAGAGCAAGCAATCTACCGAATGGAAAATCCAGCGTAGGCTATGGAAATTTTTAGATGCACATGCACATGCAAAGACGCTACGCGCTCTATTTCTTCTCGTTGCTTTCCATTAGAGAACCACAGCAAGAACCGGCCAGGTTATGAGAGCTCGTCTTGCTCTGCTCAGAGCAGCGAAAAGCAGAAGTGGCGTAGATGTATCCTGCAGGGCTATAGTGGTACCTGGACAGGGGCAATTTGCCAGGGAAGCTTCCTTCAGTAATAACACCATAAGTTTCTCTGCTTGGTGTCCTTTGCGGCCATACTCCTCAAGCAGTGTGAAGGGGAAGGAAAAGGCCAATGACTCTCCTCCCGGCCTTCGAATCGAATTGGGGCCACGAAATGAGTTTACCACCATCCAAGATGTGCTGCTTTCCCGAGTGCCGGAAAAGGGGGCATCCAAATACTTAGTAGCGCTCGCAGAACATGGTCAAGATGGCAGTACTTCTCTATGTTCACTGGGGCAACAGATCCCTTTGGACTGTAAAAGTCTGCGATTTTTGACTTTCCAAGACGATGAGCACGCCAAAGCTTCATTGTGGTGGACATCTGCGTTCGTTCTGAGCGCTACGCTTGATCGGGTGTACAATTCTGGCAATTCGTCTGAACATGGCATTGTCATCGCCTCTCCTCCACGTCTCGTGGAGTCTGGTGGGTTTGCAGTTCAATTTCATACAACAAATAGAAGCGAGGACCCAAATACATCATCCTCTGCAGACGTGTCTGCGCTTGACGAAAGCATAGCGAAGCTCAGGGCACACACTGGAGAAAGCTCAGAGGAGCTTAGATCCTTGGATTTAGTGACATTAGAGAAGGCATTCCACACGACTATCCAGGAACTTACGGCAAGAAAGGGGGTTCGAGTCGAATGGGTGGATATTTCAGATGCAAGAGCTCGCTTTGCCTCGAATCCTTTCAAGCGAGAAGAGTTGGATGCCCATCGTGGTGAAAAGGTGCAATTACTTACTCTAGGAACCTATGTGGATATTGTCCCCGATGGTGTTACATTGTCCCTTCACATAGATGCTATCAAGGCATTGAAACTTCAAGAAAAGTCACTGGCCACATGGAAGCCCGTCCAAGCAACAGCAGCAGAGCTTCCTTCTTCGCAATCGATCATCCTTGTGCGTGGCATTAGCTTCCCAAGCTCTACAGGCCTTAAGCAACATCTCACAGCGCTTGAAGAAGCTCTCAAACATGATCACCGTACAATTGGACAAGCCCAAAGATTATTTTTTACGCATGATTCTTCACCGGGTACTCCATTCATGCTTCCACACGGAATGAGAATTGCCTCAAAAATTGAGCGTGTGATCCGCGACTTGTATCGTCAATGGGATTACCACGAGGTGCTCACCCCTCAAGTATTTAAAGCTGATCTATGGAAGCGAAGCGGGCACTGGGATAATTACCGAGATGACATGTTTGCCGTCGAAGGGTTCAAGGAGTTGCAAGAGCGTACAAGGAAGTCTGCCGAGGATGAGCACAGTAGTTGTGGCGATATCACACATGCAGCAGACCCGCAACTAGGTGTCGAAGCGTCTGCCTACGGGCTCAAGCCAATGAATTGTCCTGGTCACTGCCTGCTTTATGCAGCTCAGGAGCATTCGTACCGAGACTTGCCTATTCGTTATGCTGAATTTAGTCCTTTGCACCGCAACGAGGCATCCGGAGCTCTGACCGGACTGACGAGAGTCAGACGCTTCCATCAAGATGACGCCCATGTGTTTTGTAGGGTGGATCAGATCTTCGGGGAAATTGCTTCCATGCTGAAAATGTTGCGTGAAGCATACACGCTCTTTGGGTTCTCTTCATTCGAGCTCGTTCTGTCTACTCGTCCGGTGCAGTACATTGGCGAGCAAGAGGATTGGGATCGCGCAGAAAGCGCTCTTCGCCGAGCTCTGGATGGTAGTGGGCTATCATGGACACTGAATGAAGGTGATGGTGCATTCTACGGACCGAAAATCGATATACGCTTAGTCGACGCGAGTGGAAAGCGACACCAGACAGCGACGATTCAGCTCGATTTTCAGCTACCGCGCCGCTTCGCATTGCACTATGCGAATCCAAAGACATCCGGTTCTGATGGCGACATGACACCACCTGTCATGATCCATCGGGCTATTCTTGGGAGTATGGAGCGATTCATGGCCATTCTTACAGAAAGCACCAGGGGCTTTTGGCCCTTCTGGCTCAGTCCTCGTCAGGCCGTTGTGCTTCCCGTGAGTAACCAAGACGAGACTCTTGTCACGTATGCGCAGCAAGTGCGCGATGCCTTGGCTCTTGGCACTCGTCAGACTTACACCCGCAATTCACGTTCAAATGACCAAGGTGAACCGGACCAACGCCAACGGCGACCTAGCCATACATTCCACGTGGATGTCGATGCCTCCAATGACACCCTTGCCAAGCGAGTTCGTCGCGCACAGCTGGATCGGGTGAATTTCGTTTGTGTCGTTGGACAGGCCGAACTAGCTTCCAATACCGTGCAGGTTCGCAGCCGCGACAGCCATGAGGATATCGAGTTTGATCAGATGGACGGCAAGCAAAGACCAAGACTGACTAGAGATATGGGTGCTCTGACTACTAATGAATTGCGGGACTTGTTCGTGACACTCGACGATCATCATTGGTGATATCTTCTATGAATTTCACTTATGCCAAAATGTACTTAACAAGAGCAATATTTCCATCTACATTCATATCGTTGCATTTATTTGACCTTCTTCGACGCTTGATGCTCAGGCCGATGATCAACTTCGAAATCTACATGTACAAAAGCACGTTCAACGCTTGGAAGTTGTTCAATTTTGTCCTGAAGGTCCTGACTAACGTTGTGCGAAAGCCAAAGTGGTGTCTCAGGTCTGTTAATGAAATATGTAAGTGAATTCAAGAAGGCATCTCAATACGTACTTCATTACTATATCTACCTCCACGATGTACTTTGGACCTGAATGATAAGCTTTGACACTGTCTATCATTTCAATGTGCTGATAGTGAATGTGCAGGGCATTGTACGTGCAAAGCTGTAAGAACTCCACAGGAGCTGCTACACCACATAACTCCTTGAATTGTCCGTACGCAGTGATCGACCATGCGGCGATGATTCCAAGACTGGAAAAGTCAGCATACACGAAAAAGAGACAAAGGTCACACACCTAATTAAGATAGCACCCGTCGGATCGATCCACCAAGCGATCTTTGCACCAGCGGCAGAAGTGAATATACCGAAACTTTGGATGATTCAGCAAGATGACACAAATATTCGATCCCTGGATGCTCACCCATTAATAAAAAGATCATTACGACAGTCCACCCACAGCATATCGAGCTGTGAACTATGACGCCGGTAAAGATAATTGAGGATACCAAGACCCGCCTTGGTCAAAAATGCTACACCGACCGCAATGAGGGATGGGATGTACAATTTCTTTGTATCTCCGTCTTTATGGGATGCAATATCGCGCAATGACTCTACTATGAGCACGACGGAGACCGTTGCCATCAAAGCCGAATACACGATATTGCCTGCATTCTCTATACGGCTTCCACCAATGGGCCATTTACGTTCATCGAGCCTCTTGGACTTCGAATGGAGCATGTTCAAGATGATGTTCGCAAAGGGGTCGAATACGCTGTCAGCAGCTGTGGCAAATAGTGACAAAGAAAGAGAGGAGATAGCTGCATAAAGCTGCAACGCTGCTAGGACAAAATTGCTCCAAATATTCAGATGAATGATGAACTTTACCATCTTACTAGCTGACTCTGTATCGTCTGCATCATCTGAGGCATGCTTCGCTATAGGTTTTAAGAGATTTTCAATAAGAAGGTTTTGCCGTTCGTAGTACGTCTTGAGTCTCTTATCTATGCGGCGTCCTTTGCTAGGACGCCTTCGTAACTCGTTTTCAGCATTGACGAGACGACTTCGCAAGAGCAGAGGGTCTGACTCCTCGTTCAACGGGGTGAGGTAGCCTCGGTTGTATACATCATTTAGAGAGAAGGTGCCTTCAGGGGACCGTTGTGGAATGAAGCTTGTGTATGGCAATTTCGACATGTCGAGGTGTAAGGGGCTCGTTGCCATGTCTTTATCTTTACTTTGCATGGAGTCTTGGTTCTCCCCCTGAACTTCTTCCTCCCTTCGTTTCCCCAACCGATTCTCACTTGGTATGGAGAGCGGATGCTGTTCAAGATCGATCGCGGAAGAGAAAGGCACAGATGTTTCATGATTAGAAAAAGGGTGACTTGGTGTTGGTGATGATCGTTGGTCAAATGTACTGTGATGCTCAGACACAAAGGCACCCAAATGGGCACCTGAAAGGCTTGGTTCAGACATGGCGACGGTACGGATGGAAGGAGCAATCTCTCAATCTCTGCTACTGATTGCCACTAGCGCTGAGATGAACATGTCTATTTTGGCGCTGCGCTGCATGAATAGCGCCTTGGCTCTCGGGGATTTTGGCTTTTTTGCAACACGTTCGTAGAAGCTCAAGCTAAAAGAGAGCTCAGAATAGCTCCGCGTGCATGGTGACGACTTCTGGCCTGCAAATGAAGATGTAGACGTGTTCGTACTCAGGTGTTATCACATCCTTGCTCTTACAGCAAACAGCTCTACGGAAGCGGTCCATAAATTGTAACATGAATTCACAAGCCGCCACTGATCTTTCATGTATCGTATCGATAGCGGTACAAAAGTAGATATGCTCATCGCAGCTGAAATTTGATATCATATCCTAATTGTTTCGCCCAAGTTTTTTTTCGATCATGAACAAAAATTCATTACAATGAAATATTGCGTACAAGCAAAGGAATGGAACGTCTGATGTCGATGTTTTCGAGCCTTAGCTGCGCTCAATCAGATGCTGTTATTGTTCAAATTTGCGGTAAACTTTTGTCGGCACTTCCGATCCGTGTGGCTTTGTAGAAGGAGGCATACATGTTTACATTATCGATAGGCTTTCCAGTCTGGCGGATGTGGATAGGCTCAACTTGGAAACCCATCTTTTCGAAACGTGCATTGTACCATGGGTATTTGGCTGCGCTTCGCCAGAAAACCATACCTCCAGGCGCGATGACACGGCTAAGTTCAATGATCTCTCGATCTAAATCGCTGATAGATTTATCGTGATCGACGCGGGCTGCTTTCAACGTAGGGGCAGGCTGTGTAGGGGGAACTGGATCATACCAATCCATGTGGTCCATTGTCTGTGAAGCATCAGTTACCCATTCCTCAATCTCTAAAAGGTACTCACGATAGCCCTAGTGAGACTGTCATCTTGCAGTCCTCGTAGAACGTTCACAATGCTGTCAGTATGTAGACGGAAACTGTCAAGAGCCTTCGCCGAGTCTGCCTTGAGCTTCTTGAATGCTTCTTTTTTGAGATAGAGAGGACAAGATTCACGAGAGTAATTACCTTGCAGACAAAGTTTGTAATGGTAATTTTCGCTGCGGACGAGGGCTCTGCTGGAGATAGTATCGAGAGTGTCTATGGCAAACTGCTCCACTGAAACACCTTCGTTACGGAAACAGTTATATTGGTTGATCGGAACGCCCAGTGCATTCCAGAGGAATGCAGGGTTGCTCAAAAAAATACGGATCATTTGCCGGTTGATGAGAGTTCCTCGTAGGTGTTTGTTCCAGATATCTTGCTGCTCTTCAAGTGTCTTTGCTTGACAGAAAGCATCGACATGCTTCTGTACACCAGCCAAGGCAAAAGCTACTTTGGCGAGTCGAAGGGCATGCCCTGTGTACCCACGGAAGTAAAATGCCCGGTCGAAATAAGAATTGTTCAGTCGCCAAAATTGATAAGCGTGCGAGGAAAGATATGGGCTGATGCGAAGATCGAGCCATTGGCGGAAGTCTGGATTCCGACCTGCGCCGAAGAGCGACCAGAACTCTTCGTACTCTAACGATGCAATGGAAGCCAGCTTCAGCTCGAGTAAGTGACCTTGACACGCATTCATGTCAACGCAATGAATTCTCTTGGGCGCAGCATCGATGGCGTAATGCAGCGCATTGTCTCCTGCAGAGGTGATGCAAAGAATGGAATCATCCTTTGTTAAATTCAGATGCTGCATATCCACATAGGGGTCTTCCCATGTGAATCCGTAAATGAACGAACGGAAGCTAGCGAAGTCAGGGTCGACTGGAATATCGTGAGTATCGAATGACTAACAATATAGCTTACGTACTGTACGGAAGACGCCACTGAAACTTTTGATAGTGAAACGAGCTAAGCGGAACATGAGGACCAAGGTCAATGCGTAGTGCGGATGACGACGTAGATGACACTGATCCTCCTCCGGATACGCGGCGATTCACACTGATTCCAGAAGAGGTTCCTTTGTCGAGGGTGCTTTTTTCGTCCAGCTCGGCTTTTTTAGAAGAAGAGAGAAGATGCGAAAAAGACAGCTCCGGGAAGGATGGAGGTACAATGACACGATTGCCAGATTCTACCTCGAATGCTTGAATAGCTGAGGTAGTGTCTCGCTGTCGTGAACATCCCAACCAGATGTAGTAGGGGCTGGAGTTGGGAAATCAGCTGAAATCATCAGAGATGTATGAAATACGTACATTCGCACGATGAAAGGCACAATAAAGTCATTACGACCATTAAAGCATTTGATTGTACCAAATCTGTACTCGAGATAATCTGTGGGACGTCAGTCTCCCCAAGCTCGCGTAACAATTAGCCTAAACGTACCGCGCCTAGCTGGGTGGAGTTCGACATGATCCAGCTCGAACCAATGGCTCCAGAAAAAGCGACTGAGCCATCCGCAATGCCTCCGATCGTCTCCACCAATTTGAGCACTTTTGTCCCCAGATGGTGGACTTCTACCTGATACGTAGAAATCCACTACTCCGAAGACGCCTGTTTCTGGATGCAGCATATCATTGATACGGTCGAGCACGGCGTAGAAGGGAGGAATCTGCGAGCAGTTGAGGCGATAGTAGCATGGCAAGCAGCAAACTCACCATCGATATACTGTAACTACAGGTAAATAGATCTACTTTTTGATCGTCATCTAGTCCAGGTAGGCTAAAGTCCTTGGCGTCTTGACACAAAACCTGCACATTCTTCCATCCACGCGCAGCGAATCTTTGGCGTGCTACCTGAAGGAGCGGTTCGCACAAGTCGATAAGGTAGATCTGGGTAATCTGTTCCAGCGGAAAGAATTTAGCCATCTCCTCAATATTCCATCCTGACGTTCAATAAGTGAAGTGCTTATGTTGATTCTGTAATACACACCTGTTCCTCCACCAATATCGACCCAAACAAGAGGCTTTCCGGGGTAATCTCTCTGCATCTGACGAAGCTGAGCGGAGCAAAGCCTTGATCCACTGTATCAGCGCATGTGGAACGGAGCCTGGTTTACTTACTTGAGCATCGTGCGGCGGCCTCGCAACAAACTGCTCCGAGTGGAGTCGTACACTACGCTAGTTAGTCAAGATCTCACATGAGAATCGAGGGATTCATACCTTGGGCTTGGTTTTGATAGAAGCGATCCAGTCGCTCGCCTTGGTTGGCAACCTTGCCAATGGGTTGTATAAAGCAGTTATAGGCAAACACAAAGATAGTACGTATGGGCGTAACAAAGCGGATAAGACAAGCTACAAACAATACCAATGCACTAGAGACAACGGCCATCTTGACAGGCGGTGATGAGTCTCTAGCAAAGGTAGGCACAATTGTCTCCATGATTGGAAGAAGTTGGCAGGTATCAGATGGATGATGTTCAGCTAACGTACGGAGATGTTGTGGGAGGAGAAAGAAAGTAGGGCTCGACGACGTGTGCGAAAAGAGTTGCGTACGGAGCCACACTTGCCTAGCTAGTATGAAATGCCTGGCTAGTATGAAATGAGGAAGAAGACAGGCCAGCTCGCTATATACGCTTGTAGAAACGCTATCCGGGACACGAAATTAAGCTCTTCGATTGGGAAGGTCTCTGACCGAATGCCTTTGTTCATTATAATTTGACGTGAATGTGCACGGCTCACCATGCAAGGTGGCATTGTCACACCAGGCGCTCTCTTGTTCGCCAAGGGGAGCGAACGTGTGAGCGGTTCAGGAGAACGTGTGCTAGAAAATGGTCTGTGCGCAGTCGGAATGCCGTTGGACTCACTTCTCTGGACTCGTCGGCTGCACTGCTTGGGGGGAACAATTGCACCGCAATTTACAAGCAATTTTCGGACACAAGAGATAGCTAGGTATAGAAAATATGCAATTTCATGGCAAAGGCCAAAAGGTAGGAAAAAAGTGACATAAAAAAAAGCCCCGCCTCGCCGAAGCGAAGCAGGGCAAGTCCAAATATTCCGAGATGGGATACGACAGGGTCGTATACCGGAGGCGGATTCGCGCTGTATGGAACAATGGGCGCCGTGCAATGGCGGAAAACCGCCCTCGACACCGCCATGCTTGAGCGACGATGCCATCTCAAGGTCTAGGAAAGAGAGAAACAAAGCATTGGTCAGTAAACGTGTTCAATAATTTTCTGGCTGTATCAAGTACTCACAAGTATGAAGAAAAGAGAAGGGCCGCTGTCTGCCTGTCCCATTTATACACCACTGCTTGCGTGTCAAACGACTTGTAAGCGAGAAAACGCGTCGGCTGCAACTTGCGCGGAGTGTCTGACCACGTGATATAGGAACTCGATACGTGGGTTTCCGGCGAACCGATAAGATATTACAACTAAGAACGCTCGCTCGTGTGCGACTTTCGAGTCCCAAAATGAAATAATATGAATTCGTCAGAGGGCTGTGGATTGAAGTGATACTGGGATGCCACTACAACAATTAAGCATTCAAAGGGTGGGAGGATGCTCTAGACAAGGGCACTCTAGACAAAACTCTAACAAAGCTTATCATCGTACCACCCTCTCACTTTTCCCCTTTTCTATTTGCCTTGTCTTCGCTGCTTGTCTTAGCACTCAACGTCCGCACTCCACCACTTCTGAACGAGTGAGCTCTCGTCAACGCCGAAGCATCTCTCTCATGTACAGCCTAGTATAGCGCAGCGCAGTTCCGGCGCTGAATCCACGCAAAAGCGGGTCAGGTCCGAGGGCGTAGGACGCGTCAGATGCCGAAGCAGTGGTATATGGCCTGTCTGCTATCAACATAATGACGACATGCGACGGCAACTATCAAAAAAAAAGCACCAATGCATGAAAATACTTGTAGCCAGATGCGAACGAAACCAGACCAGGCAGATCTTGCTTATTGAGTGCTATCTGCTGAACAACCATCCATCCTACTTAGACAAGGCCGTTGGCCATGCTCTTGTCACCGCAGTGGCAGAGAACCTCGGCACACTTACCCAAGCGCCTACGCCTGGATGAGATCCTTCTGTTGCTAGCAGGTACCGGACTTTGTGTCATCCTTCTAATTAGCGTCACCCTGGTCACCGTGTCGGCATGGCGAGAGATTCAAAGCCCAATTCGAGCACCGATCCTGAAAAGCGTGGACGATCTTTTTCTACGCCCAGACCGTGTGCAATCCCAAGACAAGGATCACGGAGCGCATGCGGACACTGTCTGTACAAATTCCACCGATGACCTTCTGGTCACCGTCAAGACAGGAGCGTCGGTCCTTTACCAACGTGCTTTGGTGCACCTGGATACGACATTACATTGCGTGCCACACACACTGGTTGTGTCTGATATGGATGTGGATGTTGGTCGGGTGCACGCCGTAGATGTGATCAAGGACCTCGGAGACCCCAAGCAAACATTGAGACTGCAGGACTATGAGGCGTATCGGGAACAGCAAGATTTAGCTCGCAACCACCGCAACATGGATCGGATCGTTGCGAATCACGATGCATGGGATCTCGACAAATACAAATTCATCCCCATGTTGTACCGAGCTTGGAAAGCAAAGCAACCTGACACAAAGTGGTTTGTGTTTATGGAGGCAGACACCCTGATTGAGTGGGACAATCTTCGAGTATTTTTGGACCGTCATGATGCTCGAGAAGAGCTCTATTTCGGTGCACCTGTGTGGATCAATGATGAAATCCTCGCACACGGAGGCAGTGGATTCATCCTGTCACTGGCAGCTATGGACACCGCCGTGGGAAGCAATCCGGAGGCATGGTTGCAATCATGGGGTCCCCGCGCACAAGACGAATGTTGCGGAGACTACCTTTTAGCGCGAGCATTGAAATCATTCAACATCACTCTGACGGGCGCTTGGCCTCTCGTACAAGGCGACCCGCCGCAATTGGCGCCTGTGTTGCCCGAGTTCTGGTGTCGTCCCGTGGTGACGATGCATCACGTATCCACGCAACAGATCGCGGACATTTGGAGCGTAGCGCAGGAACACGAACTACGCTGGCGGAGAAGCGGAAAGGCCCGAGATGGAGTGAGTAGAGAATGTTGGATAAGTGACTAATGCTCACGCACGCCACAGGATTCCTTCTTCTTGTGGAAGGACATGTACCGGGTGTTTGTCCAGCCAAATATCAAGCAATTCCGGCTGGATTGGGACAATGGGTCGAACGATTGGACATTCAGCGGCTCGGACCCAGAAGAAAACAGTGACAGCGATGCATGGCATTCGCCTAGCCTGTGTGAGAAGCAATGTCGTTCTGAGCCAGATTGCATGCAATGGTCCCACAGGGGACGGACATGTAAGATGGGTCGAAATGTGCGTCTAGGGGACCCTGTGGACCCACACGCGGGGCACATGGACGAACGGTCGAAGAAGGATGCTGATCAGCACTGGGTCAGTGGATGGATTCTGGACCGTATTGCAGATTACGAGAGGGAACACGAGTCATGTGAGAATGGACCCAATTGGACACTGGAAGACGAGGAAAAGAAATTACAAAAGGAGGCCGGCGAAGACACTCAGGGAGATGAGCGAATGGAAGCACAGAAGGAGACGAACAATGAGCGGAAATGAACTCTCTGAATTCCTTTGCCAGATCATACGTGACCCAGAGGCATCTGTATTTTCTAACATTTTGAGCCGAATCATACTGGACGACAGGCAGGATGTCATCTCTGACATTTTGTGCTCAATACTACCGCACCTCGAGAAGATCGGCAGGAGTAATTTGCCTTCTACGAAACATGTATTAATCCATATAGCACCATCTGTACCATATAACAAGCCTTGCTGCCATGTCATATTGTCTCGAGTGCCTGCCGTATGTCCTACGTACGTTCCCACCTCTACCTGTGCGAGGATTTTTTCTGGGTTGACGCGCTGTTGTTTCCGCATCATCTTCCAGAGACACGACCATGTCGCTAGTCGCAGGGTACGACTCCGACTCGGGTTCCGAAACTGAGACGCAGACGCAGCCGAGCTCACAGAAGCAAAGTCAATTGGCTTCGCTTCTTCCACCAGTCACACAGACCCAGGGATCGGCGAACGCTGTTCCCACAGCTGCTGCCAGAACCGGCAACAAGCGCAGGGGCGAGCGTCTGCAGATCAAAATCGACGCCTTAGATCCCGATGTGAGTTCGTCGCAACACAACGATGCTGGACCGTCATCGAAGAGGCAAAAGCAGCCAAGTACTACGAGCGGTGGCCATGGTCTACTGGGCATGCTTCCCGCCCCTACCAACAAAGGGCCTCCACCCGCCCCGGTGAACCGCCTTGGTGTCAGCCAAGAACCATCGACGGGCGCAATGGCATTACAAGAGCCAAGTAGTGAGAAGAAGACGAAAGGAAATAACGACTTTCGAGCGATGCTTGGACTGAAACCCAGTGCGCGAAACGTGAAGCCTTCTTTCGGGACTGGCCAAGCACAACAGACCGGGAAGAGTGGTGGTGGTGGCCATACGAGTAATGACATGAGCAACCACACACAAGGGAACGGTGGAGATGGTTATGCAGGCAGGCACGCGAGCAATCGCACGGAAAGGACTAGTGATGCAACTATGGAAGACCAAGTACCGGGCGAGAACGAGGCCGCAAGTGCTTCCACTCATCCAAAGGACTTCTTCTGTCTGGACCAAGAAGACAAGAGCGTCGCAAGAGCAGGTTCGGCGCCGCGCCTGACGACGATTTCGTCAGCGCCTGTAGTGGAGGAGGAGAGCTCCGAACAACAGGATAGTACACAAGGCGTGGATCCGTACGAGGGGTGGCAGCAAGGACCTGACGGGGCATGGTTCCCTGTGACACCAGCGGCGCACGCTGCGTACCAAGATTATCTGGCAACTCAAGCACAACAACAGGCAGTTCAGCGAGCACGCGAGGTGGAGATGAAAGGCGTGGATGCTTCCCACATACAAGAAGCCGATGCGAACGCAAACTTGGAAGCCTGGTTGGCTAAACGGCCAGCCGATTCCGGTGAGGAAACAGCCGCGGACCGGCGGTACGCGATGGCAGCAGCAAGCTCTGTGACGCCCGAGCAGGCCAAGGAGTTTGGGCTGCTGGCCAACGAGGAGCAGTTTGCCGAGGATATACGTCGCAAGACAGACAAGAAGGTGAACTTCCGAGCAAGGCGCAAGGGCCAGCTGAGCAGTCTGGTTCAGCAGGCCGAGGACAATCGTGAGAAGTTGGAGGAGAGATGGGCGCAACAGAAAGCATCTCGTGCCGAGACCCGAGCCAAGTATGGCTTCTGAGTACTGGTTCCTGAGTACTGGTTCCTGAGTACTGGTTCCTGAGTGCCTGCTTCTGAGTGCTTGTATTTCATGTATAAATAGCTGTAGCAATGGCAATAGATTGTAGAGGTGTAAAAAGGGCACAAGTTTGTAGAAGAAAGGAGTGGTACAAAATTGAAGGAGAAAAGAGTGGCACACAATTGTAGGAGAAAAGAGTGGCACACAATTGTTGAAGAAAAGAAGGACACAAGTTTGTAAAAGCGTAGCACCGACAATAGATTGTACAAGTGAAACGTTGGCTAGATTGTACATCTGTGTACCAAATCGTGCCGTACTGCTGACTGCAGACAAAATCGTGCCAGCCGTTCTGCTGTCGTGTGCAGTTCGTGGCTATACTCTGCGTCTGCAGGTTTGTTCCTGTGTAGTCCGTTTTCCTCTTAGTGTACAACACTCAGTTGATGCTCACCCTATTTGTTAGTGCCTGCCTATCACGTCTTCGCAATGACGTGCAGCGATCTTGCCAAAAAACATGGCAAAAATAGACTATTTCCAATCTCCTTCCATTTTTCTTTTTGACTTCCTGCGACAAACTTCCGTGTGACCACGAGGCAAAGTGCTCCCCAGTGCGTTCCTGAAACCAGAGTCAGCCCTCTAAAGGCTGTAGTATGCATCGCTCAGTCACACTACCAAGCCCATCCTTCCTGTGTCTCAATACATTGCTTCCTTTTTTGTTTATCTCGCCCCTCGGTCTCGCCTCTTCGTCTCTGGATCTCCCTCGCTTGGGTCTCTGCTCCACACAACCCGCCTCAACGTCTTCATGTCTCTAGAAATTAAGCCGGCAGAGGGACTGTCCCTGCCGTCACCGGGGTGCTGCACGCCGATGGGACAACATACGCCCTCATCCGCGGGTGATCTTCCCGTGCGAACATCATGCAACTACTGCCGACTCAAGAAGATCAAATGCGATAAGGTCAGCCCAGAGCATGGCGGGTGCTCGCGATGCCGCCGCGAGAAGCTCGCTTGCTGCTATGGTAAGTCAGTCGCAGGATGAACGACAAACGCTGATTGATGACTGGCAGATGTGCGTGATCCTATTGGACGGCCTCGAAAGCGAAAAGGAGCGCCAGCATCGACGACAAGCACCAGTGCCAAGTCAAAGGTCACTCAGCACTTTCCAGAAGCACCACAAAATGGGTCCCAGAAATCGCCGGAACAAGCACCCAATTTGCCCTCGCAACCATGGACATCCTGGACGAATCCAATGGAGCCCAGCGACGACCGTTTCTCAGCACCATTTGCCGGACGGATCGGCTCACCCACCGGATCGACACACACGTTTACGAGTGCGTCATCTTCGTACATGCCGACGCCATCGTCTGTCACCACAGTCGATACGGTGCGTCCTGGAATGATAGGCGCTCCCCCTACGCTGTCGGACTTGGGTCTAGCTGCTTTCTTGGAGAGCCTCGATACGCTGGAGATCAACCCTGAAGACGGACTGACACCCACCATGCTCAAGGGGCTCACCAGTGCGGAACCGTCTTCCCTGGACGCAGGACTTGGGCTCATGTCGGAGGCGTCTCTCTCGTCTGCTCTTTCATTCATTGGTGCAGCGGGCAATACTTCGTACGCTGTGCCTGCTGATCTGTCGTGGGCTGACCCCAGCTGGCTTCTCAAACCGAGCGTACCAGGAGATTTGTGTGTCGATACGTCTGATGCGGGAGCGCTTTGGCCGCGTGGTGCAGCGTCCGGAATGGGACAAGGTCAGCTACGAGATGGCGAGGGTCAAGTGCTGTTTGAGCAGCCTCACAGTGACATGGAGCCTCATCGAGCTACCAAGCAATCTTTGTGTGAGGCCACTGGCTCTCCATCGTCAGCAAGGAGCTCGCCGGCCGCTACAGATCAACCTGGTTCCTGCTGTTGTGCTTCGAAAAACGACAGTCAGGAGTCGGTAAAAGAAGAAAGCCAGCTGAGCGCGCAGCACACAACCGCCGAATCCTCCTCCCGTCACCGAGTGCACTGTGTCCCGAACCCCACCGGACAAGGATGTACGTGCCTCTGTGATGTCAGTGTGGCACTGATCAATGTACGCACCACACTCCGCCAAGCCAGGGATGCACAGCAAGACGATGCCATACACCAATGCGAGGGTCAAGAGTGCACCAGCAGCAACAGCCACAGGCAAAGCAGCAGCAATGCCGCCAGTACACTGCAGTTGACACTCTCAGCATCGCAAGCTGTCGCTGCACAGTGTGCTTGCAGCGCATCGTGTCCCACTTGCCGGTCGGACCCAAGTACTTCGATGAGTGCGTCTCTTCTGGTGTCGACTGCGCTTCAAATCTATGTCCGAGCTGTCCGTACTCTCCGACAAGGGTTTGGTGCCCACGGTGGACCAATGAGTGAAGGCACGAGCAACTGGGATGTCAGCATTGGCCAATATCGCCCGAAGCCTGTGAATGCGAGACGCATCGCACTCTTTGCCATGAAACTTGAATTGAGGGATCTGCGTGATGCCATTGCCAAGATCAGCCAAGCTGCCTGCCCTTCAGACGCTTCCTCAAACTGTTGTGAGGCGCAAAAAACCTCCGATAGCGGCGTCAATCCGATAGACCAAGTCGTCATACGCAAGCTGCACCAGCAACTGGGTGACCTGCTGCGTACCGTGGAGGGGATTGAAGAACAGCAGGATGCCAGTGTGGCGGCGCCCGGGTGACGATCTGTTTTTTTTTTTAGCAAAAAGCGTCCTTAATGGCGAGCCGATGCTTGCCATGACTCTCTTGGGTTTTACTAGAACAAATGTATCGATAGACTTTTCTTCCACCATTCTAATTTTGTATGATAGACAGCAAGAGATTGTGCTGTTCTGTATGGAAGCTCTGCTAGTCACCCATGGTACTGGGTGGTATTGCTCTGTGTGGAAGCGTGCACTCCTTACAGTGGGCTGTATTGCTGTGAAAAAGTGTTCGCCCTTCACAGTAGGTTATATTGCTCTGTGTGGAAGCGTTTACTCATCACATAGGGATGTATTGCTACGAAAAACATTCTCTCGTTACAGTGGGCTGTGTTGCTGTGGGAAAGCGTTTGCTTGGAGCAGAAGATATTCGTTTCGTACTCATCAACCAATTTCTCGTCTCTCCGTTCCATCTTTGTCGCTTACCGTATAACTGGACAGCTGAGTATGCCAATCAGCCGCCTGTGCCTAAACAGCACACCTCTCTTCACTCTCAACATCTCGTATGAGCCCCGACAATGGGCTATTCGATTCCGACTAACGTATATACAGACACTTCACAAAGCAGAACGGGCAGAGACTTGGAGTCACTTGCGTCGGTGGGTCAAGTAGTACTTTGTCAAGCCCGACGTGGAGGCATCGTGGCCTGCACCATCGACTTTGGCTACATCGCCCGATTGCAACAGAGGCAGGATCTTCTTGGCAAGAACTTTACCTAGCTCAACACCCATCTGGTCGAAGGAGTTAATACTCCAGATGAAACCTTGCGTGGCAATCTTGTGTTCGTACATGGCGATCAGGGCACCCAATGTAGCCGGTGTGACCTTGGGGAACATGATGGAGTTAGTGGGGCGGTTGCCTTCGAAGATCTTTGATTTGACAAGGAATGTGTTGGCTTGGTCTTGTGTACTGAGTTCCTGTCTGACCTGTTCTTCTGACTTGCCGAACGCCAAAGCTTCCGGCTGGGCAAGGAAGTTAGAGATGAGAATATCATGGTGAGCACCGATGGGATTGTGAGACTGGGCAGGTGCCAAGAAATCACAAGGGATAATCCTTGTTCCCTGGTGGATCTCTTGGTAGAACGCGTGTTGACCATTGGTCCCCGCTTGCCCGGCGATGACGGGGCCTGTTTCGTAGTCGACGCGCTCGCCATCCTTGGTGATGAATTTCCCGTTGGACTCCATGTCGCCCTGTTGGAAGTAGTCGGCAAAACGCCACATGTACTGGTCGTAAGGCAAGAGCATGTGTGTTTGGGAGCCGTGGAAGTCGGTGTACCAGATGCCGAGCAGAGCGAGCAAGGCAGGGATGTTCTTCTCCAGCGGTGTGTTCTTGTAGTGGAGATCCATGTCATGGGCACCAAGGAGCAGTTGCTCGAAATTGTCATATCCTACGACAAGACAGATGCTCAGTCCGATTGCACTCCATAGGGAGTAACGGCCTCCGACCCAATCCCAGAATTTGAACATGTTTGCTTGCTCGATTCCGAACTCGGTGGCGGCCTTGACGTTAGTGGACAAGGCGACAAAGTGCTTTGCGACGTGCTTCTTGTCGCCTGCAGCCTTCAAGAACCAGTCACGAGCTGTGGTGGCATTGGTGATAGTTTCCTGGGTGGTGAAAGTCTTGGAGGCGACAATGAACAGCGTCGTCTCGGGATCGCTCTGGCGCAGTGCCTCAGCCATGTGCGTGCCGTCGATGTTGGAGACAAAGTGCGCATCGAGATCCCGTTTTGCGTAGGGCTTCAAGGCCTCTGTCACCATCACGGGACCGAGATCTGAGCCACCAATGCCGATGTTGACGATTGTCTTGATAGGTTTGCCTGTGTATCCTTTCCAGGCGCCGCTACGGACTTGCTCGCTGAATTGCTTCATGTGCTGCAGCTCGCCAAGCACTTCGTCTACACCTTCCACTTTGGGCGAGAAGTCGCCTGGAAGGTCGCGCAGGGCAATGTGTAAAACGGAACGACCTTCGCTGGAGTTGATGGGCTGGCCAGCGAACATGTCGTCGCGCTGCTGCTCCACTTTGGCGTCCTTTGCGAGCTGAAGGAGCGTGGAGAAGATCTCATCGTCGATAAGGTTCTTGCTCAGATCTACAAGGAAGGAAGCGTCCGTCTTGGAGGAATCAAATGAGTGGGAGAACTTGTCGAAGCGCTTGGGATCCGACTGGAATGCCTGTGTGAGATTAATGCTCTTTCCCTTAGCATCATAGAGCTGTTGGAGCTTGCTCCAGGAGGGGTACGAGCTAGCAAGAGCGTGTGCCATTGTGTATTGCAACAGGGATGGTAGTTAGGCGCACCCTTGCAATGGTGCCCATGCACACTTTAAATCCACGTATGCTCGGCTGTAAGCCAGATTCTGTGGAGGCACGCACAGATAACCGACAATCTCGAGAAGTTTGGGCAAATGACGAGTGGTGAGGTTCTCAGAATACATGTCATACTTTCAGGAAAATTCCCTACATACATTCTTCCCCAAGAAACAATCCATGCGATGCAGATAGTGATTCCTTCATGCAAACGGCCCGAACGCTCGTTCGTCTGCCCCCATCCTGAGCGTGTTCTCGGAACGTCGGTGCGCCTGAGAGCCATGAGCATGCCGCACGTGCATTTCTTCCTTTTGCGCGACCCACCGAAAAAAAGGGACTTGACCATGCAGCTTTGTTCACACACCATGGCGAGTATGTTCGCCAGTACTCGTGGTGCTCTGAAAGGGACGCTGTCTCAATCAGCAGAGGCGATCCCACGCCTCTCACAGACTGCCAGGATGTCCACTTCCGCTCGCTCCATGCAGGAAGCCGGTCCAAGCGGAACCTCTCCGGAGCACAATGCGAATGTGTCGAAGACGCCCGGTAAAAAGAGGCAAAGGGACGCTCTCGTGATTGATGCGGATTCTTTTCCCTCCCTTCTTCGAGAACCGCATCCTGTACTGGACCGCTACAAAACCATACATGGTCCTAAAGACGCCCGTTACCCGTCGTCGGTGACCTTCTTCAATTCCCCCAAACTCTTCCCACCAACACCACCCACGGCCGCTTCCATGGCGCTCTCGAGTCAGTCCGATGCTGGCACAGAGGTAGACAGTGCTTCATATCTACAGACGATTACACCGTTGAAAAAGGGAGAAATCAATAATCTCCATCAGCACCTGTTGACGTTGAAGCGTGTCGTCAAGATGACAGGCAAGGGTAAGAATGCCCGAATGCAAGCACTCGTCGTCGCGGGCAATGGCAAAGGTCTCGTAGGCTATGGGGAAGGCAAGGATGAGAATGCAGGAAAGGCTGCCTCCAAGGCATTCCATGCTGCTGTCAAAAGCATGGACTATGTGGAAAGGTACAACGGGCATACCATTCCTGCGGAAGTCTCAGGAAAGTGGAGTGCTACTACTGTGCGTCTACGACCGCGACCCCAAGGTAAGCAGCTCTACAGAGCAGAATAGACAACATTCTCACAAAGTACTTTTGCAGGCTTCGGTCTACGAGTTCCTCCCGTAATCCACCGCGTGGCTCGTGCGGCGGGCATCACCGATTTGAGTGCTTCCATTCTCGGGTCGACCAATCCACAAAACGTTCTCAAGGCCACACTACAAGTGCTTTGGGGTGGAAGTGCGCCTCTTGGTCTGGGCGATGGACTGGGTGGGTCCATGAGTCGCCGTGATCGTGGTGTAGGAATGAAGACGGTCCGCGACATTGAGCTCGCTCGAGGAAGACGACTACGCGAGATCCAATGGCCTACGCGCGATTGAGATGGAGATGTTTGACTGTCATTGTGTATGAAGAAATGCAATGCATCGCGTTGTGAGCAAAGGTGTAGATGAAATGTATATCGGAGCGGTATAGGTGATGTGTATGTCTATGCCGAGACCGTGATGAGTCGTTTTGGGTATGACGGCGGTGGTACGCCGAAAAAGAATTACAGACATTCACGGCAAGAGAACAAATGAATTGCATCGAGGAACTCATGCGATGTTGCACATCCGACAAGACAGCATTACGAAATGAATAGAGAACGAATGAGTAAAGAAAATGTCCTCCAATCACAGTGTCAGCGCTACACCCATGCCCATAGCAGCTAAGCAGGTCAGGAGTGGTGCTGACAAGTCTATTAGGGCACCATTGCTGGCGCTTCCCGCACTTGCATCTCCGCTTGCAGGCGTCAACGACACTGATTGCGCAGAGAAGGAGCTGCTAGCGGAGGGTGTGGGCAGACCGGAACCGGCATTGATTCCAGAGGTATCTGCACCGGACACGGAGGACAAGATGGGGGGCTGGTTGCCGCCATCATCCGAAGAAGCGCTGGTACTCGCGGTGGCAGATGCGGTGGCACTGCCCGAGGAGCCCACTACGCCCGAGGTAGTGGAAGCCGTTTGCGCGGCATCACCTTTGAGAGAGGCGAAGCCGACGGCCTTTTTTTCGTAGTTGTACACACTAAACACGTTCTTCAGGAACACGTCCCCAACAATGAACGCAGGCGCACTGGCGCCGAGACTGGCGCCCAGAATGCCGCCCAGACAGTACTCGCCGCGTGAGTCGACGGCACCGTTCTTCATATCGGCGCTGTTAATGGAGTATGCCTTGCCGCCAAAAGTCATGGTGACCTCCACATTCGAATCGCATGGAATGGCGTACTGGCCACTACTGCTGCTCGACCCAAGGCTGCTTCCGCCCGAGATGGGCTGTGCATTGGGAATCTGACCGTAAATTTCACTCGCAAGAGATGGGGGCGCAATAATGAGTGTGGTGCCGGTGTCAATGGCGGCAACATTATCGGACGAAAGGCTTTGTGATTGCCCATTGACGGAGATGGCATCCAGAGGAATGGTCCAGTACCCTTCTTGGCCTGTCAAGTCCACATAAGCCACATCCCCATCGAACTGATTCGGGTCCAAGTAGCCTAATGTGAATACACCGCCCGAACTAATTTGTGTGTTGGATTGAGCGGTCTCCACGTTGCGTGCCAGTTGAAAGGTGAACAGTTTATCTTGAGTGGTGCCTTGCTCGATAATCACTTCCCAGAAAGGCGTGGCACGCGACTGTGCTAAGGACTCGAAGCCCATACCCATAATCCCAGACGTGGGTGCCTGGAGACTCTGGGAGGCCAGCTGCTCCGCGACAGCAAATGTCTGCGAATCCACAGTGTAGCCGGCGAGTGATACAGTGTCTGCTGACAGGCTCCCTCGCACAGCACCCGTACCGTATGTAATCTGAAAGGGGGTATCGCTCGCCTTGTAAGTACTGGATGCTTCTGGGTTGAACAACGCAGTTCCGTCGCATTGCGTGTCAGTGCACTTGTTGTCTACCAACCAGAAATCGGAACTTCCCGTGTCGAGGATGACATTGAAGCTCTGCAAGGGTGTTCCCACACCCACTTGACCAAAGTAAAAGCTACACGGGACGCACACGGTCAGAAACACACACGGTGAAAAAGCGGCGGCGAAAGAAGAAAACTCACTTGTCCGCACCGTAGTCAGAGAGACCGATCGTCTGACGCTTTTTGTTCTCGTCCTTGGCCCACTTGGTCTGCACATATCGCAATTGGGACTCGGCAAATGCAAGTGTCTCATTGGGATTGTTATAGTTGCGCTTGCTGTGGCGATACACAGGGATGCTCAGCGGGGCATCGGATCGCTTTACGGCCGGTTCACGAGGAAGCGGATGCGTCACCAAATGTTGACTGTACGATGAGAGATTTTTTCCTTGCGGGAGTACGATACCCGACGTCGTCGTAGCGGCACCAAGCGCAGACAAGGCCGTAGCCAAAGCAAGATTCTTCATGGTAAGCACAAGGTGGATGAGGGGATGCAAAATGGCCTCCGTTTCTATATGCAGATGCCGTTGACTTTGCGTTGCAACTCCACCCGCATTCTACAAGAAGAAGAAGTGTATTGTGTCTTGAGGACGTCCATCCATGAGTAACAGTGACATAGTGCCCATATGCACCACATTTTCTTAGCTTCCGCCTTTTTCGAAAAGGCTGAACGTAATCGCGCAGATTATCATAGCGTGCAAAGGCTGTGCCAGGGTAGGAAAGTCTATGCTAGGCACCGCCAAAAATACTAAAGAGATCTATCTATCTATCTACCTGAGATCTATACAGGCCAAAGAGTCCAGCCGGATGGCCATGACCAAGAAATATCATCGTATTGCTTTTGCACAGAGGCAGAGGGCTCATCGAAGAATCGCGGCACGCCCGGAGGGTGTTCTATTCTTAGTTCGGCTCTCCCCAGAGCCTGTTCCACGGCGGGTGAAATTCGCGGCCGATGGCGTGCACGTGATACCCGGCCAACATTTTTTTTGGATTCCACTCGCAAGGCTTGCAGCGAGCTGAACAAACAACATCACGATCATGCCAAGAGCGCCGTCTTCCACGAAAGGGAAGAAGCAGTCTGGCAAGTCGTCTCAACGCCATGACCCATTGGGGGCGCAGATGCATGCAGATGAGATCACTTCTCGGTTTGGAGTGGTGTCAGCGCCAGGTCGCCGAAACAAAAAGGCCAAGAAGAATGAGGATGCGGACGGCCAGGTTTCTCCTTCGGATGCCTCGGCGCTGAAAGTGACAGGAGCTGTCGCTCATGATCCAAAATATGTGGACCCGAAGCTGAGTCGGAACATTTTGCGCCTTGCCAGAGAGCAGCAGCAAGAAATCGAACAAGAAGAAGAGGGATCTTCTGAGCGGAACGCAAGCACAGACGCCATGAGTGCCATGCGGCATGTGGCTATGCCTGCCGATGATGATGATAGTGACAGCGAAGGATCCATGCAGGACACTGGAGAGCTAGGCTCGGATGAAGAAGATGGCGATGTGGAAGAGTACGAAGAGCTGGACATTGATCCAGAAGATGCTGCGCTGATGGAGCGGTTTGGCAACGAAGACGAGGGTGTGGGTGGTACGCGGAACTTAGCGGACCTGATCATGGCCAAGATCGAGGCGGCAGAGAAGCAAGGCGCTTCGGCACACACAATTCACGAAAAGGGACCACGGCAGCTAGATGGTGCGGAGATGCCCATGCCGCCCGGAATCAACCCGAAAGTCATCGAAGTATATACAAAGTGAGTGCATGTGTGGTCTATTCAATGCCACTGACACATCCCAAGGGTGGGCGAGCTGCTGTCTCGCTACAAATCAGGTCCTCTACCAAAGGCATTCAAGATTATCCCTTCACTTCCTGCCTGGGAGGACATCCTCTACATCACCGGACCGGACTCTTGGACACCTCATGCCACTTTGGCAGCCACGCGGATCTTTGTGTCAAACCTGAAAGCTGCACAGACGCAACGCTTCTTTGAGCTGGTTCTTCTGGACAAGATTCGCAACGAGATTGCAGAGACGGGCAAGGCAAGCTACCAGACATACGAGGCAATCAAGAAGTCTCTGTTCAAGCCGGCGGCTTTCTTCAAGGGGATTTTGTTTCCTCTGTGCGAGGTGAGTAGCGCACATGCTCCAACTTTCCGCTTCTCATGGTCTCTGGTAGGGCGGCTGTACCCTCAAGGAAGCAGCGATTGTGTCATCTGTCCTGACAAGAGTATCCATCCCCATTCTGCATTCGGCCGCGGCCCTGCTCCATCTTGCGGAAATGCACTATGCAGGACCTACATCGTTGTTTGTCCGGGTGCTGTTGGATAAAAAATATGCCCTTCCCTACAAGGTCGTCGATGCGCTCGTGTTCCACTTTTTGCGATTTGCTGACCCGGAAATGGGCGTGGAACGCGTTGAGGGCGGCGGAAGAAGGATGCCGGTGCTCTGGCACCAAAGCCTCCTCGTCTTTGCACAAAGGTGGGTACCGGCGCGCTCGACTACATATTGAACTATATTGAACTAATCACATTACACACAGGTACAAGCAGGACCTGACGCCCGACCAAAAAGCCGCATTGCTGGACTTAATTCGTGTCCAGCACCACCCCGGCATCAGTCCGGAGGTCCGACGGGAGCTGATCAGCGGCAAGGCCCGCGGCGAGATCCTCGATGAACCCATAGATGAAGACGAGGACGACATGATGTCGGTGTAGATCTTGCTTCACATGTACACTAATCCATGCTCTTGATTCCCAATCAATGATTTTCTTGTGTAATCAGATCAAGTGGGAGCGTGTTGAAAAGTCGACGCCACGCTGCCGGAAACCGGGCAATGTTGTTCGCCGAACGCGTTGTGGGCGCCTCGTCAGTGTGCTGGCTGGACCCCAGCTGCGACGCTCTTCTTACCACCATTAAGACACTATGTCACAACAGATCCGTACTCCGCTTACTGAGGCTTTTGGCTTATCGAAGCCCATCATGCTTGCCGGCATGAACGTCGCTGCTGGTCCTGAACTGGCCGCCGCCGTCACAAATGCCGGTGGCATGGGTGTGTTTGGAGGTGTGAACGTAAGTTCGATTGCGGGGTACAGTACGATTTCCTGACTTGACGTTTTTGTTCTTTCTGTTCATTGAAACAACTAGTACGTGAGTATTGCTATATTTCTGTCATCTGTTCCCGACTGACCGTGCTTGCAGACACCCAAAGTCCTGCGTGCCAAGTTGACAGAACTCAAGGCCGGCTTGAAAGACAAGAACGCTCCATTTGGTGTGGACCTGTTGTTGCCACAAGTCGGTGGAAAGGCCCGCAAGACGAACTACGACTACACCAAGGGTCAGCTTCCGGAACTCATCGACATTACCATCGAGTTTGGTGCTAAGCTGTTTGTGTGAGTAACTTGCACGCGTCCGCTCGGCCTTCCGACTCACGTATCGTGTTCAGGTCTGCTGTCGGTGTGCCCCCAGACTGGGTCGTTGAAAAGCTGCACAAGAACGGAATCCTGGTTGCTGGAATCATCGGACACCCCAAGCACGTCAAGGGTGTTTTGAATGCCGGAGCGGACATGATCATCTACCAAGGTGGCGAAGGCGGTGGCCACACCGGTGACGTTCCTCTCTCCATCCTGGGACCTCGCGTCGTGGACCTGACACGCGAATACAAGTCGCCACTCACTGGTAAGCCGATCATCACCGTCGCTGCGGGAGGGATCTGGCGTGGAAAGTCGCTTGCCGCTGCTTTGACGTACGGAAGTGACGGTGTCTGGGTCGGTACTCGATTCGTAGCATCTGTCGAGTCGGAAGCGCCCCGCAAAGTGAGTACATCGACGATGCTCTAGACTCTTGTTGATTGTTTCCCCAGCACAAAGAGGCCGTCATCACGTCGAATCACGAGACGGACGTGCGCACGATTATCTTCACCGGTCGTCCACTCCGTGTTCGCTCGACAGAGTACATTCAAGGATGGGAGGCACAGCCAGATAAGATCCGTGAATTGACCAGCAAGGGTGTGATTCCCCACCGTAAGTGTGTGTGACGACGTTCAAGGCCGATCTGACGCCGTTCCAGAATATGAGATTGACCGACGCACCGACGACGACACCTTTGGTGCACGCACTTGGCCCCACCTGCTGGGCAAGTGTGCTGCTGTCATTGATGAGATCAAGCCGGCCGCACAGATCATGGACGAGATGGTCTCGGAGGCAATTGAAGTCCTCCAATCCAGCTCCAAGCTTATTGTATCCTCTGCACGTCTCTGATGGACTGAACGCCGTGTAGATGTTGTTTGCGAAAGGTATTGTCGTGATCAATGAGATCAATTTGCACGTAACGATCAATGAGATCATCTATTTGCATGTTGCGACTAATGAAATCTATTTGCCTTGCTGTGTTGAGACTGGCCTCCTGCGCTACCCTGCTTCGATCTCTGCCTTTCGTGCCCCCCGCTTCGATCTCTACCCTTTGTGCCACACTGCTCCTCACACGCAGACACACTCAGTCTACAGCTTTCCCATGAATACTATTAATACATCTCAGTACACCTCGTCGAACGGCCGAGTATCGTGGAAGCAGCTTTCCCACACCTCGTCGACCGTGTTTTTGGCGGTGGCTTGATCGGGACAATTGGGGTTCATCGACACGGACGCCACCGCTCGCCGTCGAACGCAGTCCTATATGAGATCAGCACACACCACCCTGTAGCCAAGTCTTCTCTCACCTTGAAGTGGCCTCGCCAAAAGGCATTCACGCCTCGCTCACTCTCTCTAGCAAAATGGCACTCGCCTCCCAACATAGCTGCACGAATCTATCACAAAAATCAGTATCTCTTCATGACACCTCTCCTACATTTATACATACCTCTGAGCAAGCCACATGGCGCAAATTGTCCCAATTCACTTGGAAACGACATGTGTCCCACCAGTGGATCATCTCGTGAGCCATGGTTGCCTCGAGCTGCTTCTTGTTCTGAATCGTATTGGCACATAGCACAATGCCGCCTGTAGAAGGATGTGCGTTTGTATCGGGGACACCGAACCCGCCTCTTGATTGTGTTTCGCACTTGGTGATGAGGAAGGCTGGGAACACCGGCTTTCCACCGTTGGGTGGCGTACGGTCGGCAATAGGTGAACACGACACATATGAAAGATGCTTGACCATAAAACGGATCATGGGACCTACGAGAGTGAGCGAAGAAAAAACCAATACTTTTGGACATACTTGTTCTCAGCAGCTCATCCTTCCACTGCTCACAGAGATCCCGCCGGTATACAAAGTCGGGGTCGTCATCATGTGGCTTGAGAAGCTCTTCGAAGAGGGTGGGTGCGTCTGGATTGAGAATGTGCGACTGTTCGTTCTTCTTGGGCGTCTCGTCTTTGCTCCGCTTCCATGGCAAGAAACTGTCCGCCATGGAGTAGGCAACAATTCTTGGACGGCGAGGTGCCACTCGCCGCCCGTCAAGGGCGTTTTGACAGGATTGTTGCCACTTTTGGAATCCTGCCGGCAACGCAGCATTGCTATTGGGATCCATCTGGGTTGCAGAGTGCTGGCCGGCCTTTTCGTCGTTACTGTGTGCGTGCGTGCGATGGACGATGTACTTTCTTCCCGCGGAGACAGATCAACCTAAGAAAAAAAAAGAAAGCGCGTTGCTGCAAGAAGAAAGGTCGAACAGAACATGTAGCGGATCTCCGCAACAAGGCTCTCGGAACACTTTCACACTTGTGCATCGGTTTACGGACATGTTTGCCACGAAGCTGACCTTCCAGATAAGACCTGTTGGGATCTCCATCTCGCCCTCCCTGTATCGTACTCGAATTGTTCGTCAAGCCACCTTCCTTCCACGTACGACTCTTCGCAGTGCACATGCCTCAGCCTCTCCGCATGACAATCCTTCCATCTTGGCCCTGTACACGGGGCCACTCGCCAAGACATTCTATCGGTTGAAGCTCTTCTCGCTAGGCTCGCTAGGTATGGCCTCCTCGTTGTGCCCCATCCTTCTATTTGCGCCAGGGGAAATCGGTCTGGTTGGTCGTTTGGGCCTTTGCGCTACAGCATTGGCCACTAGTGGAGCAGGAACTTCGCTGATTGCTTGGGTGGGCAAGCCATATGTATCACAGATGCGTTTGCTGGCGCCACAGAAAGCACAAGAAGAGTACGCAAAGGATGTACAAGATACATTGGGATCCGCTTCTGCTGCTGCTGCTCAGGACACATTGGCATCTTCTTCCGCTGCTCAGGACACATTGGCAACCTCTACCACAGCTCCTTCCGCTCACACAGACTCACCGGCGATCGAAGTCCTGACAACAAACTGGAGGCTCCGTCCGCTGCGTACAATTATATACGAGCCCAGCACGATACGGCCCACGTCAAGACCGTTTGCCGCTTGGGAACTAGCAGCCATTCCACCAGCGAAAGAGCTGCCTTCTGGAAGTGGGACCGTGACACAGCTTGTCGCATCGACCAGAGACGCCAAGACGGGCGCTCTTCTGGGACGCAGGTGGGCGATCTGGAATCCAGAAACGGTCACCATGGACGCTCGCAAAGACGAGTCGGACAAGAATGTGTGGAAGAGCGAGGGAAAGACTGCTGAGGAAGGTACAGTGTGTCGTTATTTTAGTATCCATGAGGAGCTGCTCGGCGACCAATGGAGGGTCATCTAGGAGTGCGGGTGAGATTGTATGGCAGGCGCTCCCGGCGAACGAGGGGTGCTTATCGTACGTTCTACTGGGATCATCAGGCTATTCGTACATCCGAGTCAGATCATCAATCTGATCGACTTAATCCCGCATTTGCAGAGACACACATCTATTGAGGATATTATACATAATGTACATTAGAATACTACGCAAATAAACGAGTCTGATGAGCGCCAAGCAGCTTAGCGAGCATGGGGAGTCGGTGTCCACCGCTGTTGTCTGAGTCGACTGCTTGTGCTTGGACGATGGGCAGGTGTATCCTGGGGCCCTCGCCTCGACCCAAGCAAGCTACCGCCCAAGGATGTGCCGCCACCACTGGTCCTATTGAGCAGCGTCTGCGCGGCAGGACTCAGATCGGCACGCGTTCGCTTCGAAGAGGTGGATGTGGCGGGCGTGGGTGCTCGCTTGCTCTTTGATCCCGCCTTGTCTGCTAGCCGCCTTGCTAGAAGATCTCTTCGAGGTGTCGGAGGGATCTTAAAGGAAGCGTGCTGGGCGTCGTCGGCGGCCGAAGTCTCTTCTAGAGCCCTGGGTGTTCCCATGATCGTGCCCCACGTCATCAGCTGTCTCCTGCGTTCCTCTCCAAGATCGCCAGGGCGAGGCGACGGCAGCGGCGAGACAAAGCTGTATCCAGCTACACGAGGCGTGGCGCCCGCTGCATCCTGTGACTCTGTGCCTGCATCGCTCGAGGCTGAACCCAGAACTCCGCCAATGGCCGCATCGATGCGACTGCTACGCGGCGTATCATTGCCGCCTGTGGTGTCATCTTCATCCCCTGGCAGACGCGTATTGGCAAAGTTCACGCCCGGTGCTTTGTCGGCACGGTCATCTGCCAGTGCGGCGTCGATGTCGCTTCGCAGCACTCGCCTGGATGGCAGGCTGCTTGTTCGTTGGCCAAGAGTTCCTCGATCGGCGTCGGGCCCATAGAACAAGGAATTGCGTGTTGTGAAAGCCCATGACTGCATATTTTGGTGCACATCCGTAGATGGGCTGATACTTGCTTGGCCTACGAGCGGGAGATGGGGATTTGGCGACGACGCATCACTGCTCGCAGCCTCTTTGTTGGAGACCTCCTTGTTTGCACGGTCCTTGCTAGTGTGATGGCTGGCTTCCTCCTCGCCATTGGCTGTGATCAATTTCGGCGCCTGGCCTGCTTCGATACGTCGACGAACATCCGCAGGAGCATTCTGCAAACTGGCGTGAAATCCCGCCTCGGCTTCCTGCTGCGATGCATCGAGGAGTGCCTTACGTCGCCGATTGGCGTCCTGCTCCGCTTCATATGCCCAACGGTATGCTTCTCTACGTCGCTGGTGGCTCTTCTCGAGCAATTCGAGGAACGATGCATTGTCTTCGGAGGTGTACTTTGTTTGGAATGCCGCCAACGACATTCCCTCGATCGACGGTGGGGGCTCATTTGTGCCATCTGAATCCGCATTGTCCTCGGAAGGTCGTAGAGGCGTTTTCTGCACGGGAACTGGTGTCGGGTCCCACTCTGCATGTCGAGATGAAGAGGCCACAGGCGTGTCGAAAGCATCCACGTACCCCTGCGAGGGGGTGTCTTGGGGTCCAGATCGTCGCACTGTATCTCCTGGACGGGGAGTCGAGGGAATGATACCTGTTCGCTCTTCGTGGCCAACGAGCTTTCTTACCGCTTCTTCCAGCCTTTCCTGACCATCTGGATCGTCAAGATGCGTGAGTGCATCTAGATAAGCATTTTCCGCTTCAAGCCTTGCCAAGTGAGGAAAGAAGTCCCTCTGGATGATCTTGGAGAGAGACGACGTATACACCTCCTCACTGAGGATGCTCTGCTGTCTCGTGCTTTTCGCTTGTGGCCTTTCTGACGTGGACGTGTGATTCTGTGTACGTGTCAAGGATGACGACGGTGTCGGAGAGGATGGGGCGAGCATGGTTCTGGAAGAAAGAAATGGGCTGCTGAGAAGGCGGCTGCGTGTGGCAGTTACGATGCTGCGGGATGTTTATGAAGAAATGTGCTTTTGCGCCCGCACTTGCGAGTGTTTGTGACTCGCTAGCACTCTCAGTGATTCTCCGGTGCTGTTTTCTCACAAGCCCTCAAGTCTTGCCGACCATCTACGAAATGTACGTGTCCTAGCTTGCAGGTATGAGTGTCCTAGCTTGCAGGTATGAGTGTCCTAGCTTGCAGGTATGAGTGTCCTAGCTTGCAAGTATAACTGTCCAAGTTGCAAGTGTGGCAATCGCTGTTCCATTCCAGATTCTTGTAACACACGTGTGCCATCCATGCGTAAAGTGCATTTCTGCACGAACACCAAGTCGCACGCGTAGATGACACACTACACTACGCGTTCGAGCGGACCAACATCTGTTTGTCGTCATTCCTCGACATGCTCTTCGTCGACAAGTACCGCCCCAAGGCGCTTTCTGAGCTCGACTACCATCAGGGCTTGAGTGAGCGACTCACGTCTCTGGTATGTGTACTACCATCGTGCGTGCTCACACTGACACATGACACCATAGGCGGCTCATGAAGATTTCCCTCACCTTCTCTTCTTTGGACCGAGCGGCGCGGGCAAAAAGACTCGTGTGATGTGTTTGCTTCGCGAGCTGTACGGAACAGGCGCACAAAGAGTACGTATCCATGTCTCTCGCTGAAGTGCAACTGACATGGCGTCTGCAGCTCAAGATTGACCAACGGGTCTTTGTCAATCCAAGTAAAAGGAAGATCGAAGTGAACGTGGTGACTAGCAACTACCACATCGAACTGACGCCGAGGTGAGATCAATAGTGTACATTTTTCGACGTCTCTCACAGTGTACAGTGATGCTGGTGGATACGACCGTCTGGTCATACAGGATATTCTCAAAGAGATCGCGCAGACACAACAGGTCGATCAGACCGCCAAGCATCGATTCAAAGGTCAGAACTGAACACGCCCATGACGCGAAGTGTTTCTCATATATTTTCACAGTTGTTGTGATACATGAAGCCGATGCGCTGTCTCGAGACGCTCAGTCAGCCCTGCGACGGACCATGGAAAAGTACATGGGCAACCTGCGCTTGGTGCTTTGTGCGACAAGCACATCTCGCATCATAGCGCCGATCCGTTCGCGTTGCTTGCTGATGCGAGTGGCGGCACCCAACCATGAGGAGGTGCGTAGAGTACTTGTGTCATGTCGTCGAGCTGACGTCCCTTGCAGATGACGACGGTCCTAAGACATGTAGCGAAGAAGGAGAAGTTCCATCTTCCGGATGATGTCGCAGACCACATTAACGGCGAGTGCAATGGGAATCTACGCAAGGCCATTCTTGTTCTGGAAGCTCTGCGAATGCAGAGTCCCGATCTCAGTGGCCCCTTGTCGATCGCCAAGCCCGACTGGGAAACATACACGGCGAAAACGGCGGACCTGATTGTGTCCGAGCAGACACCCAAGCGTTTGCTCGAGGTTCGGGGCAAGCTGTACGAGCTTCTCGTTCATGCCATCCCTGCACGGGTGATCATCAAGACGCTGACGGACTGTCTTGTGGCACGCTGCGACGAAGACTTGCGTGGCCCTATCATCGAGAAAGCGGCCTTCTATGTACGTTGTTGGCACGACTGAGTGACTGTGTGTACGCCTCTTACATGATTTTGAACAGGAGTTGCGCTGTCGACAGGGGAACAAGGCCATGTACGTAAGGCCTTATTCAAAGAATTGCTCGCTCAAACACTCTTTTAGATTTCACCTCGAGGCCTTCGTTGCACAGGTCATGTCCATGATCAAGACGTCCTTGGAGGGTATGGACTGGGACTTTTGAGCGTATCGCATTATTTCATGTACATTAGCAAGACGAAGATGTGTATTCCATGTGGCAGCAGAATGTGCCTTGGACGACGTGCTTGTGTGCTTGTGTGCTTGTGGCTTGTTTGTCGCGGCGGCTTGGTCTGTGTGTCTTTGCAGTCTGTGTGTCTTTGCAGTCTGTGTGTCTTTGCAGTCTGTGTGTCTTTGCAGTCTGTGTTTCTTTGCAGTCTGTGTGTCTTTGCAGTCTGTGTTTCTTTGCAGTCTGTGTGTCTTTGCAGTCTGTGTGTCTTTGCAGTCTGCATGTCATTTTCCTGTTGGAGTCTGCGTATATTTCTCTTCCAATAGCCTGTGACTTTCTCACTTCTCAAGGTCTACCAATTTCTCACTTCTCAAGGTCTACTAATTTCTCACTTCTAAAGACCTATTGATTTCTCGTCTAGAGACCTACTAACTTCTCTCTTCCTCATCTTGCTGGTGTACCTGTAGCTTGCCTAGCTGCTGTCCTTTCCTCGTAGCCTGTGTATCTTTCTGCTGTCTTACAACTTATGTTGTTGTGCGTGCTCGTCCTTTTGGACGCGACGCACCGTGAAAAACGTTCGTGGAAAGTGCGCAGCAATCGGAGACCCATTGGTATGTGGACCTGTAGTGACCTGAATGGTAATGCGGGAGGGCGACAAAGAAATCAATGTACCATGCTGAGGCTGACGACAGCGTCAGTGAGGTCTGTCCTGCCATCGAGCACTTACCACTCTACCAGTGTCTGTGGGCGTGACAGCAACATAGTCTCCAACGCGCAAGTGCTTGCCTTGAAAAGGCTCGTCAGAAGGCGAAGATGCGCTTTGGAGTGCTTGGACAGCCGATGTACCAGCATGCACAATACGTGCGGCAGCATCCTTACTACTGAGCCGTGGACGCTTCGGCAACGAGCCACGACAATCCGCCAGGTACTGACGCATCTGGGCGAGGTATGTGAGAAGATACGGGTAGGTAGGGCTGCGCACATGTGTGTCTGGCTCGGGAAGCAGATCAGGCACACTCTTCAAGCTTGTTTGCAACCAGTCCAGAAGAAAGTACACACATACGTCGATATATTGCACAGTAGAGTGGCCCATGAGGGATGCAGGCGGCGCTGAGGGGTCCAAAGAGGCTTCTGTCGATCGAAGCTGCGTCTCCAGCTCCGAGAGTGTACTGGAGAGCTTTGCTCGCATTTTGACTCTGTCCACTTGCGGCAGTCGATCCACACCATTGAACTTCGCACGATCGGCACGGAACTCATCCGACACCATAGACGGAGGGATCAAGGATGCACACACGGCAAATAAGTCGCGATCCAGCCAGTGGACTGAATGGGACGGTCAAATGGGGGTATATAGTGCTTTTTCACGTACCAGCGGCCCTTTTCTGTACGGCGGGAGCTTGCAAAAATAAGCGGGGACCGTGACCTGGTTTTCCGCCAAACGTATCCTCGAGCACTTGGGCAATGCACGTTGTGTCCATGTATACCTGACCATCGAGGGCCAAGACGGGGATACGACGGTAGGTGATGCCGAGATCGTCGCTAAGCATGGGCCGCGGCGGCATCATGCCCGTCGGCACGACATCGTAGGGAACGCGGTAATGCGACAGGAGGTGCAGCGTCTTTTGATAGAAGGGAGAGGCTGTGACACATGTCAGACTGGGCTCGTTCTCCTCTTACACACATACCATTGTATCCATACACAATTACTCGCGTGCCAGCGGCCGTCATCATGGTGAGTTTCCATCGTACCCACTTCTCCACATCTGTGCCCCGGTTCCGCACATGCCCTTGCTGACATTATTATTGCTGCCACACGAACACGCCACATTTATTACGGGCCTAGGGCGCGCATCACTCAAACTACCAAGTGTCATCGCTTTATTGTTGCAAATTCACCAGAGGTGTAGGACAAAAACACTTTCCTTGCCAACGTATCCCGTCGTGCATCGCACGCTTGTACACCACCTTGCACAACCGAAGACCGGTGATCGTCACACGCACAGCCAACGTCACACAGACGACCAGCGTTGCAAGAGCAGCCTATCAAACCTCAAACGCCCTAAGAGTTTCCCACCAACCAACCAACCAACCAACCAACCAACGACACCTTCTCTCGGCTCGGTGGACAAGCATGCTCTAACATGTCTGCGCTATCCCCTCTAGCTTTCAATCCGTTTCGGGAAAGAACTCGTGATCCCTTCGGATCGGGCGACTTGGAACGGAATCCGGTTTACACACAAGATCCATTGCATACGCAACATGGTAGAGATGCAAGCGGGCGGTCATTGGTGTCTACAGTCTCCGAAAGGTTGGCATCTGCCCGGGAAAGAGACAGGCAGACCACCAGGAATGCACAGGCAACGAGAAACATGCAACGAACAAACCACGCAACTGCTGCTGCAGAGAACGGCTTTTCCGCCCGGATCATGCGTACGCTGAACTTGCGACAGTCAAACACTGCACAAGGTGAAGCGACCAACGTGGTTCCAGTGATGAATGGTGGTGCAGCCCACGACATGGAAGCGCACGCTGGTCGAGCAGGCACACAAGGCAACCAAGGTAACCAAGCCACTTCTCGAGGAAAGAGTCGTCGCGAAAAAGAGGAAGGAGCCACACTGTTTGGACCGAATCTTGCCAACTACTTTGGGAGTAGCAGCTCGTCGAGTGGTGCAGTGTTTGGCACAACACAGAATTCGATGGCGCCAGCTGTGGCTGCGACGGAGACGGCCAGCAATTCAAACACATTGGCGCGTCGACCTCGACTGGGGAGCCGGGGCCGAGCTCGTGGTGCGAGTCTGAGCGGGTTGAGTCAATGGTCTGTCAACATGGACGGCAATGACTCCGCATCTCTGCTTCCAGACAATACCAGTATGAAGGAGTGCGATGGACTGATGGCCAGCACGTCGCCCATGCCTATGTTGGAAGGGATCGAAGTCAGTACATTGCGACTGTGGATCGAGCGCAGCACCGTAGGCGGCGCCATGGAGATCTCGCGTGCAGATGACACGCAGGCTATTCATGGGCATGCGGGCAATCCTGGAACACTATGCTCGACGTTGCAGAGCTACGTGAATTTGAAGCGGAACACGGTACGATTGAATGCGATTGCGCCTGAAGAACACGATCCCTCTTCGAATGTGAGCCACTCACTGCAGTTCGAGTACGACTGTGCGGCGCCCAATGCAAGCATCCAGGTCTTTGTGCGCGCCAGTAGGAAACATGGCAGCTGGGTGGCATGGTCTGCTGCTCGGGACGCCATGGGATTGTCTACAGATTTGAGCGCGGAAGCGAAGCAGCCAAATGGCGCCCTTCAATTTGGACATCGCGGCCCACCACCTCATGCACTGGGATGGCCTGTTCATTCTTGTCACGTCCGCAGAGGATTCGGAGCTCCATTGAGTCTCCAGGTCGCCTTGCAGCTTGACCTGTATGCACCACCGAGAAACAAGCTCGAGTTCAAGGAGGAGGGGGCGAAGGCGGCGACAGAAGCGGATGCTGACATGGCAAAACGCACTGACACAAGCGTTCCTATTCCGACATCCACATCCACAACCGCACCCACAGCCGCACTCACATCCACATCCACTTCTGGACCCACACATACCCCAGAGACGCCCGGCATATCTGGTCCGACACCTGTTCATGCTCCAGAAACCCCCGGTGCCGCGCATGTCCCCGACACGCCTGGCGTGGAAGCGTCGAGGACAGGTGGCGACGTGTTCAGCCTGGATAGGGAGGGTGAGGAGTCAAAGGAAGCAAAATTGGCTCGAGAGAAAAGCGAACGCGAGACTATCAAAGTATCTATCATTGTCGAAGCGCTGGACGAGGACATGAAACCACTCAAAGAGCCCAATCTACAGACTACGTATCTTCGGCTCGCATCGATGCCGGCGCGATCGGCCGAGCATGTCGAGCTGGATCAGTCGCTTGGGCAGGCGCCGGACACCGTCGTAGACATAGCCATGCCCACGTCGCTGGGTGAGGACGACAATAAGGCGAAAGCACCCGCGAGCACGAAGCGTGCCTGGACGATCCAAGTGGAAGGACAGGAGGCGGAGATTGGTCCACACCGATTCCAGCTGCACGAGCTGTACGGCCTATCAACACGGCCGCCGCCACGCACTCAGCAAGTGGGACACCAGCCTAACGAAACCGAGGCAACCGACACGGCCGGCGACGAGGAAGGCATGCCGTCGCTGGGACTAGACGCAGACGACCAGAACACGTCCGAGTGTCTCATTTGCCTGAGTGCGCCGCCCAGCACGCTTCTCCTTCCGTGCACACATGGGCTCTGCCTAGACTGTGCCATTCAACTTCGAGACACCGTCCAAGCGACGCGCGAGACGGAGCGTCGCCGTGGACGACGACCTAAGCGCAAGTACGCATGTCCCGTCTGTCGACGAGTGTATACCAACATGCTGCACTTGAGTGCTGTCGATGAGAAGTGGCTCGCACAGGCTTCGGCGGGGGACAAGCAAGAGCATGTACAGTAGAGAAGAGACAAGGGACGTTTGTAGGCAATGTACATTTGTGATGTGTTGTCCAAGTGACATTTGTAGGCCATTGTGCATCTGTGATGTGTTTTTAAATATTGGTAGGCCATGTGCATTTGGTGATACGTCCAAGTGTCTCGGTGTCTGAGTGCATTGCAAGTATATCATTGGTGTCTGAGTGCTTTGCAAGTACATCATTGGTGTCTGAGTGCATTGCAAGTACATCATTGGTGTCTGAGTGCATTGCAAGTATATCATTGTTGCCTGAGTGCATTGCAAGTAAATCATTGTTGCCTGAGTGCATTACAAATAAATCATTGTTGCCTGAGTGCTTTGCAAGTGTATTTGTCGACGTCCTTGCTCCGCGTCCCTCTGGCACAAAGTATGTACAGACAAACACACTCCAAACACGACGGAAGAATGATATTGTGCGGGCCTTTTGTACAATTGTGATTCTGGTTGCAGGACAATGTGCGTCAAAGACGGGGTGCACGAGCAGCACCCACAAAGTCATAGTAGACCAAGGGCCATCTGCACGCACGCAAATGCTCGCAGAGGGGAGCAGGATACTAACACACAGGAGGAAGGAGGAAGCGTCGTCGCACAGGACTGTGCACGGAATCTATGCCCGTCAGAGCGACGTGCACAACATTTATGCCCGCCAGAGCAAAAAGGCAATCTGGCCGAGATCTACAGGGCGTCAATTAGGCTCGCAGCGAAGCGTCTTCACTCACAGAAATAGATAAAGTGGGAGGTTTCTTGGGAAGGTGAGCGACAGCGCATGGACATTTCCTTCCAACTCACCATGTGTGACGTAGCTGCCGTAGTTCTTGCCCACAACAGCATGCCATGTGGGTCCGTACTTTGCGTCCATGGTCTTCTTGACGTGGGCTGCTATGTCCTTCTCCACGGTGAATTTTACAAGAGCCTCGGAGGCGACATCGACAGCCACTTGCTGCATGTCGTCGCTCATGTCGACGTTCTTGATGATGGCTTTGGGGATATTGTTGGACGCATATTTGGGAGGCGACGCTTGGCCAGCCGGGCTGGTGTTGGCTGCGGTCTTTTCTTCCATGGTGCTAGCGCACAGAAGAAGGGCAGCGTTAGCTAAGCGATCTGAGGGGTCAATCACAATGTACACACCGACACGTCTGGTTTTGTGGGATCGTACAAGAAGGTCGGTCGTCGTCGTGTTCAACTTCGCGATGCAACGCCCGGCGCGCACTTCATGTGTTGTGCTCATAGCCGCCGCGCTTCTGCCGAGAGCATCACTTCATTTCGCGGCGCGGGCCCTCAAGTGCACGTGTGTTGCACGACCACAAGAAGAGAGTACTTTTTTTTTGTTTTCTTGGCTTGAGCACTATTCCGTTTTTTTTTTCTCGCCTTCCACTCGGCTCTTCTCCCCCCGTCTCGTCTCCCCTCGCCTCTCTTTCCCCACCGCTTCCTTTTTTGTATAGGGACCTTCTTGGAACCCTGGCGCAATGGTATGTATGAAAACGTGTGAAGGAGTGTGAAGGAGTGCTGGGCTTGGCACGCCGCTCAGTGCGCTCGTCTGAACAACACTACCCCGGAGCTATTCTGCCCGCATGGCCTCTTCTAGCCATAGCGGTTCCTGGTGAAGCTCCTAGAAAAATACCCTGTCGTCTGTACGGCATTTGGCGGCGCAGTGCTCTCATTGCCTCGCCTCGCTGTGCACGCACGACGATGCAAATGTGTGGAAGGGCGTCAGGGTGACACTGTGATTTGACCTGCGAACGGGATTTACGCAAGAACGAAAAAGTTGTATGGTAGTGATGTATGGCAATGATGTGATTGTTGAATGAGATGAATACAAGGGTGCATTGTTTCATGGTGTGATGCAGAACGAAATGTAAACGGGCATACGGGCAAGGATCAATGGGTGAAATGAATCAGGTGGAGTCGCTGCAGCTGTTCTCCCAAGCAAAAAGGGAAGCTTTGTTTGTAGCGGGAGGTTTACTATACGGAAAAGTATGGCATAGTTGGTGGGAGGTGTGCACGAATCAACGGCCTGCCTGGTAGGAACTTGTGTTTGCAAGGACATGGCTGGTAGGAAAGTTGTGGATGAAAGATAGGGCATAGCTGGTAGTACTGTTGTGGATGAAAGACAGGGCATGGCTGGTAGAAATGTTGTGAATGAAAGAAAAGACATGATTGGTAGGAATGCTGTGGATGAAAGATAGGGTATGGTTGGTACGAATGTTGTGGATGAAAGATAGAGCATGGCTGGTAGGAATGTTGTAAAGGAAATGGAACAGACATCGTTCAAGGAAGACAAAAGGAAAAAGTACAAAACACAAGCAGGCCATCACACACGCACACCATCACGCAGGCGTCCAGCCCGGCAAGATATAGCACAAATCCATGTAATTGCAAGGGATGCAAATTGTCCATTTTGCCCCGAGCTAGTCGTTGCGGCCCTCCTTCCCATTATCCAAGGGCACATTAACGACAGTTTCCGAGCGTGGTGCAGGTGACCTGGGAGGCGACGTGGCGGCACCGTTGTTGCGCTTGGACTCCTGTGCCTGTTTGTTCTTGGCAATAGCATAGACAATCCCCGCAAAGAAGCCGACACCGATCGCACTCGTCGATTGCAGCGTGACGGGATCACCAAAGAACACCATCCCACTGAGCGCCAACGGCAGCTTGTTCAGCGCACCCACCATGCTATATGTTGTGCTGGAGGTCGCCCGGATGCACCAAGCGGTTGTGTAGCTGATGAACACGGCGCAGGCACCGCTGAAGATGACGGCAGACAGAAGTGATTTGCGCGTTTCGGGCGGGAAGTTGGACACAAAATTGGCAGAGCTCCAGTCCTCGACGAGCCACGACATGACGATCAAAACAGGAATGGTGAGCAGATTGTTGTAGAACATCGTATCCCAATCTTTGAAGCCGGTGACTTTGATGCGTTTGCGCATGATCAGCACGTATGCAGCACTGCATGCACAGTTGAGCGCCATCCACACGTACCCACTGTTCAGCAGTCCCCAGCCTCCCAGCGTGTCAAACACCTGTTCGTGCCCATGGCCAGCGGCCTGTTCGAGAGCGGCAACATTCGCCTTCTCGGAGGCCAAAGCATCAAAGGCATCTGTCTTGATGTGTGTGTTGGGGTCCACGGATCCCCCCGCCAACGAATCGGGCGTATGAGGCATGCTGAGGTTCTGGAGAGCCAAGACGTCGGCAATGTCGCTGTACGCGGCGATGATCGACGATAGCACCATGAGGACGAAGCTGACGAATGTCAAGCGCGTGACCTTGCCGCCGAACCAGAGCACCTCTCCATATGCAATGAGGATGATTGTCAGGTTCTTGAAGATCGTGTAGACGGGGATGCTGAGGAACTGCAGCGCCTTGCTGCCCGTCCAGATCACAAACACGAGCAGTGTACTGATGGGCATCCACAGTTTGACGTCCTTTGCATTCAATGGCCGGATCTCGATCCACTTGAGCGCCTTGGCCATCATGACAAGCGCACACCCCACTGCCGACTGAATGAGCAGCACCACGAGGTTCAGACTGAAGTGCGTCTTGAGAACAAACTGCGATCGATGTGAGAAAAGAGCGATCATGCGTGTGTAAGACATACCTTGTTTACGACGGTCATGGTGATGCTTGACATGCAGTAGGCGAGGATGGGCGCCAGAGCAGTGGCCTTGGCGACGGTTGCCGATGACGACGAGTGCGACTCAGGCACGTTCGTGGTGGGCAATCGTACATCTTTCTCTGACGAGTGTTCGTTGTCGTGGAGAAAGGGAGTATTTGCGGCGTCCGAGGATGCGCCCTTGTTCTCTGGAGCAAAGAATGACCTGGACATTCTTGCGGCGACGAGCGTTGGGGCGGAAGAGAAAAGTGGCCCGTAAAGAGCGTGTAGTTTGTTTGGGCTTGAACACCAGTGTGCGGGATGTACTAAGTAACTGCACTTCAGAGTTTGCGACGCGCATCAGTCAAGTTTTGGCCAAGAGATTTCGTTGGGTGGCATTTTACTTGGCTCCAGAAATTGCTCGAGTGACGAAAGGAAGGAGGCCGTCCAAGAGGGCAAGTAGGAGCCAGATAGGGAGGGGCAAAAGAATCGATATGGCAATAAGGCGAGTGACAATTAGTCGAGTGACAATAAGTCCAATGAAAATAAGTCCATGACAATAAGTCGAGTGACAATAAGCCCAATGATAATAAATCCAATGACAATAAGTCCAGTGACAATATGGACGGTGATACACTCTACTCGACTCTCGGTCGCTTCATTGCTGTTCGTACGCTTGCAATTTATTTTCCTTGCTCCTTCGTCTGTCTAGAGTCGGCTTCCGGCACCTCACGCACGCCCGTGTGCCTCCGCTTTTGGTCGCCTTATCAATGCACGTCTAGTGGAGTTGGACGTGTGTGACTCCAGGGAAAGAAATCTTCTCGAAAAAAAAAGCGCTCTCACTCAAAACGGACGCCCCTTCCCTCTACCACATACTCTTTCACTCCACACATACGAAACCCATCATGGCAAAAGGATCCGTTCTCCTGGCATACTCGGGTGGTCTCGGTACGTTTCAATAAATACATTCTGCGTGAAGAGGTGCTTATCTGTTCACAGACACATCGTGCATCATGGCCTGGCTCATCGACGAAGGCTACGATGTCATTGGCTTCATGGCCGACGTGGGCCAAGAGGAGGTGCGAAGTACTCTCGTGATGCAGAGCAAGACCTCATCCTTCTTTCTCAGGACTTTGACGCAGCGCGCGAAAAGGCACTCAAGTGTGGTGCCAAAGGCTTTATCTTGGAGGTATGTACGCACCACGAACGGGCTGTTCAATCGGCTTTTGCTATCCGATTTGCCCGAGCGTTGCATGTGTATTACTCTGCAGGAAAGGAATGCGGAGCTGTCGAGAGAAGGACACACACGCTGTCCAGAAAAGAAACACCGATCTTGCTGCACTCTGGACTGCAATGCACTGCTCGGCGGATTGTGGCTCGTTTCGAGAACCGTTTCTGATACTCTTTCGTAGGACATGCGCCGAGAATTCATTGAGGAGCTCATCTTCCCTGCCGTCCAAGCGAACGCCGTCTATGAGGTACGTCACGCAGACTTGTTGCACGCAGCCCAGGACTTTGCTTATCTCGCAGTAGGATGTGTATTTGCTGGGCACTTCTCTCGCACGACCTGTTATCGCGCGTGGAATGATGGCAGCAGCTGCAAAGAACAAGTGCGAGTACGTGTCGCACGGCTGCACAGGAAAGGGAAACGACCAAGTGCGTTTCGAATTGGCCTTCTACGGACTGAAGCCAGACATCAAGGTCATTGCGCCATGGCGTATTCCCGGTAGGTAGTGAGCCATGGGCTAGAGTGTCACTGACATTGCGAGCAGAATTCTACAACCGCTTCGCCGGACGCTCTGCACTCATCGAGTACGCTCAGTCTAAGGGCATCCCTGTCACACAGACCAAGTCGAAGCCCTGGTCGACCGACGAGAACGCTGCCCACATCAGTTACGAAGCAGGTGTGCTGGAAGACCCCGACCACACGCCGCCCAGTGAGATGTGGAAGTTGACCACAGACCCGCGCAAGGCACCCGACACGCCCGAAGAGATCCACTTGGAATTCAGCAAGGGTCTTCCTGTCAAGGCGACGATCGGCGGCAAGTCCTACACGGACGCCGTGGACCTGTTCCTCGCCGTCAACGAGGTGGGCCGCAAGCATGGTGTGGGCCGTATCGACATTGTGGAGAACCGACTGATCGGACTCAAGTCGCGGGGATGCTACGAAGCGTCCGGCCACCACATCCTGCGTGCCGCGCACATTGCGCTCGAAGGTCTCACGATGGACCGTGAAGTGCGTCGCGTACGCGACGATCTGGCCAAGAAATACTCGGAGCTTCTCTGTGAGTAGCGAGCGTGTGTGGTAGATGCGGCCCTGTTCTGACTCGGCATAGACTACGGCTACTTTTACAGCCCAGAGTGCAACTACGTTCGCAGCTGCATCATTCCTAGCCAGGTCACCGTCAATGGACAAGTGCGTCTCTCACTGTACAAGGGCAATGCGATGATCATTGGTCGCTCCTCTCCGGAGACTCTCTACAACGCGGAGCTGGCCAGTATGGACACAAACGAAGGCTTCAGCCCGGAGGCGACGAGCGGCTTCATCGAGACAAGCGCCATTCGCATCAAGAGCTACGGCTTGAGCCAGACAAAGAAGGGTCTCGGTGGTGTGGACCGCGAGCAGGCGTATGCGCTGAACCAGTAATGTTTGATTGCGCAGCAGCGTTTTGTCCAGATACATGTAGTCGAGTAATTGGATTCGCGTGAGTTGTCTCGTGGCTGGTGTGACTATGTACACAGAGACCGAGAGTCGTCTTCTATACGTGCTGCAACACTGGGTGCAGCCGGGCGTCATACTCGGTCAGGAGTCGTCTTCTATACGTGCTACAATAACAGGTGCAGCAGGGCATACGATTCGGTCAGGAATCGTCTTCTATACGAGCTACAATGGTTACAGCAGAGCGTCTTACTCGGCTAACATAGGCTGTGTGTGCGTTTCGGGGTTGTGTTGTTGTGGCTGGGTACTCTGTTGCTGCTCGTTGCTCCGCAGAGAAGCAAGATCTTTCTGCTGCGGGCTCGGCGCCTGCTCCGAGGCAAAATCCGCCTTATCTTGTTGCTCCTTGCCCGGCCCAGAGGCAGCTTCCGCCTTGTATTGTTGTTCCTTGCCCGGCCCAGGAGCAGCTTCCACGGGATCTTGTGCCTTACTCGCCTCGGAAGCATACTCTACCTGGCCCTGTGACACTGTCTCTCCCTTCCTCGCCTCCTGCTCTTTCTCTTTCTCCACTTCCCTCTGTAATTCCGCCAATTCTGCTTCCATCTCCTGCTCATCCATGTCAGAAACACCAGCAGCATGTTGTGCAGCTTCGTTGCCGGCTTGAATGGCCAATTGGACCTCCTCCGCATCTGCCAAAGTCTCTTGCATCTTGTCCATGTTGGCATCGATATGCTCGGGCTGCAATCGCCTATCGCTCAACAATGTTTGAAGCGTGGATGTAGACATCTCATACGCCTTCATAATTTCTACGTCGCTTGCTGCCTGTTCGATCTTGACCAAGACGCCATGCAGTGTCTCTAGAGCGCCCATTCTCTTTTGCAGGAGCTCTTCCAGAGCTTTGCGTGATCGCAGATACGAAAGCGCCTGCTCTTTGCGCTTGGCCCGCAAGCAGCTCTCGGCTTTGGCTTGCCGTCTTTGAGGCACTAATAAGCATCACCGTTCTGCATTGTACGCTTCCTCTCTACTCACTCGCGTATCCGCTCTTCGATCTGCTCCACTTGTCGCTCCAGTTTGGCATGGGTGTCCTTGACATTCACAATCCCTTGTTCGTGCTCACTTACATATCCCTTTCGCATATCCTGGCCGGCCTCGTGTTCCAATTTGATCACGTTCCCCGCAACAGTCGCCGCACCAAGATCCCGGCTCAAGTGTGTGAGCAGCACGCCCAGATCAACGTCGGATAGAGGTGTACTCGGCGTCTCAACGGCCACAGAAGTTAGTGCGGGAAGGACCAGTTTGGACTGAAACGCCTGTAACGAGTACAGACTCTCCAATGGGGACAGGCGAGGCATCGTTCGGTGCATGTTGAGCACGGCTTCGGCGACGGTCTGTCCAGCAATGAGTATGTGTGTTAGCTCTCTGCTCCATGCACTTACATGTACATTGTCCCACATGACCCAGTCGCCCTTTGCCCACTTCCAGTCCTGTTCACTCATGTCTTGGTCTTGATTGCCCAATCCGAGGCCCAAAGAGAGCTGCGACAACGTCCATAGAAAGGGTGCAGCAGCAAAGCGTGCGAGGTGCCCAGATGTTGACATCGAACGAGATGGACCTTCGAGCGGCCTGTTTCCTGTACGGAAAGAGGTCAGGTCGACCAGATGTTGCTGGTCCCGGAGTTCTCTCTAAGAAAAGTGATCAGCAGCGGAACGGCGCCTGGAAGAGGTATACGTACGACTACGGAGCCAAGTCCTAGAGGCTGGCCGACAGAATCCAGTGTACATGCATCCAGAAGGTCTTGACTGACATGCAGCACAAGTCTGTCGCACGTTTGCGGTTGCTTGCCTTTGGAAGACGAAGTGCTCTGTGCACCCGCGAGACACGCTCGGAAGAGCGTCTTTTTCCACCAGGCGACGCTGGATTCGAAGGAAGCATGGTTCGTGCTCTTGTGGGCGGCCAAGTCTGAGTATAGAGACGGTAGGCGAGATGTTGAGGATGAAGGATCACGGAAGTCTGGCTGCTGATGCAGCCACTCCTGGAGATGGGTGGCCATCTGGGTGCAGAGCAGAGCGGAGGCAAGCCGGAGAGATAAAACGAAGCAATTGACGCGTGTGTTTGTGTTGTGTTGTGGAGTAGGTCGCACAGACGAAGATTTAGGAGAGGAGCGGGAGAGAAAAGGTAGATTAGGAAGAGGGAGGAAAAAGGGGAGAAGGAATAAAAAAAGAAGAGGGAGGAAGAAAAGGGGAGAAGGAGAAGAAGAAAGAAAGATTGACATCTGGATACGACTTCGAGCATGGTCCGACGGTAGAGAAACAGTCAACGGGCAAGAAAAAGTAATAAGGCAGCACTGCACAGCACACACAGAGCGGCACAGTACACACAGCCAGTGACTTTGCATGCCTGGATGGTGTTGGTTGCAAAAGATGTTGATTGTAGAGTACATGAAGGCAGCTGTAAAGAGTGTTCACAGACAGCTGTAAAGAGTGTTCACAGACAGCTGTAAAGAGTGTTCACAGAGAGCTGTAAAGAGTGTTCACAGACAGCTGTAAAGGGTGTCCACAGACAGCTGCACAAGGACGTGCATCGCACATGGGATGTGACTGTCCGCAGCTAACCCAGTACACGACGAAGCAGAGAAGTATCAGGCACCGGCTCCAACGTGACGGGACATCGGTGATACTCTTCCACATAAGCGTGAGCACACGTATAGCACGTCACATAGCCAGACGGGAACACGGTGGGATTGTTGGTGGGCGCTGCACCACACACAGGACAAGTGTTGTGCAGGAGACCAGGAGTTTGCTTGGGGTCGTCGTGGCCGTCGTCGACAAAACCGAGGCGCGTCTTTGGAATGAACACTTGCTTGAATTGCTGTAGCTTGTGGTAGAGAACGCCTTCGTCATGGGGCATGAGGATCTTGGGCGGAGCCAAGTGGAAACCATCCTGTTCGCCGCCCGCTCCACCGCCACGGCCACGGCCGCGAGCTTGTCGCCGTCTTGCGTTGTCGGGCGAGTACCACCATTCCAGGAACTTGAAGAAGAAGATCGACGCAGGCAGTGCGTACTTGAGTGTCTCAAAGAATATGTACGGCGAGGACCTCAAGAGGCCTAGAGAAAACCCGACTGGATCTGCCAACGGACTCGGCAAGTTGGGAGGAAGCAGTGGAGCAGACGGAGGATAGTCGTCGCTTCCTACGCGACGGACATCCATACGCATCCAATGGAACCATGGTCGCCAGAAGGGAGTCTTGTCAAATAGATAGCGCACATTGTATGCAAGCATCCAGAGCTGCCAGGCAGTCGAAGCATACGGGTACCCCTTTCGGAAACACACTTGGAGCAGTGCCTGAAGGTTCTTGATTCTTGCACGCGACGAGTTCTGCTCGTCGATGTCGACGAATGTCCTTCTCTGTGGTGCTGCCGCTTCCTCGTCTCCGTCTTCATTGTCGTCAAACAGATCACCCTGAGCATCGTCCAGACCGCCGCCATGCTGCTCCCACAAGTCGTGGAGCTTGGCTCGTAAGTAAGGAAGACCAACGAGCGTGAAGAGCGACACGTAGATGTCGATGGGCCGCAGGGCCTCCATGGATTGCTGTGTGGCGCGTGCCGAGGAGGCCGTCTTGGCTCGCGGTGTAGCAATGCCGGGCCTTCTTCTTCTGCGTAGCCCGTAGAAGTTCTCTGCAAAGGAAGAGCCCCACGTCCGGAGGTAGTGTCGCTCGATGGCCCACATGACTACGGCGTACACTTCATCGAAGCGGTTGACGATACGCAACAGGTATCGCGGGTTTCTCTGTGCGAGCACAGAGAGTGTGTAACGAAGCGCGGGTTTCAGGAGATCGCTCAGCTGCTCTTGGGCGGCCAGTTCGAAGAAGGAAGGGCGGTATGGGTCCGTGGATGCCAGACCCGAGCTTGTGGGATCCACGGCTTGAAGGAGATCCATGGTTGCGAGTGACCGAAAGCGTTCTGGTCAGTGGATGAGAAGCGGGTGGTGGTGGTGAATGGAGGTGGTCGGGTATGCTTCTTCCGGGCCATTTTGAAAAGCGGGGGAGCGACGCACGACCACACACGCGTGAATACTACTAATATGATGAACCAACACTAATGGGAAAGGCTTAATTTGTTTGTTAGACTTGTCTCTATCTACACAGCAAGGGAGTGTGGGAAGAAGACTGGCCTTGCCGCTTACTCACAAACGGCAAGATACTGGTGCGAGGAGCCAGGTGAAAAATAGCAAGCAAAGGTGCGAACAAACGGCGACTTTCGGAAAGTGTGATCACAACTTTCATTGACAAGGAGACACCAGATGCGTTGCAGCCTTACAGACAGTACGGTTTGCTGCTAGAGAAATACCGCAACGGCCTGTTGCTACAGAAAAAGGCCAGCAACAGGAATTTGTAACGAAAATTAGTGACAAGCACCGGTTGCCAAAAGGCGGCAACAGCTTTGTGCAGTCAAAGGCCGGCATCACACCGTTAAAGAGACACTGGCATTGATTAGGATAAGAGACGTTGACAGTGAGGAGGAAAGAAACACGCTCCCGGGCTCTCACCGTTTCAAGATACCCTAGTGGGCCGCAAACCGTTTCAAGATACCTAATTGGGCCGCAAACCGTTTCAAGATACCTTCTTCGCCCACAAACCGTCTCAAGATACCTTCTTCGCCCACAAACCGTCTCAAGATACCTTCTTCGCCCACAAACCGTCTCAAGATACCTTCTTCGTCCACAAACCTCCTCAGGAGATACACTCCTCTACCAAAATTACCTCAAAGATAACCTTCTCAACCACAAGGTTACTCGAGAGACAAGCTTCTCAACCGCGAACCACCTACACTGTGCATGCCCCACTGATCGACAGCACTCTGAGCGCTTGTCATGGACCTGCTTTCGCGAATCAGCAGGAGCGTCAGCAGCAGTAGCCAAGCAGTGGCATCTGAGGACGAAGCGAACAAGTCGTCCGATCGCAAGAGTAATGGCCACTCCGACGCAAGCGACTCCCATCCGCGCTCGTCTACGTCCGAGCCGCACTCCAAGAATACGGAACCCAATCGATCTTCATCTAAAGCCACCGCACAGGCTTTTCGGAACAATTGGCTGGCTATCCGATCGACACTCGTCAGTCCCGACCAGGCCGCCTTGCACCACGGCATTGCACGCACAGATCTGGCGGCAAGATTGCAGTCCCTGAGCGATGCGTTGGTCTCCGAGTCAAACCTTGCCAGCGAAGATGCCGACGTCGCAGGGCCGTGCATGGAGATGCTGTTGGAAGGCGATATCCTTGGCCAACTGGTCCGACTGACTGCCAACGACCAACTCGCTGGCACGCAGGCGGAGGTGGTGAAGATGTTCGCTTCGCTAATCATCCTTCTCGACGAGAAGTTCTTGTCCCGGCAGGCCGTACATCGGCCTCTGGTGCGGTTGATGCGAATCTGTGTTGGGGATGAACACTTCCCTAGTCATATCTCGTCGCAAGACATACTTGATCCTCATGAGGACCAGGAAAAAAAGGCTTGGCGACGCTTTGGACGCGATGGCAGTGCCCAAATTTTGGGGTTCGAGGAGGAGCTTGTCGACTTGATGTGCCATGTGGCCAGCCGACTACGCAATACGCCGGAGTTGCTCATCATATTCTTTCGAGAGTGTGGCGGAGACGAGGACGCTCGCCGCGCTTTCAACCGTGCCATGACGGGGTCCTCCGGGACGCCCTCGCGAGCATCCACTCGAGCCCCGTCACCAACAGGAAGCAACTCGTCCGCTTTGCTCTCTGTCCGTTCCTCTACGCCAGTGGTCTCCTCACCGCTCCGACCGGCAGAGCGAAGCAAGGAGTCTTTGCCGCCGTCGGGTGTGACGAGTCCACCCGCGTCGACGGGCCTCAAGTACGACTTTCCCCTCTTCTCGTACCTCATGCGCTTCGTACACCGAGAGTCTAGGACGGGCGAGCTAGCCCGGGCTGGCATTCTATTCTTGGTGGACGTGGCCTTTGCGCCAGGCCGACGCAATCTTGCACAGAAGAGGAAGAGCCATGCGAACCGGACACATGGTGCAACACATGCTCCATCCTCCCCTGCCCACTCCTCCCCTTCCACACCGCCTCGGGCAGGCACGGCAAAGCGAGGATCGTCCACGCCTACTCGACCCCGTGTCGATGTAGATTTCGGTCTTGGGCCCAGCATTGCGCTGGCCAAGTTCATGCTGGAATCAGACTTTGCGGAAGTGTTAGGGGCAGGCATAGGTGCAGTGTACGGGCTGCTTCCAACCAAACTCGCGCTCGCTTCGCAGACAGATGCCCACGAGAACATGACGCTCAACGAAGCACACCCTGCGCCGGTAGAATTCGACAGCCTAGGCCGTGAAGTGGAACGAACCAACAGCGATACGGTTCGTGGACAAGCAAGATTACTGTGCGATCTGCTTGAGTTCACCCAAGACATTCTGCGAACAACGTCCCGACACGACCTGACGCTCTCCAACACAAACCTTCGACCCTCTTCTGAGCTCATCTCTGTGGGGCGGACGTTAACGACGAGTATCTGCACGAGCCTACAGACGCTGTTTCTCGAAAGCATCCTTTACCCCTCGATGTTGGAGTGCAGTGACGCGGACGGCAGTTCCGTGGCCGTCATCACGTATTTGGACACAATCATGAGCGTTGTCGAGGACGACAGCCCACTCGCAGACTGTATGGTGGGCTGGCTTGTAGGGCGCGAGGATACAGAAGAGACCGGCAAGGAATACAGGCAGCACAAAGCAGCTAAACACAAAAGCACGGCCATGCTGCAGCTGGAAGGGCAGCGTGTGCCTCCGAGCAATGCTTTGTACTACAATGGAGCGCTTGGCAGGTATACGATTAAGGATTTGCTGCTCGACAACCTGCAACCAGGCGTGCGACCAATGGCGGCAATCGCATCGCTTCGTCTTGGCAGCACGTTGATGACGTATCACGGGCGTTTTGCTTTGACCAGCGTCGTGGATGTACAGCACGAAATTCGTGACATAGGCGTCATTTTTGCTGCGGAAAAGCCCGTAGGACAAGCATCTGATGCCGACGATGACGACCACCGTCGCGGAGACCATCTACGCAAGACCTCCGCTATAATCGACGCTCACCATTTCGCGCTGGAAATGGACATGTACTTCAGCCTGCTGACGGCGATAGAGAACTCTCATGATCATCCTTCCACTAACGAGTCTACCAAAAGCACAGGCTTCGACAAGTATCTGGAGGATGCACAGGTGGCCGTATGCCGCGACAGCATGTTTCGCCATACCTGGGAGGTGCCGCGAGGCGAAGACCATCGAAATGTGTGCTTCCCACACAGGCTGCAGGCAACCGACCGGCTGTTTGGAGCCATCTTGCGACTTCTGTGTGACTTTTGGCGCAATTCACCCGACGTCAATGTGGCGCTCACGGGATTTCTGGCAGCCATGGCCGCATGCCCCTTACGCTCGTCGAGCGGTGTTTTTACGATCGAGCACGGCGCAGCGGTGCATCAGGATGCAGCAGTACCCAAGAATGGGGATGGTCCACACATAAGCACAGACGAAGGGCTGTCGTTTGATGGGGACGATGATGACCGATCGGAGGATGAAATATGCTTTGCAGAAGCAGACAAGGCCCATAAGCGTGGAACACATGCCACAAAAGGACTTGCGCCGGTTGTTCCCAGCATCCTTCACGCGCTGGTCGCCCAGATTGAGCACCATCGTCGGGGGATCCACAGCTTCGACCGGTATTTGGGTGAACGCAAAAGAGGGCTATTATTTGTTGAGAACCTGACAGAGGCCATGAAAGTCATCGATGAGGACGAGCATGTCTCAGCAGATGTGTCGCCCTTCTCCATTTATGGTCAGGAAGCCTTGGACACTTTTTGGCGCACAACAGGACTTGCTTCTCAGGCACAAACCAGTCACACGCTCCACCACCAAACTCACAGGCAGGTTTCTCTCCCTGTGCGTCCATCTGCGACGCCCTCACAGGGACTCGACGTGGTGGAGTCGCAGCAGGAAGAACTTCAAGCGCCAAGGGACACGTTTGCCCGCTTCTTTGGGAGGGCCATCGGTCGTTCCAAGGCGTCTGGTACACCTTCGACTCCAGAGCAACAGCTCGCGACTGCGCTTCCACCTCCCAAGCCATTTGCGCAACACTACCTGCAAACGTCGAGCATCTTACTCGACATCAATGTGGTCAGGCTGTCGGACACGAGCCCCTGGTCCGTCCGTGCCGGTTCAAGTACGCCGTCACCGCAACCTGACGACCTCAAAAAAGCCATGACCAAGCGCACGCGCTTCAAGGACGACAGCGAAGACGAGTCATTCACGTACCCTGGCGAGGACGAGAATGAGGATGACATGAACAAGCCGCACACAAGTCTGACACGCACAACGAGTCTCAGTATGTTCCTGGACAACGTTGTGGTGCTACAGGAAAGTGTCAAGGAGCTGGTCGCTCTGCTTCAAGTGAGACGAGCCATGGGCTTGGCATAGGAGAAGCTGAGCAGATGTGGCTTAAGAACAGCTTAGCAGAAGCACAGCAAGAAGAAGGCGGAAACAAAGCAGTGGCCGCGACAAGTGCGGTCATTGCGATGCCTACTTCTCCACATACCCGTCATGAATGCAACGAAAAGCACGCCACCACGACGATGTAAACAGGACCGCTAGTTTGGCATCGTCACGATCACTTAGGAACTTATTCTTGGCAACTTGTGTGCACAGTCCACGGCCACCTTCTTGACAACTTGTAAACACAATCCAAACAAGAACGGACCAGACAAGAACGGACCAAACAAGAAGAGCATCCTTTTCGGAACATGTACGTACAAGTTGAAAAGGAAAGTTTACTTGGCAACACATACGTACCACCCAAACGGGGCGGTCTACTTACCATCCAAATAGGCACGCCTACTTGAAAACATGTACAGTCGCCAGCGCCCAGTCAGGGTTCCAACATAGAATACCATTGAACACAATACGGTAGTACATCGCACGAGTGCCTTACGACAAGAGAGACAGAATGATAGAGTACATGGGGCGCGAGATTGCTCGAATTACTCGGCACCGCCGGCCTTCTTCTTACCACTCGACTTGATGAGGGTTTTGTGGATGTGAGGGAGAACACCACCGCCAGCAATGGTGGCGCGGATGAGGCTGTCGAGTTCCTCGTCACCGCGGATGGCCAGCTGCAAGTGGCGAGGTTGGATACGCTTCACCTTGAGATCCTTGCTTGCATTTCCTGGAGAGAATGAGAAGAGTTCGCGCGAGAGTCGGGAACAACTTACCGGCCAACTCCAAGACTTCGGCCGTCAAGTACTCGAGGATAGCACTTGCATATACAGCAGCCTTTCCACCGATTCGGATGTTCTGTTGGGTCCTCGCCTTGAGGAGACGGTGAACACGACCGACGGGGAACTAAAGAGAGATATGAGAGGAGCGGGTGTGAAGTGGATTGTACATACCTGGAGACCCGCACGAGCGCTTTGTGTGATGGACTTGTTCTTGTTGTCTTTGGAGGCGCCGCTCTTGCCGCCTTTTGCTTTGGAATCAACCATGATGATTAGAGGGGATGATGGTGCCGTGAGAGGAACACTACGCGCCCTGTCAACAGAAGGCGCGCACTTGCATAAATGGCGGGCGACTTTCTTTGCTCTGTGATCCGTGTGCGTGCGCCATTTCGAGGGGACGCGAGCTGGTCACGTGCGCGGCGCCAACTTTGCTTCTTCTTGCTGCTTGCTGATGGCGATGACGAGGACGCGAAAAGTGGCGGTGGGTGCGTTTGCCTTTCTGACAACGACCTGACGTGATGGCGGGGATATGTCGAGCGAGGTGTGTAGGCTGCGTGGCTCGTAGTATGTTCTTATCCATATCTCTAGACTTGCCGAAGAGCGAAAGCAGTGGCGTAAGGATCACCCCTTTGTATGTATCTGCTGTGGAGAATGATTTGACTTCCTCTCACTGGTGGTCCTAGGGCTTCTATGCACGGCCGGAAAAGGGTGCAGATGGTACTCTGGATCTCATGGCATGGGAGGCCGGCATTCCAGGCAAGACAAATGTATGTGCTCGTCGTGGAGCGATCTGTTGGCCTTCTGACGCCTCGATAGACGAAGTGGTCCGGCGGCCTTTATAAGCTGCGACTCATTTTTCCCGAAGACTATCCCAGCAAGCCCCCCAAGTGTATGTGTATGAGATGGTGCGCTTGCCATATAGGCTGATGTGTACTAGGTAAATTCACTCCACCACTCTTCCACCCGAATGTGTTTCCGTCGGGAACGGTGTGTCTCTCTATTTTGGGTACGTTCGGACGACGACACACTGCTTAAGCTGACGATATGGCAGACGAAGACAAGGGCTGGAAACCTGCAATCACCATCAAACAGGTTCGTCCCCCCTTTTCCAATGAAACTGTTCTGACTCCGATCCTAGATCCTTCTGGGAATCCAGGATCTTCTCGACACACCCAATGCAGAGGATCCTGCTCAGCATGAGGCCTTTGACTTGTTCCGCAAGGACAAAACGCAGTACGAGTATGTAAATAGATTACCAGCGCTCCCTTCTGACTTTTGTCCTAGACGCCGAGTGCGACAACAAGCGCGGGAGATGGCCGGGTCTGTGTGAGAAAGGTGACATCATGCCCTATGTAGTATAGATTCGTTCGGAGCGGGGTACGACATGTACAAGCTTTGGCGGGAAATGAGACGTGGTGAAACATTGCGTTGGACAAGCCAAGTTTCAATGTGATACACGGAGAAGACTTCTGGGGAAGAAGCGGCGTGTACTCGTCCAAAAGGGGAGCCAAGTATACTTTCTCCTTGGCATCCCGTTGTTACACCAGCGTATACCTAATGTAGATTTGGGTGCAGCCCACAGATGTCCATACAATGCATAAGGGAAGCGTTTGCCATTCCGTACCAATTACACACTGTGCCTTGGTAAAGACTACGTTTGCACTGCTCTTTGACAAGAGGGGCAGTGTACACTCATTTCCTGCTTTTGTTGCATTTTTTGCCGAACGCATTTTACATCTCTTTTCTTGCCACACACAATGGACTCATTGTTCTTGCCGCACACAATTGACTCCGTTTTCTTGCCGCACACAATGACTCCGATTTCTTGCCGCACACAATGAACTCCGTTTTCTTGCCACACACGGACATAGATTCTTTTCTGGCGCAAACACAACGGCGACGGAGGGAACAACGTTGTTCAAACAAAACACGATAGTATTAGATACACGTCGGAATGGAAATAGCATTATACAAGCGGTGATGTGATGAGAAGCAATGAGACATTTATGTGCTAGGCAACTGCCTGTGAAGACTGAACAGGCCAGCCATGGCCGCCGACACCGCCCCAAAAGGCGCGCGTAGCACCACTTTGGGTGGCCGGAACGTCCTTGCGAGTATTGGGACGTGCCAGGGACGAGTTGGCTCGAGGCGACATGGGCCGTGGTGAAGCGGCATCGGCCAAGGAGGAGTTGGAGGTGGAGCGGACCAGCAGCGAGTTCGGATTGGATGCAGTGTCTACCGTCTGGCCAGTGTTGTTGGCTGTCTTCTGCAAGGCATCCAGAAGACGAGCCATATCGGGGTTGCTGACGATCTTGGTCTTCAGGGAGGTCACTTCGTCTTGCAGTTCTTTGTTATGGACATTGACTTGCGCAAGCTGCTGACGCAGTCCTTCAATCACTGTGTCACGGTCGGCGACCTGTTGTTCCAAATGCGAGATATGTTCCTTTCTGCGTGTGCGGAAGTTGCGTGCAGAGATCTTGTTGCGCAACTGGCGCTTTTCTTTGCTACTCAGATTGCGGTATGTCTCAGGGTCGGGGCGCAGCTCGTTGGCCGGTCCCATGATACTCCCTGCTATCGGCGTATCTTCGATGGCTGGACTGGTGCGCGCTGTACGACGCAAGGCCTCCGTATTGCCCTTGGGCAGATCGCCCAGCTGGTCGTCTTCTTCCTGCTCTTCATCTTCTGACATGTCGTCTTCCGTTTTCGTTCGGTAGGATTGCATGGACTCCTCTGTGTGCGCAGGAGACGATTGGCTCAGCGAGTTGGAGATGTGCGACAGTTCCACGAAACTGGGATCGATCGCACCTGTGGCGTTCGAGCTGAGGCTGTTCTGCAACAGGAACGGCGCGGACGTCTGTTCCGTAGGCGGAGGCGGCGAGCGGAACGCCCGATCCATCTCGGTGTCTGACTTCTGGTTCTGTCTATCCATGGCGCGCGAGAAGCTGTGGTAGTGCTGTGCTACGTAGCGGTCTATGATCGTATCGTCTGCATCGCTGCCGATCTTGCGCAGTTCGGCCGCAAGGTAGTAACGGAAGAGTGCTTCAGGTGAAGAGCCTGGCGGTGGTGGCGTTGATGTGGATAAACCTGCTTGTGCGTCTAGAGATGCTGTTGAGGACGGAAGAGCTTGTTGTGACAACGACGAGGCCACAGCGGGGCCCACAGGAGCGAGCCTCGGTGTGGCGCAGGGTGAAGGGAAATCGAGAAAGTCCTCGAAGTTGTTCCAGGACTGCGACGCAGCAGGCGATGGTGGCAGCACGTCAGTCGCTGCCATGCTGAGCGGTCGATTTATTGAGTGGACGAGAAAGTGTGACAGGGTTAGAAGTGAAGCGGGTGGGTGTTCTGATAGTATTTGTGTGGTGGTGGTGATTACAGAGAGTGACGAGATGAGATATCATAAGCTTTACGGTCTGCGCGCATCGATCTTACGTGGAGCCGGGCACGGGAACAGCGCCTGATGTCTAACACGTAAGATTCACAACTAGATGATCCGTTCCCAGGGGCTAAGTTTGCTGGCGAAATAAGATAATTCCATCGCGGGCGTGTGACTCGCCTAGCTTCTATTTCGTTCTACTACCGTCTTTCAGCGCGGCGCGACGGAAGTCGGACTTAGGAAATCCATCTCTCACACAACAAAGTGCGGAGGTGCGGAGGAGTGGTGGTCAGCACTGCTGTGGAGATTGGGGAGAAGCATGACACGTTTGACATCCGTGGGCTGACTGATGCCCGTGGACTTGCCATGTTCTCGCTAGACAAGTAGACGTGGGTTTCAGGAGTATATACCTCCGGTTCGGCTTTGCCTAGGGAGCTTCCGGCCGTGAACTAGCCTCGAAGGAGGCACATCCGACGTGGAGGGCCATCTCCAGTGCAATCGTCCGCGACTAAACAGTGTAGAAAAGGGTCCTGGGGATATATTCCTTCATAAGACGTGCAAGAAGCACATTTCGGATATGACTAGACAATGTAGCGCAGGACAGCAGAAAAATATATACATGTGATGTGGCTCCTTCCAAAGTAAGATTTCGGCCGTACACTTGTAAAGAATCTCACTACACGATGTAAGGAGGGTTTCAGGACAAGAGATGGTACGAAGATCTCCCCTGCGTGACACGAAAACGTAGCTGTGTGTTAGTCATTTGGCATGGTTGGGCTCGGCGTGTCGCCGAGGGGCACTAGAAAGCACATCGGGATGGGGCCAGTGCCAGACTCAAGGCCAGACTCAAGGACTTGACCAGCATGACACAGAGAGTCCTAACTAGATCCGTGATACTTTGCCCAATACATAGTCATCACTGGGTTTTCAGAGACACCACTCCCCATTGTGCCCAGATATGCTCTAGCCATGGATCCGACCAGCATGACACATCCTCCACGCTTTTTGTCCAGTTCGTCGTGGACGCGACGAGAATGACACAACACTAGAATTTTGCTGTGCACGACAAATGAAATATGCTCAGGGAATGAACAGCGTGACAACAAGCTGTATAAAGTACATGGGATAGTTCTCAAAAGGCTCTGACGTGCTCTTTCCATGCTCTTTTATGCCACCTTTGCTGTCTCCTCATCCAGCAAAGCGAAGCAGACAAGCGTCGGTGATACGGTCAAGTGGAGGGCCTGACGGTATATAAAATCGCACAAATCGAGAATATTTTCCCACCCACATCAATCATGGCACCCGTTCCTCGTCGCGCTCTTATTACCATCACTTCGGCTCATGCACCACTGTACCCTGACGGTGGTGAGACCGGACTGTTTGTCACGGAGGCTCTGCACCCATTTGAGATTTTCCGTCAGGCTGGATTCGAGGTGGATCTAGTCTCGGAGACTGGATCCTACCAACCAGATGTGCTGTCTTTGACCAAGGATTGGATCTCCGATGAGGACAAAGCCAAATTTGAAGACCACAAGCACGAGTTCCGTGCCAAGCTGGATAAGTTGAACAAGCCAGCGGATATTGACCCATCCAAGTACGGTCTCTTCTTTGCCTCCGCAGGCCATGCATCACTGATCGATTATCCCGATGCAAAGGGCCTTCAAGATATTGGTGTCAAGATCTGGAATAACGGAGGGATTGTCTCTGCTGTCTGTCACGGTGGTGCGATTGTAAGTACACTAACGATCACGACTGCGAGCAGAGAACTAAGCGCCTCTTCAGTTCCCGGGAATGAAAGATGCTTCGGGCAAGTCCATCATCAATGGCCGTGAAGTCACCGGCTTTACCACGAAAGGCGAAGAGGAAGAAGGTGTTTTGGAGACCATTCAGAAATGGAAGCGCCCCACGATCGAGTCGGCCGCTGCCTCTGCGGGTGCCAAGTACATTGCCCCTCCTGGACCGTGGGCTTCCTTCGCGCACACCGACGGTCGCTTGGTAACGGGAGCAAATCCGCAGAGTGCTCATGTGGTTTCACACGACGCTGTGAAGGCTTTTGATGCTCTTTAAATAGCTTGGCTAGTAGACGCCTAGGATCTGCTATTGTATGGTTTCCATTCTGCGAATAAATAAGTGTGTGCACAAAGTGGTTCAAGTCAGAAAAGCATTCCTCTCTATAGTCTTGCGATTCCTTTTTGTGACGCAGTATCGACCTCTGCTTGTACTGGAATATGTGTAATGGGTTTGTTGTCTATATTGTACCATGGAGTGAATCTCGTCCACTTTGAGTTCTGTAGTAGCACCATTTTCTACCCTTGTAGTGTTTGGGCAGTTTTTGCATAATGCACTCAGAATGCGTATCTCGCGAGCTACTGACTGGACTTGCGCAGAATAATAGTAGAACGTGTGCGTGCGAGTGAGCGGTCCAGGACGCGACTGAAATTCTCCGTCGCTTCTCTCTCTCACAGTCTAGTCAGATGGGAGACGCCATCATTGAGCATGATGGAAGATTCTAAGACCCATTTTTATGAATCACTGGCTTCCCAAAAGGACAGCAAGACCAGGAGACGAGAGCTGAACCGCCTTTCGCAGCAGGAGTCGAGAAGGCGGCGTAGCGAAAATCTGGCCAAGTTGCGAAATGACAACGAAGAACTCGCAAAGCAGGTGAAAAGCTTGGAAGAGGCGCTCAGAAAACAGCAAGATGGGCAGCAGACAGCGCCGCAGTCAAATTTCAGCGCCAGTGGCGCCGGAACAAGCCAAGAACCAGAAGGACGGACGTTCCGAGGGATGATGGACGATCAGCAGGGGGATATGTATTCCGGATTCCTAGCAGCAGACAAACTGAACGTGCACTTGGAGGACTTCTCGTTTGAGCGACCGTTCCACGCACTATTGGGACAGCGGTTCCCACATGAACGTCAAAAGCAAGGCAAAGCGAAATATCAAGAAGACTCGCAATCATCTTCGAGAAGCAACAACACACCAACCACTCAGGAGGAAACACTCTGGATCGCTTCACTGCGTGGTCCAAGCCTGAATCGAACGGCATCAGTGTTGGTAGTGTGAGTAGATTCGCGCTCTTATATGTGCTCCTTACTGACGACTGGCCTCAGCCCTGAATTGGTCCTATACAAAGTGTGTCGCTACTACTTCCAGCTTCTCTTACCGTTCAGCTCTTCATTTCATTCGGACCTGGTGGACCTATCGAATGCTCAGCCGCTTCCGGTAGATAACCCCGACGCGCTGACTATGCGGAGCGCATCCATGGATTTTGGCGATGCACACTTTCTGCCCGACAATCTCTTGCCAAGCGACATGCAAAGGAGATGGGGGCTACATCCGGTAGAGATTGCCGTGATCCCCTTTCCGAATATGCGAGATAAAATCCTGTTGATTTTGGAAGCCTTGCAAGCTACAAATACGTTCCACGAACACCCTGTGCGAATACCGCCCCCTTTTGCTCGCAGCGGCAGCGACCACGAAGGAAGCGCTGGCTCGAGTCCGCCAGGCGCATCGCCTTCGAAATCTCCATCAAGACAATTCGTATACGAGTTTGGGTTCAACAGCAAGCCCCACGGTGGTCGCTGGTTGCCTCCGGCTGCGCGTGACTGGCTCGGGACGTTCTTTGTGGACTTCGTTCAAGCCTTACGTATCTGGTGTTTAGCAGATGATGTATTTGATATCAGCTGCCTGGAGGTGAGAAAAGAATCATGTACACTTTGCCACGCTGACACTCATTAGCTGAGCCCTACTTTTATACAAAAGTATCCCTATCTGATGGACCGGGACATTGTACGCAACACGAATCGGTGGCGTCGGTCTCGAGGCGAGAACATGGTCAAGATGCCCCCTGGATCTTTCGATGCCTGATTGTGCACCGACCACATTCAAGCCTCCAAACACTCTGTAGATATAGTAATTGTACCGTATGGATTGCAATCCCTTTCAATTCCTTTGTGATGGAAATGTGTCGCGCCAAGTGTCATAGTTCAACACTCAATGACTCGGGTCGCGTTCATTGAGCTCGTTTGTAGATGAATATTTGACAGATCCAAAGGCGTTTGGGGGCGCACTGTGTTGCACCCCTTGTTTCGCACTCCTTGTTGCGCACTCCTTGCTTTGCACTCCTTGCTTTGCACTCCTTGCTTTGCACTCCTCATCTCTCACATCACAACTTCTTCTGCGATTTTTCTCTTCTCTCATGTTCCGATCCCCTTCGTTCCCTTTACCTTAGGTACTACGGCGTCCCCCCCCCGCGGACTCTTCGACCGGGGTCAACCCCACAGTGCACGGACGCGTAGAGCGGAGGAAGGTGTGCAACGAACATCGATCATCGTCGTCGGAGATGTTGGCAACATCAAAGCTTATGCAGAATGCCGCTCGCACTCGGTCCAAGGCTGTCGGATTCATCGGGCTAGGCGTGAGTGACAAAATGGCATACTTTTTTTTCTCAATCCTGCTTTAGGCTATGGGTCGAGAAATGGCGTCCAACCTCTTGTCCAAGACTCTTCAAGCATCGAATGATCCTGAGATGACATTTGTTGTACATGACTCCTTTGACCAGGTATGTTTCTTTCGGATGTCTTCGTGCTTCACTGAGAACCTTCAAGTCCACCACAAGATTTCTTACCTCCAACACGAGTCTGTTCCCTGGGCGGGCCATAGTGCCCGCATCCTCTCCTGCAGGGTATGTTTTATGGGATGCCCCCTTGCACTGCTGATACGTTGTGACAGTGTCGCAAGCCTTGCTTCGACAATCATCACCATGGTTCCCTCTTCTCCTCGTATGTATATCCTGTTCCGCAAATGGAAGCTGATCCCCTTTTCCAATAGAGGTCAAGGAGGTGTATCTGGCGGAAAATGGCATCTTAGAGGGCCTTCGATCTTTGGGAAAACCATCGGATCCCTCCAACAGTACGCTGTGTATTGATTGCACCACTCTTGACCCGTTGGTCGCTGTCCAGACAGCAAACGAAATCAAGCATGCGGGCACGTACGAAAATGGCAAGGACAGTGCCTTCGATATGGTCGATGCGCCCGTCAGTGGTGGTGAGTGAATTTCCGTCCTCAGTCATCATGAAGGTGGATTGATCCTGTCTGCCAGGTGTTGTTGGCGCGCGTGCTGCCACACTCTCTTTCATGGTCGGTTCGGACATACCACAGTCTTTCACACAAGCCGAGCATACGCTGTTGAAGATGGGAAGTCGAGCGATTCACTGTGGGAAAAATGGCAACGGACTAATTGCCAAGGTGGCTAATAATCTTGTATGTGGAGTGAAGGGTGCTGACGAAGGCGGACTGACTTCCGTTGGGCAGCTCCTGGGCATTTCTATGCTGGCGACCAGCGAAGCTATGTTGCTTGGCACGGTCCATGGCCTCGGTCCTCAGATTTTGTCGCACATCCTCAATACGAGCACCGGCAGATGCTGGTCCAGCGAAGTGGTAAGTTGTTGAAAACATTTCCAGGCCGATCATGAAACACCCAGATAGAACAACCCCTGTCCAGGTGCCTTGCAAGGCACGGACAAGTCGCCGCCAGCCGAACGCGATTACGAGGGTGGATTTGCAGCAAAGTATGTCACATAGCATGGATTGTATTTGTACGTCGGCTGACCAAATCTAGACTGCAAGCAAAAGATTTGGGTCTCGCCATGAATGCTGCACAGCAGCGTGGTGTCCCGACCCCGCTTGGCCAACTGGCTACGACGATCTACAAAGCCCTCGGAGAGAATCCAGATGTATGTTTGTGGCATGCGAGGAGTCCTAGACATTACACTGACTTTGTGGGTCCAGTACATGAACAAGGATTTCAGTGTAGCATTCAAGGCGCTATCGGTAGGTCCCCGCCTCATTTGTTTGCAAACGAGACACTGACGCTCCCGTTCATCAGACGGCTGTGGGAAAGATCCCTACCAGCGAAGAGAGCCAGGAGTAGCGTGTATGTATGTCGATGGCAGCGAATCAATACATGAGCTCTGTACATGTATTTGTCTGAGCGAGATAGAGACATGTCTGAGAGGTGTAGAGGGCGAAAAAAGGGGTGTATGTACGAACGACCGAAACGACAAGTTACAAACATGTACCGCGGGTGAGTTGAATCAAAGGAATATCTGGCGACTGGTGGCCATTTGCCATAGCCGAAAGGATGCACAAGGAGCAAGGAGCTTGCAGATGGTGCAGAAGGAGCATGCCTCAACGACAAGTACGCTTTCCTTCTCGAAAAGCTAGTTCATCGAAACATGCCTTTGCGTCGGGAAATGTGCCGGACGAAGCACACATTTCTCGAGCAAGCATTCGATGGGCTTTAGACTTTTCCACGATTTGAATGACAAAAGACTTTTCCTGCGCGGCGGAAAGTGTCTCACCGTTCCCTTTCAGCTGGCAGAGAAGCTTTGAGAACTTTTTCTCTAGCGAGATTGCACAACAGCCATAAGAGAGATTTTTGATTTCTGCCATGATTCTCGCACATCTTCTCTGAGAATGTGCGGTGTGATGGTCCTTGACGATCGCGTACATTGCTGACCCTTTCGGGTGCCTTGTCATCAATCCGTCCACACATGCCATAGTCCCCTCTGCCTTGGGACTGAATTCAATACTTGAGAAGATGAGATAGCCCAATTTTTTGTCAATCTCTTCATCGTAGTGCGTGTGTTCTGGAGGAATGTGTCCGAGAAGAATGTCGACCGCCTTTGGCAGACAAGCAAGGTAATTTTCCAGCTGGACCGTCCAGAAAGCAAATGAATCTTGTGTCAGCTTTGCCATTTTGCCCACATTCCTCTGAACTTCCCACATGACAGGCCCGTCATAGGGATTTCCCTTGACTTTTTGGATGCTTCGATTCGTAGGGGCACTCATACAATCCTCTCGCCAAATAGCAAATGTTCTCAGGGCTTGGAACTTGAAGGGAAATTTCAAACCAACGTGGATGGTCGGCTGCTCAGCTGCGTGATACGCTTCGGTGGCTTTTATCCGATTGTGATCCTCATCTCATTTCTATTTCGGTCCTTGACGGAGTTGAAATGGTACATTGTGCGAAAATTCAGTAATAGATATCATACCATGAAAAATTCTCATATAAAGTCATCCGCAGACTTGGTACCACACAAACTGCCCTGTTCACCTTTGCAATACTTCTCTTTTTTCCTTTCCCATATGATGATTCTACCAGCCGTCGTACTTCTGTTTTCTCTTTCACTTGTCCATGCTACCTTGTGAGTGCCACACGTTGCGCAATGATCGTTTATGAACCAGGAGCAATGGAAAATAGATACTGGGATTATACCTGGAAGGAAGGCGAAGCGCACTGCGGTCCGTGGCGAAAGCAGTGTCGCGCTCTTTTAGGCTCCGAGCAAGTAAGTATTGCCGATATAGAAAATGTCACTCTGATCAAGCTTTAGCCGGATAAATTCGACATGTGTCGGGTGGTGGACCAATCGCCATGGAAAGCTATTCACGCTGCGTGCCCTGATCCCACAGACCCCGATACACAGAAACAGATCGTCCGTGAGGATCAGATTTTGCACAATCTCACGGAAAGTGGCTATCTTGTCCTTCATGTGTGAGTGTCCTGCCAAACGCGATTCGTAGAAATTCATGCTTCTTAGGTATGGCGGGATGGCGGAGGAATGGAATGACGGCGAGTTGTGCTTTCAGTACCGAGATGCCTGCAAAGGTTCAAATGGGTGGAATCAGAAAGTAAGACGTATCGCTTGCGTTGGCAGTGACTGACGTCTTTAAATAGGGTGGAGACAATACGCCTGACGGATTCTGCCATGCTTTCAGGACGCAACAGGGAGAGCGTCGCTTGAGACTAGGATGTCACGAAAGCGATGGGGTGGCCGAGAAGCTTGGATGGATTCGCATGGGTTAGTAGGCCGTTGCGGAGGGTACGCACGGCATGGTAGTATAAAATCGAAGCAACGAGGGGACACGATCATATCAATCAGCTTTACATCGCGCAAGCGATATCGAGATCTCATAAACTGTCTAGGACATTGTCCAAGTGATGCGAGAAAAACCTATATATTATTTTACATACCATTCTCATAATACTAAGAAACTGTGGCCAATGTAGCATTAAATTGTTTGAGCAGTCTTTTAAAAATGCTCACAGTAGATCTATTTAGAAAGGGAGTATGATATTCCGGCATCAAGGATATAAAATGAATTCATGGGTTTGGGTGCGGTGCCCTGGAGCGGTCGGTCGCCCACCATCCGTGTCGCGCTTACCGGCCCGGTGGGGTGCTACGCTCTCATAGGGTGGAGTGTCACGTGCCGACGCCGAGAAATTCGAGCTTCGTGATTGGCACACTGTTCTTCCCAACACGCTCCAACGAACCACCATGGAGGCCGAAGGACACCCAGAATACACCCAAGAGGAACATGACGCTGTAGCGATGGCAGCGGCCCATGCCGGAGCGTCACAGTGTCCGGTGCCTCATGCTGCCTCGCAGCCACTGCCTCCGGGCCACCCGCCCACTCCGTTTGCCAGTGCCTCGTCGCTCAAGCCACCCAGCGACCCCCGATGTATCTTCTTCCGCACAAAGGAGGACCTTGTTCAGACACCGCCACTGTCACGAGCTGCGTCTGTGCAAGCCGACGACATCAAGAAGCTTATTGACTCACACCGCCTGCACCCGGACTCCGCATCCTCCCTCAACCCGGATACCTCTATGGTGCTTGCGAGTCGCAATTCGCAGCTTGCACTTGTGCAAACAACACACGTCAGTGCACTACTGTCAGCGCACTTTGGGGCGCAATCGCCGGCATTCCTGGACAGGGCTTCGACGCAGACACCGCCTCCATCTCCTCCGCCTCCGTACTCGGACACGCTGATCAGCGAATACCGACAGAAAGCAGAGAAGTTGTCTATCACATCGCCGCTCACGTTTCCTATCACATCTATGTCCACTGCTGGCGACAACAATGCGATCTCGCCCTTATATGTGATTGGTGGAGAAGGACGGGCGATCTGGACAAAGGAATTGGAAGTGGCCTTGGCGGCGGGTGCTGTGGATGTGATTGTTCACTCGTTGAAGGATGTGCCCACCTTGTTACCGGAGGGACTGATGTTGGGAGCCATCCTGGAGAGAGAAGATCCTCGTGACGCACTTGTTGTCAAGCAGGGCCTCCCGTACAAGACACTGGACGAACTGCCGTCGGGATCGGTGATCGGAACATCTTCTGTGCGACGTGTTGCTCAGCTTCGTCGACGATACCCTGATCTCGTATTCAGTGATGTGCGTGGCAATCTCAATACCCGTCTTGCCAAGCTTGACAGTCCCACCGGCCCCTACACGGCGCTGGTGCTTGCGGCGGCGGGACTTGTGCGACTGAATATGTCGAATCGCATCACGGCCTTCCTCAGTGCGCCTGTACTGATGCATGCCGTCGGTCAAGGCTCGCTGGGAATCGAGGTGCGCAAACCTCGGGAGGGCGCGACGCCTGCCACGGACCGTGACGCCAAGATCCTGGCCATGGTGCACGCCATTAGCGATTGGCGGGCGACGTGGCGTGCCGAGGCGGAGCGAAGCTTACTGCGGGAATTGGAAGGCGGGTGCAGCATTCCTGTAGGAGTAGAAACACGTTTTGATGACCATGAAGAAATCGAGGGCCAGCGCAACGAGAAGGTGTTTGCATCCAAGACGCTCGAAGGACACTCGATCCCGCTCGCTGCCGGGGACGAAGCCGACAAGCTGGAGAAGGAGGACGACGGTCCCCCACCACTGAAACGATTGGCCACCGGACACAGCGACAGCGACCATACCAGCTCTACGGGCCGATCGACGACAACCTCCAAGAACGGCGTGGCCGTGTCGAAGGGGCCGCTGAACAAAAGCGCCGTGCTGCCTGAAGATCGAGCGACGGAGCCTGCATCGGCTGTGTATCTGTCTTTGACGGCCTCTGTTGTGTCCTTGGACGGATCACGACAGTGCGAGTTTTCACTCCGCCGTCCTGTTGCCACGATTGACGAAGCCAGACTGCTTGGCATCGACGTTGCCAAGGAGCTGGCACAAAAGCGAGGGGCGCGCGCCATTCTTGACGAGGTTGAGCGACACCGTCGACTTGCCGAGGAGGCAGACAATCTGCGGCGCCGTGCAGAAAAGGAGAAGAGAGTACGAGCTGCGCAAGAAAGTGAAAAGGATGCCACGCAGCAGTCCAATGTGTGGGACGACGACAAGGAGAGTCGACGAAAGCTGGAAGAGCTTCTGCGGACAGGACGCAAAGGATCGGTGTCTCAGGATGCGCCGCCTGCATTCATAGGTGAGATCGATCGGCGCGGCGTGGCTCGCGACGACGGTCAGCTGAAAGCCTGGGAGGTTTGATTTGTTCATACATGGAAATTTTGTACTTTTATCATGATAATCGTATTGCGCGAAAGAGGATGGTTTCGAGTGTGACTTGATCGTGGGGGAGTCGTTTTGGGTAGTGAGAAATGCAAGTCTGACCTGACCGTTGGAGGAAAAGCAACGCAGGTTCGATGGCATGGCACTCGCTACTGCTTGTGCACACAGGGAAGACACAAAAGGCGCAAGCGTCTTTCTACAATCCTCTGAAGAGGCACCAAGACGATGATGCACTGACGGCGCTCTTCTTGCACACAGATACGGGGCGTTTCGGCACACAAATATGGTCGCTCTGAGACACAATACGGGGCGTTTTGGCCTACAAATATGTTCGCTCTGAGACACAAAACGGTTACTCTGACACAACTACCTTGCATTTTAGCACACAGCTACAGACGCTCCGACACACAAATACACACACACTCGCACAAACAAACACACCTGCACACAATATAGACACAGTGTCATTGTATCATAGTCTCCCACTACAAATACCGACGCACGCTCGTTCCTCATCAAACTACGCGGCTGGCACGGCCTATTGCGATGGAGTGGCCTGTCGTGGCGTCGGTTGGCGTGTGGAAAGGTACCCACGCTTGGCGGCGCTCGTATAGTATACTGGAGTGGAGTGAGCAAGCGAAACATATATACACACACAAGCACTCACCCAGTTCTTTCTTGGCAATCGGGTCGGGGTCTCGAGGCAATAATCGGCCATAGTATTTGTCAGGCTTGACCAGGGCTTCGAGCGACGTTCGCGTATAGTACTTGCATACAATGGTGCCGCCAGCGGCTTCTACAGCTGCAATGGCCTGCGAGGAGGCACGCGAGACGACCAGCTGGATGGGATCGCGCAGCTGGTGCGCACCATCACCGAGGACCTTGACACCGTCATGATAGTCGTGAATACACCGACTTGCATACAGCTCATGGGCACTGATCGGTTTCGAGGCATCCAGACGTCCGTCGTCGATCCACTTCTGGATCCGACCCACATTGACGGGTGCATACGCCTTTGCGAATCTGACAGGCGACAAGTGAGAGATGGACGGCAGGCAGAACCGGTCATACATACATGTTGGTAAAGCCACGCTTGGGGTACCTTCGCATGAGAGGTGTCTGTCCGCCCTCGTATCCAGGCGTCGGCTTGCCGTTTCCTGAGCGAGCTTTCTGTCCCTTGTGGCCACGGGTGGCCGTTTTGCCTCGACCACTCGAATGACCACGGCCTACGCGCTTTCGCTGAAAGAAGAAGTCAGTCACGAAGAACACCGCCAACGAGAGAGCACATACGGTTTTGACTGGCTGCGCAGGTTTCAGTGTTCCTATTCGCATAGACGACAGAGGTGCAGCGGCGAGGGCGGGTGTGTTGGAGTATAGCCGGGCGGGGATGCGACTGGAAGACGCGCTGCTCGAGGATGCTGTCCAGGACCGCAGCAGGCCTGTAGAAGGGCCGGCATTCCGCAGAGACACCCTGCTCAGTTGTAGGGCAAGCTGCATGGGTGTAGCCGCCATTGTGACGGAGATGCTTGTGGTAGGAAAAAGGGTTGGATACGTATGTGCGTGGAGTGGAATTTTTTTCTGGTGCGCGTGCTTGTCGTGCGCGGTGTGAGAGAAGCCAAGAGTAGAAAGGGAAGAATGGCCAAGAGTAGAAAGGGAAGAATGGCCAAAAGTAGAAAGGGTAGAATGGCCGAGAGAGGAAAGGAAAGCAGGAAGGACGGAAGAGACAGGGGAAAGAACGAGGCACAAGAATGGGAAGGGGCGTCTGTCTAGGGGCAAATGAAGGGGCTGCTCGGGAGAAACAGATACAGAGGCACCCGAGACGGACTGATGCAAAGACATGGAAGCGATCCTCTTTTTCAGAGGCAGCGAGCGGGGATCCAAGTCTTCGAGACGGCATACACATTTAGTCTAGAGTACAAAAAGAGGGATGCATCCGGGGCGGAGGGATGCGTCCGACACACCGGCAGGGATAGTGTACAAGATCATCTTTTCAGCCGCGCTGAAATCTGAAGGAAGAAAGCGTGAGATCGGAGGGGGAGAATCGGCAGACATGACTCACGATTGGGACTGGTTCTTTTTCCGGAGATAGAACAGATCCGTTCGACTGGCGCCCAGATTGACGACTTTGGGACACCCATCCCTGTCCTTTTCGAGCCTTGTACATTCCGCACAATAGTATGCATCCTATAGGAGAAGAAATAGTGAGAGGCGATCCACAACACATGGCCGTACTCACGGAGATGCCGGCATTTCCACACACGATACACCGGCCGCCGTACGTGCCGAAATTGCATTCTTCGCATATACGTACGAGCGTCGCTGGACGGACGTAGGAGTCGCAAATGGGACTACAGGGCAGGCAAGATGGATGAGAAGACAGTGACACAAACAGGAAAGCAACTCACCATCTGCCGTCACACTTTTCGCAGAGACGCCCGATGGCGATGCCAGAAGGCTTCCTGCACAGGATAAGGTCTGGGTGATGCCTGTGGAGAGAAGTGTAAATAGGAAAGAAACAACGTGCTGCGCAACTACGCACTTGGACATATTTGTACCCGTCTGCACACCACAAGGAAGAGGGAGGGAGCGAGCAAGAAGCACGCAGAGATGAAGAGCGTGCTCTCACGGACGCTTTGCGACGTTTGTTGGACGCACGAGAGGACGATGAGGGCAGCGAACAAAGTGCACACGAAGGCTTCACGTACGAAAGGACGATGAGAGGTGGCAAACAAAGTGTACCGCGAAAGCTTCGCGACTTTTGCTGTTCGACGCACGAGCCCAAAAAATATTCGGGTTCCTTATCGCGCACTTTGACTGGGCGTCGTCCGAGGCAGGACTCTTTCGTTGTTGTGTGGTGATCGTCGAGCAAGCCTTTCCTCTGCCACGCACACCCCTTTCGTGGACGGCCACAATGAAGAAAAAGGTGAGATTCGCCACAGCTCACCTTGCTGTACTGACGTTGCCCAGATCCTGCTGATGGGGCGCTCCGGCTCCGGAAAGACGTCCATGAGGGCGCTGGTATTGTGAGTATAGCCCGTTCTCGTCGCTGCCCGTCTCATATCTGGTATCCTCCTCTTAGCTCCGCCTACCGTGCCGCCGACACAGACCGTCTGGGACAGACTCTGGATGTGGAGCATTCTCATGTTCGCTTCCTTGGCAACCTGGTGCTGAATCTATGGGACTGCGGGGGCCAGCAGAGCTACATGGACAACTACCTAGACAGCCAGCGGCATCAAGTGTTCAGCTCTGTGGGCGTGCTGATCTACGTGTTCGACCTGGTGGGTGAAGACGGCGAGGAGTGGGAGAAGGACGTACGCACATACAAGTAGGTAGATACGGGGACTGTGGCGGACACCGTCCGGAACATTTGTGCGTTGCTGACTGTGCCTGTAGGGACTGTCTCTCGGCGCTTCAGGCCAATTCGCCCGATGCGCATGTCTTCTGTCTGTTGCACAAGATGGACCTCGTCGATGCGTCTCGACGGCGGCTCGTCTACGCATCACGCATCGAAGAACTACAGAAGAAGAGCGAGCCGACGCGGATCAATTGCTTTGCAACAAGTATATGGGATGAAACAATCTACAAGGCATGGTCCAAGATTATCCATACGCTGATCCCCAACGTGGTGGAGCTAGAACGGCGGCTGACGACGTTTGCTGCACTCAATTCAGCCACAGAGGTGGTCGTATTTGAAGGGACGACGTTCCTTGTCATCTCCAAGAGCCAATCGACGCTGGATCTGGCGACGCTACCGGAAGAACAGCGCGAGCAGATCCACATGGAAGAACAGGGCTTCCCGCCGGTCGATGTGCCCAAGGATGCAAAACACATGTCCACAGCCACTGACGAGCTGGGGCTGTATCCGGGTCGCTTCGGAAAGATCAGCCAGATGATCAAAGGGCTGCGACTCGCGTGCTCCAAAGTGCAGTCGCAATTCCAGGCTGTGGAGATCCGCACATCCGACTACACGGCGTACCTTGATGTGCTAACGGCCAATACGTATATCATGGTCGTCACTGCCGATCCACGCATCGAGCTCTCGGCGATCAAGCTGAACGTGCAATTGGCACGCGACCACTTTGAGCGATTGCCTGCGCTGAACATTAGCAGCCGATAGAACGTATGTGGGGCAACAGCGGCATGTCACGACGCAACGCCCAAGGGGCAACGTAAGTAGAGGTAGAAGGCGTACCTTGTTAAAACAGGTCACATTGTTCCAGGTAAGCGCTTTGCGTTGTCCGCGCAACAGCAACAGCCCATTGTCGAGCGAATAGGAATGGCTATGCGTCCATTGCGGTGTGGTACAGCAACAACAGCAGCAGCAACAATAACAACAATAAGCAAGCAAGCAAGCAAGCAAGCAAGCAAGCAAGCAAGCAAGCAAGCAAGCAAGCAAGCAAGCAAGCAAGCAAGCAAGCAAGCAAGCAAGCAAGCAAGCAACAAGGATAGCGATGGAGCACGGGCCAGGCGTACAGAGCTGCCATTCTTGCTCCATGTGTCCAAGCGCCTCTAGATGGGCGCTCCATGTACAAGCCCTTGAGGATTGCCACTCCATGTCCAAGCACTTTTGCATTTTCGCACCATAATCAACAGGCGCAAAGAGAGCGACTGCTGCGTCGTGGATATTTCTTGTGACATGGGCACTATTTGCGACATGTCTTCTCTTGTGAAGTGGACACTCTTTGCGATGTGGACACTCTCTGCGACACGGCATTCCTTGCGACGGATCGCTCCTCGCCGCTCTATACCAGTCACTTCCCTCCACACTTGTACGTTTTGCCTCGACTGCTGCCATTCTATTTCATTTCCACCTCATTCACTGTCTTCATCACTATCAGGCTTGCTGAACACGACATGAGCAGCGCCTTCGGCATGGATTCTCTTGTGTTTTGTGGGTTCCTCGTTCGCGTCGCTGTCGCCCTTGTCCGATGGCAGTGGAGGAGGAGAGCCTGGTTGGGCGTGTTTGGCACGCAGCTTGGCCATCTTCTTCTTGTCGCGCTTTGCACGGTTCTTGCTCGTTTTGGCCTCTGCTTCCTGTTGCATGCGCTGATGTTTCTCCTCGAAAGCGCTCTTTTCTGCATCACGAGCTGCTGCCTCCTCCATGAGCTTGATCCGCTCGTACTCTCTTCTGCGAGCGTGTTTGTATACGTGGAACTCGCCGCTTCCCGCACCCGCACTTGATCCACCTACGTTCTTCATCATTTCCTTTGGCGGCCGCAGCGTCTTTTCTTGCACTGGTTTGGGCAATTGCATGGCCTTGACAGGGTTTGCCGACAGTCTTTCGAGTGCCTTGGCTTGTTGTTCTGCCGCGGTGAGATTGCGACGCTTCGCCGGGCGTGTTTGTTCCTCGCTAGGGGGGGACGAACGTTTGTCATGTGCCGTGGACGGCGACGACAGGGATGCACTTGGCATCGCTGGAAGCGTGGACTGGTGCGACGAGGACATGGCGACGAATGAAGCCCAGGAGGGAGTGAAACGCGTCCAGATGCTTCTTCGCAGTGAATGCCCGTGCACTTTATTTTTTCGGCGTTGATACAGTGGAGATGAAGGGATGGGCATAAGACAAGAGAGGGCGGGATGGTAGAGGCAAGAAGAGGGCGATGTGATAAAAGCAAGGAAAGAAGGGAAAGAACAAGACAAAGAAAAAGTGAAAAGAAAAAGAGAGATGACAAGAGGAGGATGACAAGATGAGGAAATACACATACGACTTGACGCAGTGACAACCCGCACCCCTTGTAGCCTCGCGTCCACACCTTTACATTGACACCTTCATAGTCACACTTCATAGTCACACCTTACACGTTCTCACCTCTCACGTCGCTCCACTGACTAGATGCACATGTATTGTCTTCATGCTGTGGAATGTATCTGCTATCCTACAATCATGAGCCCACCACGACCTGGGGCGCAGATCCTTTGCCCTTCGCCTGGCCTTTCTCCATCATTCGACCACTAGTGCCTTGCTTCCCACTTCGGCGCTTGCCCAGCACTCCACCGCCCACGACGAACTGGCGCGGCACATCACGTTTCCGAGCCACTGGCTTCACCTCTCGCACCTCCTTCGTATGGCCACGTCGCTCGGCCACCTTCTTCTTCCATTCGTCCTTGGCACGCGCACTGGCGATCCCCGAGCGTCCCACACGAGCCTCTTGACGCAGTCTGCGCAAGTCCGAACGGATCCGCGGCGCCGTGCGTGTGTAGTATTCCCAAGCCATGGAGAAGATCTCGCCTGTGGCTGGGTATGGCGATGCCACGTCCGTGTGGAAGGACACAGACGAGCCTCGCGACTGTGCTCGAGTTCGCTTCGCCTTGGTGATTGTCGGGTCTCGCATGTAAATGGCTGAACAAGTCGTGAACGACACTTCAATGTGTGGAGGGATGAAGAGGAACGGCGAGGCATAGGGCGGCAAGTTGAAGGGATGTACGCCTGGCGGCAGCTGTTTGGGGTCCTCACGAGCTTTTCCTTTGCCTTTGTCGATGATCTCCGAAGAAGCGTTTTGCGCTTGCTGAGCTGTCGTCTGTGCTGCTTGTGACTCGTCTGCTTGTGCTGCCTGTGACTCGTCTGTCTGCGCTTCTTCGTGTGCTACCTGTTCAGTCTGTGCGCCGTCCTCAGCTTGTGCTGCCTGTTCTGTCTGTTCTGCCTGTTCAGGCGCATCCGCTTGTGTGGCAGCTAGCTTCTCGTTGGCTCTGCTTTGCATCTTGAGTGCCAGATCCGCCGCTCGTTGTTCTTCGGCTTTCTTGGCCAGCTCGGCGCCAAGCATCGGAATGGCACTCGGATCCACAGACACTAGATCCCCTGGACGAAGCAGCTTGCCGGCTTCCAGAATCTACACAGGTCATCAGCTTGCTTCGGAAAACATGCTGGTCTACATACCTTGTCGCCGTTCAAACGGACCTTGCCTTGAATCACCAAAGCCCGTGCTTCCCGTGCACTGCGTGCAAAACAGCAGCGAAACACAACAGTGTCGAGTCTTCTTTCTACGTCGCGGACGAATAGACTGGCAATCGGCATGCGCTCTTCGGTGCCTGCACTGCTGCTCGCCTCGGAATGCTGCGCGGGAATACGCGGCACGTCTAAGGGAAGGAACCAGCGCTTGAATCTCCTCTCGCGAATCCAGTCTCCGTGGTAGCCTCGAAGAAGCCTTTTGGCCCTCCACCTCTGTTGGTACATGGTAAGAGAAGTCTTTTTGAACGAGGTCTCGTTCACAGGCATGGGTGACGAAGACCGAGCAATAAGATTGTACAGGTTGTGAGGGGACCACGACTGGGATGCATCAGCACAACAGCAGCATGTACGGAGGACGTACTCACCATGCGGGGCATCAGCCCCTTTGGGTCGTGCGCATACAGGCGACGGCTCCTCATTGTGCTTCCGTCGAAAGTGTGGTAGCGATCTTCTTTGTCTTCTCATCATAAAAACGAAAAGGCCACATACAACACGTGAAGGCACGCGCCGCGCACACAAAACCTGCGTTCGTGGGCGCCGACTTTTTGCTCTCTTCTTTGAAGAATTCACTGTGAGTGGCCGTAGCATCGGGTCGGACGCACATACTTACATGGTTCTTTGCAGCTGCAAATGCCACACCCACTCGCTCCATCACAGGCGAGATGATCAGGTGCCAAGTGACGACACAGTCGTCCTGCGGAGGAGAAAAACCATTCCCACAGCCATATAGGAACCTTGGTACCGTGCGTGGTATACAGGAGCCAAAGAGTTGTGGGACATTTGCTGCGCCATAGCTTCTATTATATATAAAATGCTTGTGCCGTCGGATGGTCCGACGGTGGCGGATTCATGTGGTCATCGCGCTGTCATGAAGCATGTTACTCTTAGCATCCGAGATCATTTTTGTATTTGTCACGAGGAAAGAAATGCAACGTTGGACAACTGTGCCATACACGGGATGTTTTGGACATTGTGTTTTCGACACTGCCATGCTTTCGACACTGCTTTGCTTTCGACATTGTGCGATGAGAGTGTTGTGCTTTGGACATCGTTTCTGACATTGTGCGTACGACAATATTCCTCGACACTGTGCTTAGAATTTGGACACTGTGCTTTGACATTGTGCTTTGACGTTGTGATCTGAAGTTTATGCACACGAAGCTGTCATACTTGGACATTAGCTCAAGACAATGTGTGATGAAAACGTCGCACTGCCTGTTGCCTGTGAAAACAGCGTCACGGTTACATTGGTCGTGGGAGTCCCTCATGGCTCTGTGAGATGTGTGCTTTCCTGGGCATGTTTGGAGGCTGTGCGCTCGATCAAGTCACAAAACAGCTGTCTAGAATTACATTCACTCCCTTGTTGTACATTATCCCTTGCTTTGTTTGTCTTGTCGAGCCTGTATCTTCTCCTCTTTCGCTTTCCGATACGCTTTGACGGCCCGCTCGCGTTCATCTCCCAGCACGGCTTTACGTCTGAGTCCGCCCGTCGCCACAGGGTCGGGAAGCCTTGCTTTTTGCGGAGCCGATTCCGCCGTAGTGCCTGTGAGAAGTGCTTGGAGGTGTGCCTTACGCTGAAGGGCTTCTTTGCCGTGGCCACGAGGCGCCCGCGTCAGCGTGGGTGGGGCATCGACAACATCGCGGACGCTCCTTCTCTGCACCGGCTGCTGCCAGTCGAGGGAGCGACCCTCGATGCGAGCACGCTCTTGTTTGAGGGCCTGGCGATCCACCTCCTGCGTGGTGCGTCGTTGCGTGTCGTTCTTTGACGCACCCTCGGTGACCTGCGGTCCGTGCTCCTGTTGCTGCTGTACCTTGTTGTTGTCGGTGCGGTCCCGCCGTTTGCGTTTCTTGGATGTCTGGTGCGAAGCACGCATGGACGAGCGAATATCAGGTGCCAGGGTGGACTCGACGCGGCTTCAGGAAGGTCGGTCAGCGGAAGAAGGGAGCGAACGACATTGCGACGTACCGGGAAAAATCACTCATGCGCTCGCCAGGTTTGATCTTGAGCTGGTCGGCTTGCACGGTGCCTGTATCTTTGGCGGAAGCCTTTTTCGCTAGTTCGGATTTGGCCTTCTTCTTCTGATTGTAGTCCTGCTGTACCTTCGAAGCATTCAGAATTCGCATTGCTCCTTTGGGCATGTCGCGTAGGTACGCATCGCTTCCGCCCGGTGGCAGGTCGTTTCCTCTGTGAATGTATACATGTAAGTTACGCCCGCTGCAATGCTCATCCACCTACTTGGCGGCCTTGTCCGCTTGCCGGGCGGAATATTTGGGCCGTTTGTGTGGCATTCTATGACGGCGAAAAAAAGTGACGCGGTGGAGGGAAGACGAAAAATAATGTACAAAGCTGGAAGAACAAATGTTCGCGGCAGGCCTTCGGATGAGTACAAAATACACATTGCAATTCTAGCATCGACAAATGAGTCGTGGTGTGGGGTCTTGTAAATGGTAAAGGGAGTGATCGACAAAAAGGGAACATGGACACACAATGGGAAGTGTGCCCACACAAAGGTTGGAGAGCATGTCGGTTCCCTACTACGCGCCCAAGAGTGATATGAGAAGTGGTACACGGTGAGGAGTATGGAGTGAGGGAGGATGGCGGTGAGAGATGGAAGGGTGAGAGCAAGCGTGGAGGGGAGATGTGGGCGACGATGGCAGGCCAGCGAGAAGCGCATCTCACCTTGGATGAGGACACAGCGTGTCCAAATAGGCCGCTTGTCTTGTCTTGCGAGTAGGCAAAGCGTGGGGACTGTACGCTCTTCACACCAACTGCAACGCGTTTCTCTACCAAGATCCCCGACAAAAGCACGCCTCGCCTCAATAGTTATCGCCTTCTTGCCCTTCGGCGGAGAAGCCGTATTGCTTGCGAAGAACATCCGCCTTGTGCTTCTCGTACCTTTGCTTGGCCTGTACTTCCGCAGGATTGGGCACAAGCCGTAGAGGCACCTCGTCCTCTTTGTCGAGGTCCTATGAAAAAATCAACTTCGGCCGCAAGAGAAGTGATCCTACTCACGATTTCGCCCATCAGGACGACATTCTCGCCGCGAACAAGATCAAAGCATCGGTCGTTTGTGTTCTCCACCAACAAATTGGCTGCACGAGGGCCGTGAGAACAGCCAAACAGGAGGGCATCGACTTACCAAACTGGTCGTACGATCGTAGTACGCCGACGTGCTTCTTGCCGTCCCGAAGAATAATGAGGACCTTTTCTGTGGACCGAAGCGTGTGAGTGGGGTAGAGACGGGGAACGCACACATACTGTCTACACAGTCAACAAGCGACCCCGATGTGGTGAAGGGGACGTGGGACAGAATTGTATCGGGATCCATGGCGTCAAGGTACCCTTGAAGACGTTGCAGCGGAGGCGGCGGCAGAGACAGTACGATCGATGGACGTCGATTTGGACGCACGTGGACAACGCGTCTCCACGCCCTTGTCGTTCTCCATTTTATGCGGCTGCAAGTGTACGTTCCTCCTGTGCGACAACGATGAGCTCCAGGGCGACAATGCGTCCAAGCTCTGTCCCTCTTGGGCATCTCAACACATGCATTTCGAACATGGACTTTGCCTGTAGAACTGTAAGGCTGCCAAAAAGCTGTGTTCCTCGCTCACGTATCTGTCTAGCTCGAGTCCACCAATGCAACACTTGCTGCTTCCACCAACGACTACTCGCGTCTAGCGCGAGTGTTGCAGTCCAAAAGGCATTTCGACCTCGTATCGGAGCATGACATTCGTGTCGCTCGTGCGCACTTGCAAGCCGAGATTGCGCCCCAGCTCAAGGAGCTGATTCTGCGAGCCGAGGACGCAATAGACAAGGACGAGCGCCGCGTCCAGTCACTCAAGAGTAAGGTGAGACGGCGACGTTTACGCCAAGGGAAGCTGAATCTTTCTGCAGGCACGCCAGCAGCATTTGCGGCTTGAGCAATTCGCCCAGATCCACCAGATCACACTGGCAGAGTTGCGAGGCGAACGACTCCAGTCCAACACCCAGCCATCGGAAGAAGATCCTCAATTGCGAGACATTCAACAGCTTCAGTCGCGGCTGGAAGCCCTGCAAAACAAGCGTCTCACTATGCAGCGTGATCTGGCGACGCTTGAGAAGCAAGCTCGGTGAGGCGTACGCCTTGGCCATGTACAGTAGTGTATTTTAGAATGGATAGCCAACGTCACTTGAGTAGAGTAGCATGGACAGACGACGGTACTCGAGTGGGCCTAATGAGGCGCTCTGCAACCAGAATCCAACACAAACCACTGCACCAGCATACCCTCAATAAACTGTGCAGCTATACATTCTCTCCCTACACACCTCAACTCGCTAAATCTGTGCGTCATAGTCTAGTGGTTTGCGTACCACGACTCGCGCCAATATCGCGTAGTTGGTTATCGCGTGGGACTTAAGCGCCTAAGTGCACTGCCTCGAGCAGCACGTGATCTTATCCTACACTTCGATTTCGAAGTCTTCCCATTCCGTAAGGAGTCCTGAGTTCGACTCTCAGTGTTGGCAGCATTGTATGACTGCACTTTTTTTTGCCATCGTTGATCTTTATTGGAGCACAGCCATGGCGAGCCTACAGTGCAAATGTACACAAGGCAGACTTTGCCAATTCTTTTTCATCATGATATCGTATTTGTGGGTCGCAACGTCACATTATGGAGTGAGAAGGCGTTTGTGCGTAAAAGTACAGGATCATGTAGGGTATAAGTCCATTTTTTGGTGGAAGCTTTTCGTGGCAGTCAGGTACGATGGGGTGTATTGTGCTCCTCGGCATGCTTGATTAGTGCTGATGCTCTCGGCAGCGTCTGCTCGTCGGTGGCTGCGGCGTGATGATTGCCATCCTGCACTTTGCCGCCTCCAGCCCCGCCTGCAATGGTGGCTTTGGCAATCGTGGGGTCATAGGTGCCGCGAGTGTCGATGGAATACTCGTCCAGAAGAGGCTTGAAGATGTATATGCCCGTTCCCACGCCGAGGAGCGAGGCAAAAAAGAACGGCATAAGGCGCTGTGTGTACGACATTGTTGGGTGGAGGCGAGTGCGGACCAACCAGGATGGATGATTTTTCTATTATTCATATGCATGTGACGGACTCGGTCCGCGTCGAAAATGTGGACCGTTGGTCCGCCACACTCCTTTGTCTCCCATCTGTCACCATGTCGCTTCGAGTATTGAGGACGACAAGCACAAGTGCATGGAGAGCATCAAGCACATCCCTTGGACGGGCTACAAGCATAGCATGCCCGACGGGCGTGGCGCCTCGCAGGAATCAGTCGGCAGCTCACCCAACCACATCCTCCTATCGAGGACTGAGCCTGTCGTCCCGACAGGTGGTACGGGCCCGAGCAGCCGACCCCTTCCATCACGGCCAGAGACGAACCATGTTCATCCAAACCGAGTCAACGCCCAATGAGGACTCTCTCAAGTTCCTGCCGGGACAGAAGGTGATGGAAAGCGGCACGGCGGAATTCCTCGACACACGGAGTGCCATGAAGTCGCCATTGGCCAAGAATCTCTTTGGTATCTCGGGTGTCAAAGGCGTCTTCTACGGGCCAGACTTTGTGACTGTGTCGAAGGATACAGACCACCAATGGTCGATTCTCAAACCAGAGATCTACGCCAACATTATGGAGTTCTTCAGTGCGGGGCACGACCTTTTCCCCGATCCCGAGAGTCAGCAGGGTAGCACAGATACCATGATTCTCGATACAGATTCGGAGACGGTGGCAATGATTAAAGAACTCCTCGACACGCGTGTACGCCCGGCTATCCAAGAGGACGGTGGCGACATTGAGTATCGAGGATTCGGCGAAGACACAGACGGAATCGTGCGCCTGAAGCTGAAAGGGTCGTGCCGTGGATGTGACTCTAGCACTGTGACGCTCAAGACAGGGATCGAGCGCATGCTCATGCACTACATTCCGGAAGTCAAGTCGGTCGAGCAAGTCCTTGATCCCGAGGAGGAGGTACAACTTGCCGAGTTTGCCAAGCTCGAGGCCAAACTGGAGAAGGACAGACAACAACGCGACTCTGAACGTGCCAGAGGCTTCTCACTATAATGATGAGCACAGTGCACGGTCTCTTGCGTAGACACGAGGTTTTCGTCTTCCGAGTATCGTGTGGATTCTCTTTCTAGCGACGCCGGACCTTGGGCGTCCGTTGCTGGGCATCGATGCTTTTTCTCCGGCATACCCTACCAGTATCCACTACCGGCATCGACGCTCATTCTCCGGCATCCTCCAACAGCATTGACGTCCATCTTTTCCCTTGCATTCCAACGTCACAGCACCGCATTCGTTTGATCTGCGGGTAGAATCGCACTCCATATTTGTCTCTCTCTCCATATTACCTGCCTTGGAAGCGTCTCTCCACTGCGTACGCTACTGCTCTTTCATGCACGATTGATTTTAGATAATGAAATGTACAATGGCCACAATCTAATCATGTTCACGCTTTGACTTGTGTTTCTTTCTCTTCTCCTCATCCTCGGTTGACTTGTGTTTCTTGTGTTTCTTTCTCTTCTCCTCATCCTCGGGTCGATCCACTTGGCGTGATCCGGCAGGTTGACTAACGCCTAATCAGAAGACACGCAAAGAATTTATGGCACTACTCACAAGAAGCCTTTCAATTTCCCATGTGGCTGCTGGTGTGTACGCTTGTGAATCTGTTCGGGGTCTGGGTGCGCAGCGGACCCTTTGCCGTGCGAACTGGTGATGTCTTGCTTCATGGGTGCATCGAGCACAAGCTGGAGGTACGTCTTGATGGGGAGGGGTGCTGTAGCAGGGGTGTAAGTTCATTCCTGGTAATTCGTTGATCGACAAAGACAGTGTCTCTTTTGAGGAGATGATCACGCCACAGACGTGTCTGTGAACAGATGGCCATACCACAGACGTGTCTGTGAACAGATGGTCATACCACAGACGTGTCCGTGAACACATAGTCGTACCACAGACGTGTCCATGAACACATAGTCATACCACAGGCGTGTACTTGTGCGAATGCCACTCCACGCACACATCCATGAACAGGCGAGCATACCGCAACCCATCCCTAGACACAACCAGACCACGACCACTCACAATATTCGTACTGGCCGGCATCGCCGGTGGGCACCATTACTTGCAAACTGTCCATCTCTTCATTTCCTGCGTCTTCCAGGCCGCCCGCTTCGTGCGTCAAAATGTCATTACCCGATGCCATGCCGATGAGCTGCGTAGATGAATCGTCCTTGGCCTTCCCTTTGGCGCTGTGTCGTTGACGAAGAGAATAGTACTGTGTCTGTGTTGTGCCTTTTCCTCGAAGCGGGCGGTCCACTTTGAGGTGAGCGAGCTTGCCAGAGGATTTTCCAGACGGAAGGGGGATCACCACACCATCCAGACGAGACGGAGGGACCTGTAGGAAGAGGGAGGATCAGAAAAGGGTCTGGAAAGGGAAGAACACACATACCCCATCGGGGATCTTGATGCACCAGAGCTCGTTTCCTTCTGCTGATTCCAATGCACTATAGCTAAAGGACGAAAGCACATCCTGTGAGTGTGTAGCAAATTCGTAGCCTTGGGGAGGCTCGAATGGAAGCTTTTCGCCGTGTGAGGGTCGCGGAGCTTGAGCTTGCTGTGGAAGAGAGGCCTGTGTCGCCTCTGAGTCTGAATCAGCCTCGGATTCAGACCATGCACTGGACGAAGAGGAGGAGGACATGATCGTGCTGTCGCCGCTTCTTCTCGTTATGTCTGGGCGTAGTAACATGGGACCGCGTTCACTTTTTTGTGCCAAAAATTCTTGTGCGCGTGACTTGCAAGGAAGAAGTGCAGATGGACCTGTGCCTCGTCTCCCTACGACGACATCATGATGCTCGGAGCCTTTCGTCCGTCGCCAACGTCACTGGGCGGGCTGCTATGGTACGTGGAGACAGTGCTGTCTGCTTTTCACTGACGTCTTTACCATTGATCAGGAAAGTTCCCTGGCGACTGTCTGGGCCTCGTAAACAGCGCGTAAGGGAACGTCTTCGCAATGTAGACGATGTCATTGCGACTATCGAAAAGAGCGGCGTAGCCTGCAAGTCGCTCGATAGGGCCTTGGCGCTTCCTAAGGAAAGCGAGATGCCTGCTCGGGATAAGTATACAGTATTCAACAGGAACAGTCGTGGCTTCCGCAAAGGCATCCATAAGGTATGTGATTCTCTCGGTCGGCCGTGCGCATTGCTCATGGATTTTTGTAGGTGCCCAAGTTCACACGGATCACGCAGAGGACAAATCCTCGTGGTTTCTAAAGCGCAGGGTGTTTTTGCTGTGGTAAAGAACGGTGTCTTTGTCAACCGTGTATACTCGGGGCTCCTTTCCCTTTGCATGGCGGCGTTCTGCCGACTATCCCATTTGCTTGTCGCTCTTGGACTCTTCTACTTGTATCGCCATTGTGTGCCCCTTTCGTTTTGCACAGCGTTCCGCCCTGCTCACATTGGAAAACCTCTGTGTAGAGTAAACTCGCAACCCGCCTCCTCTTTACACTTTACACTCGCAATCCTCCTCGTTGCCCTTCAAGAAAATTCTTTGCAAGGGTTGGTCTATCCACATATACACTACACTTTCTTTGGGCCGTTCACACTACCTCTTTGGGCCGTTCACATCACCCCCTCTGTGGGTCGTTGACACCCTCTGCGGGTCGTTCACATTACCCCCTCTGTCGGCGACAGTCGATACACACTGTTAGACTTTCCAGCTTGTACCATACATGATCCAATGTCATTTGTTTGCACGGCACTGTGCAGTGTGGTTGATGTACATGGCATGGAGCATCTCTACTATACATATGTGAAGGGAAGGGATCCACGGGCAAAGTGTGCAGGCAGCAAAGTGCACTACCATGTCGCTTTGCGTACGCCAGGGATCTCACCGTCGCGTGCTTTGAGGCGGAATTGGTACTACATCCGACGGTGATGAGCGCCAAAGCATAAGGAAGCGAAACCAGAACTCACTCTGCAGAGACCGAACTCGGTCAGGATCCCTCGGCCACGGCCTGTTTCCGTGCATCGTTCCTTGACGGCAGCGGGACGGCTGTTTGTGGGAAACTGATTCAGCTGTAGCTGGGCTTGGTGGCGAACGCGGAAAGGAAGGGTCGTGTTGCGAGCAACATACTTGAAAGCCCTACGCAGAAGCTCGTGCGATGCAACAGACTGTCTCTTAGACATGTCCCGACTGAGAAGAAAAGGTGTGTCAGAGGATACTCGCTAGACATTCGCGTCACATACAGGACACGAGCATTGGGGCGCACTGGCATAACGGCGACAGGTCAGGGATGTGAGCGAGCGAGTGAGTGAGTGAGTGAGTGTGTGTGTATGGCCGATAGCCGTGTGTGCGTATGGACGACGACGACCTGTTGGCGACCAACGTTGGCGACATACGTTTTTTTTGCTGCGCGTGCCATCCATCTTCTCTCCGTTGTCCGCCGTGCGCCGCCACACAACGCCACCGGCCGAAAGAAATTGTGGACCAATGAGACAAACGCGTTGAATCCTGCCTGTATGTACGGCGTCGAGGTCGCATGATTTCCTGCCAACCACCAACCATCATCCTGTGACTCGGTCGTTTGCTTTCACAAGAGAAGACCTTCTCGTAACACATCTGCGCTCAGCAATTCACAGTAGTGTATAATGTGTGTGAGTGCACGCCATCTCACCGCACGCTCGGCCACATTGCAAGCCGTCACAGCAGCGGCCGCCTCCACAACAGAGAGACACCTACTGTGGCGAGGACCTCGGTTCCTTTCGAGTCGGGCACTTTACTCGTCATCGTCATCGTCATCTCCATCGTCATCGTCGTCGCCGTCGTCGTCGTCGACTCTTTGCAATGACAGCAGGCGTCTGCGACGAACAAACAGGACTTTCTCCTCTACATCCTACAGAGGCGCCCCACCTGCACCGCACCCGGAGCCCGCTATAAGTCGACCCCTCGATACGCCACCGAATCCCATACCGCATCCCGGAAAAGTCAAATCTCCTTCTGGGAATACTCATGGTTCTTGGCTGTCTCACGAAAAGGATGCGACTGCGTCCAATGAATCGAGTGCTTCGACATCCCAAGAGGCTTCGTTATCCTCGACATCCCAAGAGGCTTCGACTTCGACATCCAAAGAGGCTTCCCATTCCGGAGACAAGGACGAGGCATGCCAAAGTCTATCGCCATCGTCGCCATCGGCACCTCGAACACAGGCCAAGCCGGGGTACGAGGCACGCCAAGAGGAGCTGGGCAGGGGACAGGACCAACAGGGCAAGGCTGTGCCCCCCGAAGTAGTCAATAAGCCGTCCATTGGACGTAAGGGAAGCGGGAAATTCAAGGCACAAAAGGCAGCACTGACGCTGGTGAGTGGAGTGGAGACTTCGCAGGACACATGCTGATATATCCCCTAGACGCCGGAAGCACTCGAGCGCGTGCGATCACTTCTTGACTCGAATGGCGGACCTCGTCTGTTACGGATCGGCGTGAAGAACAAGGGATGTGCAGGCATGAGCTACCATCTGGAATATGTCACGCCCGACCAGGCAGGCAAGTTCGACGAACGAGTCCGACAGGATGGCGTCGAGGTTCTCATAGACAGCAAGGCACTCTTTAGTATCATTGGCTCGGAGATGGACTGGCAAGAGGACCGATTGTCTGCCAAGTTTGTGTTCAACAATCCCAATGTCACAGAGTCATGTGGGTGTGGGGAGTCGGTCCGCTTTGGCTAATGGGAAGAACATGTATAGATAGACACTGGTGTACTTCAATGGAGCTGCGCAGCGGCTATTGCACTTTTGATGATGGGTGGTTTTGTGCAATGTCAGGGTAAAAGTGAAGTGTGTATGTGGGGGAGGGTAGAGGCAGTTAGGGAAGTGACGGAGAAATAAAGGTGACAAGAAGTGACCGAGAAGTAAAATCTGGCAGGGGAGTGCCTGAAGGATTAAAGTTTGACAGAAAGTGACCGAGAAATAAAAGGATGGCAAGAATGGTTGAGTCGTGGTTAGGGAAATGAAAAAGGGTGACAGGAAAAAGCACATGGAGGGGTTCTGTGAGTTGTGGTTCTCATGGGTCTTGGCAACAACAAATGCGCACACGGTTGGTACAACAATGACAAATGTATTCTCATCTAGTGGCTGCAAACACTTGTGCTGTTTTCCACGCCAACCACCTACCTATACAGAGGGGCAGACACTCGCTATATGGAATACATGAACATACGATTCATGGTCAAGAATGTACAGGTTGAATTATAGCGCGGCATGTCCAAGGCGCTGGCAGCACACCACACCACAAGGCCCTATAGGCATCCTCCTCAGCAACACAGGACTACTGCCGATTGTAAGTCACGCACCTCATACATTACGTCTTTGCGTCTTTTGTATCTTGTGCACGCTCTGTGTCAGTGGAATCTTCACGCAAGAGACCAACATTGTCCATGTCGTAGCCATTCTCACGTAAGTACGCTAGACAAGAGAATGAGCAAAGTGTGAAAACACACACACACTCACTCACCGTGAAACTCGGCGTCAATCTTGTGCATGCCGTCCTGAACGACGGGGGGGATGCAGAAAAATACAATGATGGCCGACAGAATAGCAAGTCCCGAAGCGATGTAAAAGGGTCCTGCAAAGTAGATGTTGGCATCTTCACCTTTTGGACCTGCTAGATCGGCCTGAATCTCGGGGTAGGCGTATGTTCCAGAGAAAGCACCGATCTTTCCAATGCCGGCGGCAATGCCATAGAACGTGCCACGCACGGCGCTCGGAGCCACGGCCTTGCTTGCGAGAAGACCCAAGTTGTTTCCTGCACCAAACTAGACGTTCGTCAGTATCGGCAAATTGTGCGTGACAACAAACTTACCTCGCCAAACGCGACAAACAGCCCGTACAGAATGACCAAGCCGGGAAGATTATTGCGCAGGGAGCCAAAACCACCCGCCAGGCCGAAACCGAGTGCTGCTTGGCACAGAAGCCCAATGAGCATGGTATATTTTGGGCCAAGGCGGTCACACACCAGTGCGCCACAGACGGTGCCAGGAATATAAAAGACATTGATCAACGTAGACCAACCGAGCGTCTTGAAGAGATCACCATCGGGCACGATCTGATCCACAAAGTAGGATGAATAGATTCCAGCAGGGTAGGCGACGTAGTCGTAGATGAACCAAGCAATGCTCACGGCTGCGAGGCGCCACCAGTACTTTTTGATGACCAGCAGCCACGGCACGTTGCGCTTGATGGCGCCCTTCTTGTAGTGTTCTGGCTCGTCCATTTTGACGCGGAAAAAGAGCACTACAAGGGGCGGAATGGCACCAAGGCCCAGAGTGAGTCGCCAGACCCATTCCAGATGGTTCTCGCCAAAAATATTGTAAAGAATGAACGCGACAAGGGCGGCCGCCACAAATCCAAGGTCGATCATGGTGTTGGTGGCTATGACAAAGTACATCTGCTGGCGGCGAGGGTTGACATCCTTGCCTTCTGTGTTCTCGGAGCAGGCCACGGACCCTGCCGGGTATTCTGCACCAATGGCAATGCCGATCAGGAAGCGGTATGCCTCCAGTGCGGCAAACAGTCCTTTCACGCTCGCCCCCGCCCCCCAAGCGCCCGAGATGAGGACACTGAAAAGCGCCAACCAGAGACTAGCGAAGATCATACCAAACTTGCGGCCAATCTTGTCGGAGGCCACGCCAAATACAAGCATACCGACGACGGTGCCTGCGAAGGCGAGTGAGTTGAAGAGCTCTGTGAAGTTGCCCAGCTGCCCATCCTGTCCCTTCTGCTTGAGGTTCTGCTTGAGGATCGTAGTCACGGGACCACTGTTGGCATTCACGTAGCCATCACTGAACAGAGCCGCTCCGCAGGCAAAGATAAGCGCCACAGGTCCGAGCCCTTTTTTCCTGTGCTCAGGTCGCTCAGGTCGCACGATGGGGCTGTCTATGCGGTCCGAGTGCTCCTCGTCCACATCTCGTATATGAGGCTTTTCATCCACAACAGTAGTGGGCGACGCAGCGTTTTCGAGCGAGGACACCATCGTGAGATGATGGTTTACCGACGTGAGAGGCACAAACGTGGACTTTTTACGCCCCGTGGCGGTCACTGCCTAATTCCTTCATTCAGGTACACAAGCTTAGTGAGGAGTAGGAAGCGTGTGCACTAGTGCCTTGGATGCATACTGTGGAAGCGCCTCGAGAGCAGGTCTCTCATGTAGTGCCCAACCACGTGTCTGCGTTATCTAAGTGCCCGGCGGAGGGGTGATGGAACGTGGACAAACGGCGGATCGTGCGGGAAGAGAAGGAACAAACATGACAAGAATACATGGAAGATGTGTAGAATACAATGAGACGGGAAGATGTGCCGAGAAGTGTGCCGGGAAGTGTGCCGATCAAGATGAAGTGTACCTGGGCGGGGGGTGGAGGTGTGCCGAGCGGGATGGAGTTGTTTCGAGCGGGGTCGTGCATAGTGGAGCAAGTTGACTTGCTAGATGGACGTATTTCGTGGGCGATGGATGTGTGTCGAGTGAGAAAGGTAGCCAAGAAAGTAAGGTAAATGTCTCGCCGAGTGGATCCCGAGTAGACCTCCCAATGTATCTCGAATGGACCACCCAATGTGTCTCGAATGGACCTCTTATCGTGTTCCAAGCAGACCACCCAATGTGTCTGGAGTAAATCTCGTAACGTTTCTGGAGTAAATCTCGTAACGTTTCTGGAGTAAATCTCGTAACGTTTCTGGAGTAAATCTCGTAACGTGTTTCGAGTGAATTCCGTAACGTGCCTGGAGTGAATCCCGTAACATGTCTCGAGTGAACCTCCCAATGCACCCCGAGTAGATCTCCCAATACCCCTAGTAGACCTCCTAAGTAGACCCCCCAAGCGGGTCGCATGCCTCATGGAGCCTTGGGCGAGTCCTGCTTGGCATCCTTGGCGGGCGTCGTAGGAATAGGAGCGGTAGCACCGGAGATGAGATCTACACATCTTCGTCAAAAGGAGCTCTGGACGGACACACACACTTGTCGACTTACCTTCAATGGAAGACTCGAGAGCATCGATGCGGTCGCACATCTCCTTCATCCTCGTCTCGACCTGAGAACTCATTCCTTCGAACCTGTTCTCCAACTGGTCCAAGACACCGTCGACCCAGTCTGTGAGTTCGTGTGGACTGCTGATCTCGATGTTTTGCATGGGCGCTGTGGATGCGGAGGCTGGTAGTGCCGAGATGTCTGTTGCAGAAGGGAGTGCATCCTCCTTGGACCCACTGGCTGCCTCGAGTGCCGGCTGGAGGGGGGACAGTGCGGCCATGCTGCGTAGCGGTCGGTGTGGATTGACGTGAGTTAGAGGAACACACGCTCCAGGGTAGACGCGCTTGCTACACGTGCCTCTGAAAATTCGCCAAACAAAACCTGCCCGGTCCTGCGACCGACTCTTTTCCCCTCGAACAATACCACGAAGACACAAAAGTTAGGGCCTGGATTGCTCCCGTTCCAGGTCCTCGTTCCCGTCTTCAAGAGAATCGCACTCTTCTCCGAAGAGCCTGGGACGAGCATGCCTTGTTCTGGTGGTGTCTTGCTATGCCAAGTTGTCTAGTCGCTCCGGTGATACGGTGGATCGCGCGAGCATTCGTTGCACACTGCTTGATCGGAAGATGAGCGCTTCGTGCGCTCTCTCTTGACAGCGGTAGAGCAGGAGCATGATTCACCGACTCTTTGAGTGGGCAACAGCGTACGGCACCTACATTTGTGTCGTGGTTTCGTCGTTGATGTGAGTATGGATCCTGTTCGATCGTGATGAGTAAAAAGTGTCGCCCCAAACTGTATCTCGATGATGATTGACCAATATCAATCAGCCAAACACGATAATTTCTGATTTTACTTGCTTTTCAAATGGACATGAACTGACCTTTGCTTCGCAGGCACCGTCTCCGAACATAATGTACTGCTTTTCTTCTAATAGTATCAATTTCCTGCGTACGAGTATGCTGGCGATGACTGTCGTTTAAAAGAGGAGGGGCCCCTGATGGACACGCTTGTGGTGATGTAGTGAGCATCGTCCTGATAATGTGTGTAGTGTGAAAATTGTGTGTCAACAAGTGTGTCGGATCTGTAGAACGTCCCTGCCGAGACCTTGCAGAGCATAATTGAAGCGAAAAGAATGTGTCCTTCCGTTCAAGATAGAATGGGAATGGCCTAGTGTCTCTCATTTAGGACACGGCGAGGAATACAGGTAGAGAGGTACATGCCCAGAAAAGAATGCCTGTAATGGAAAGAAGAAACGCAACTATTCTGTTCCAGAAGAAACGCAATTATTCTGTGGACTTTGGTGGCTTTCTTGCCAGATGTACGTTTTAAGTAAGAAAGACGCCATTGCGAGGCATCGCAAGATCACGAAGATGCTCACATAAACACAAGTGTGATTCGATTGTCAATCTCATTGTACAGAACTCTCTTTTAGGATTCTGGCCAACCAGAATAGAGCAATATTCGTACACAACTCCGATTGCCACGGTGGGTCGGACGGAGTAGTCTCTAGTGAGACGCCATGCACTCTCACCAGAGCGAGTCGTCCGAGCGGCTACATGACATTTTTGTGATCATTGCCAAACCGAGCTGTTGCTAAAGTGCTCAGTCTCAGCGCTCATGGCGTCTTGTCCGGGCTGTGTTTGTTCCGCTGTAGAGGCATGATGGCCGTTTCACGAAAAAAAAAGACGTCTTTGCGCAAACCACAGGATTACTGTGTACTTTGAGAAGGATCATGCTAGGTGTCCTTTGAGAAGCAGATTACTGAGGTGTACTTTGAAAAGGATCATGCTGAGGTGTACTTTGAGAAGCAGATTGCCGAGTTATACTTGGAAAGAACACATTGCAAAGTCGTATTCCTGTGCGAACTTGTTCTTGTTAGAAGTACATTGCTGCTTATGTAAATGTGACAAGCATACTGCTATTGTGTGGTCCGTCGCTGCGTCATTGCCCTGCTCCGAAAATGGCGGTTTCTCACGACACACCGTGCTCGTAGGCATTCTGCTTGGGACGCTCCCCTTCCTTGGGCGACTCTGTCATGGTGACCGTGCCAGCGCCGTTTCGTTGCTTGTGTGTACATGAGTCGTGGTGCTCGTGGCTGCGCTGTTTTCCTTTACGGCGTGCTGTACGCTTCTTTTGCAGAGACTTGGATGCGTGTGCTTTGTCAGAGGAGCCATCTGAATCGGATGGCTCGTCACTCTCATCACTCGCGTCCGAAGATTCCTCGGAGGATTCATCAAACGCCTTTGGTTTATGGTATATGCAGCAAACTACAAGGAAAGACAGTCAGTTGCTTCTGAGCGAATTCGTAGTCAGACGCACTCTTGCTCTTCTTCTTGCCCATCCCCTCATTATCCACTGTCTCGTCAGTCCAAACGACATGTCTTGTGTTGCCGCCACCGCGCAGACGAAGAACGCCGCTTGGAGACGCCGCACGCTCGTCTTCGTCCTGTGACGAGCTGTTTTGTGGCGTCGTTACGGTCTGGGACCCTTCCCTCACTTGAGGTCTTTCTCTCGTACTCATCGTGTCGATTGGATCGAAGCAGGTCGAGGTACGAAAGGGAGAGATGGCAGAAGTGTCTGGCTCGTTTAAGGACGAGGGAGGCAGACGACAGAAGCGCTTCGTCTGGCTGTTCGTGTGCTGTGCCATTTTGTTTGCACGGCCGACAAGCACAGAGCACTTTCTACGCTCAGCTCGTCGACGCGTCGTCTAGTGTCTGCAAGATCTTGTCAAAGCTGGTATAAAACTAGTGGTAGTTCGTGTTGATCTTTTTTGAGGAGCCAGCCCACTACACGATCATGCCAAATGGCTCGTCAACGCATCACCAGCCTGGTACGCCAAGGAGCTGGCAAGCTCTCACAGCAAGCAGCTATGAGCAGGCTAGTCGTGTCACATACTGCAAATGTGTCGGGTCTTTGCACGACACTTAGACATCGCTCCAGACGCAATGTGGAGCGGTCCTCGTCGTCTACGCCGCTTCGGTTCTTTTCTTTTAAAGACGTGGGTCGGAATCCACTCGAACATACAGACCAACCAAGAAATGAGTTGAGAGAAATCAAGTCTCTCATACAGGCGCTCAGCGCTACAAACAAGCGGGTGGAAAAGGAAGCCATTCTCCAAGCTCACCCAGCGCTTCGCGAATTGTTGCTGTTGTGAGTATGGTGTTTGGATGGGCACAAGTAACGTCAGTACTGACATGTGTAGCATATACGATCCTAATGTACGCATGCACGTTCGTCCTTCGAGTGTGATGAAACACTTGCTGCGATTGGATACACATGATTCGCTGAGCACACTTTCGTCACAGAATTCGCACCACACACTCATGTCACAAGATTGGCAGCACAACATTTCGCAGCAAGGATCGCAGTGCAAGGTTTCACAACCAGATACATTGAGCACTCCTTTGCAACCACCTCCACAGAATACAGCTCCACAACATAGCACCATGCAAAATCTTCCAGCACAGCCGACCGACACGCTCCGCTTGCTGGATATCTTGAAAATCTTGGATGCACGGCATGTCACCGGGCATGCCGCACTGGACCTTCTCGTTTGGTATGCCAGGGAGGCGGGGGCTTTAGAAAGCAAAGATCTCACTGATGACGATCAGTTGACACTTCTGGATGTGCTCTTGCGGTGTTTGGATCGTAATCTGCGAGTCGGCGTGAATACAAGAATCATTTCGTCAGCGTACAAAGTGGAGTCTGCGTCTGATGATCATTTCACACCCTTTGGTGTGGCTCTAGGCAAGTCCATCTCGGTCGAGGATCTGGGACGGCTGTTTGAAAACATTAGTGATGTGGACGAGCGAGGCCAAGACTGGTGGTTCATCAGTCGAAAGCTGGACGGAGTGCGCTGCATCATCGTTGTCGAAGTCGAAATGTCGTCCATGTCCGCGTTTTGCGAGTCACAAAAGCTCCAAGTGACATCTGTTCGCGCCGTGTCGAGGAGCGGCCGCCCCATAAGAACGCTAAGTATCCTCCTAGAGCAAGTGCGAAAGGGCGTTTCACAGAGCGTTCACGTTCGACAAGTACTCCAAGATGCAGCTGAAAAGGGCCAACAACTCGGTCCTGCAAACAAGCCAGGTACGGCGACCATCTACATGGACGGCGAGGTCTGTGTACTTCGAGAAGCTACAGAGAAAGACAAAGTCACAGGCCAGGGATGTGTAGGGCAGTCAGAAAGTGAAGCGCCTCCCCCTCTGGTTGAAGACTTTGCGGGCATTGTCGGTCCTTTGAAGCGCAAGAACTACACAGTCCCGAATCCTGCCTACTTTCCTTTTGACATGCTCACCTACGATGAGTTCCACTACTGGAGCTCTGACACAGCACGCTTCTCACATGCACCGTTCTGGGTACGTAAACAGCGTGTAGAGGAGTTTGTCAAGGAAAGCGAGGAGAAAGCGGGGCGGGGTCCAAGCGCCGTCATCCGGTCTTTGGAGCAAGTGCGAGTCTGTACGGTGGACCAGGTGCGAGTCTGGATGCAACGGGCCATCGAAAACGACTGGGAGGGGCTTATTCTACGTAGAGGGAATGCTTACGAAGGCAAGCGCAGGTACGTCGAATTGCTCGAGTACGATATGATCTGATAGCATCCATGGACAGTAATTCCATCCTCAAGATTAAACAGTGGCGTGAGGAGGAGTACACGGTACATGATGTGCAAATGGCGGAAATGCGTCTGCCTGTAGGTCAAAGGTTTGCGCAGCGGCATGCCTTGTCCAGTGGGTGTAGATGGAGCGAGACGGACATTGGCCTGATGAAATGACTCTTTGTAGGCGTACTCATCTACCACAAGGGCATGCCTGTCCATGTGGGCTCTGGATTCACTGCAGAGCAGCGTCTGCGCTATGCTGCGCAACCATCGCTGATCGTGGGAAAACAAATCACTGTTGCGTGTGAGTGATGTACAGATGTATATGTATACGACGCTCACGTCGTCGCAGACTTTGAAGAGTCGCGAGGCGCCAAGCGGCTGGGCGATGACGAATGGAGTCTTCGATTTCCCCGTGTCAAGGCCGTGTGGGAAGACGGCAAGCGGGATGTGTGAGAGAGCCAAACGCAAGAATCGGGGCTTTGCAAGCCTTGAGAAGAAGAACAAGGGCCAGTGAAAAGCCAACAGGAGAGGTTCATCTACGTGGCAGGACAAGAATATGAAGCTCGTCGTGGCAGGACAAGAACATGAAGCACTTTGTGGCAGGACAAGCGTGTGAAGCACTTTGTGGCAGGACAAGGATCAGTGAAAAGTCAGTCGCAGGATGTGCATCTGAAAGAATGCACGGAGCTTCAGTGGCAGAGCAAGCGTATTTGAAAGGGTCCATGAAGGACAAGCAGCGAGTGTCCCCAAACGCAAAAGACGTACACACCATCACACATACGGTCAAATGTAACACTATATTGTCATACAACTCATGCAGAAAAGGGCGCCAGTCGAGTCTGTGCCTTGTCGCTCTGGGTGCGCAAGTCATACTCGCCATTCTGGTGGTGTGGGCGTGAGAAAGACATCCATCACACTTTGCATCATCACATACCTGTGTAATATACCGAACCCAGGCTGTAGAAATAGAATGAGATCATGTCACACAAAATACCCCTTGTCACTTACGCAGAGCTTGATAGCCAGACTTTTCCACAATTTTCAGGTACCTGACCTGAATGCCCGACACGGTAAAGTAGGGGATCTCGAACTTGATGTTGATGGGGACGCGTCGATCGAGAACCTCGTCTGGTGGATGTGAGAAAGGAAGCGCAACACCCTGAAAGGCACTCACCATTCTTCACACTAGGAAGACCAAAGTGTGCCCTCATGAGGAACTCGCGTCCACCCCCGAGCTGCTTGATCTTCCACACCATGGCCGACTTCTCGGGGGCATAGTGAACGGAGCCCGTGGCGGCGCGGAACTTGGGTGAATCGGCGTCGTCCGGGACGGGGACGTAAATTTCGACATTGTTGGCGGTCGATCGTCGCTTGAACTGTGCTTTGCACTTGACAAGGAACTCGATGCGACTGCCCTCGTGTCGCTCAACGACGGCCTCTGCCCAGATCAGCGGCTTGACTTGTGTGCTCAACCTATAGCTCATCAGTTCGAATTCTCCGTCGGGGGGGATAAAGCTGATCGTTCTGTCGTTTTCGAAGCGCGACAGACGCACACATTGGTGGAACTTGACGTCCTCCATTTCGATCGATTTGCCCCGCGACGCTGAGGAAGAAGCGCACAGTAAGCATGGGTACATCTCTAGGGCTTATGTTCCCACATACCTCTGCCTGTGCTTTCGAACATCACTTTGTCATTCAGACCGAGACGCAGTTCGGGCATCCCCGACAGGTAGCACTTCATCTTGATGGCGCCGAGGATCTCGCTACGAACAACATTGCCATTTGCATTCACCAGCAAGTTCACAGACTCGACGACGTCCAAGAACACCTCATTCTTTCTATACCGGATGCCCTCGCTGCGCCAAGAGACCGCATTTGTGACGGCCATCGGTGGACGTGCTTGGATCTCGAGTTTGTGTGATTCTTGTGTGATGTACCTGGGAATGTATGAGCGCCAAGGCGTCAGTGAAGCGAATTGTAAGAACATACTCTTGTAAGATCTTGGACTCTGTCGTTTGCGGGTAGCCAAAATCCATCATCTCATCGAGGAGCTCATAGATGATCACGAAGTTGTCTCGAATACTCTCTTCCTCGAGCTCCTTGAAGTACTCTTCCAAGACCGATGCCAACTTATGGAGAAACAACAAGATCTCCGCCGCATTGGAATTCCGTCTCGAAAGTGCAAGCACTGCACGATGGTGAGACGATAAAAGAGAGTCGAGCGTGCCACTCACAGTACAGGTTGTTGTGTCTAATGAACATGTAGTTGATGCCTTCACTGGTGAAACAGGGACTTATGGCGCTGCCGCCGGATTCCTCCTCCATGTCGAGAAGCAGCGGCAGGAAGCGCTCAACAGTGGAGGGTGCGACATCGTCCCTATAGGACCTCTGGATGAGCGACTTGCCTTTGACATCCACGATGGCGAGGAGGGAAGCCATTGCGAAGGAGGAGAAAGAGAAGACTCAGGGAGTCGCAGCGCGCAATGGTCGCACGCACACGCCAGCCAGCAGCAAGCAGCATGTGCGGAGTTCGGGCGAATTTTTTTTGTTACACGCACATACGCACATACACCACACATATACACATACACTCATACACCCACCCACACGATGGCCATGATGGGCAAGAACAAGAACAGCTCCAGACAGTGGGAACAGTCAGAGAGTGAAGTGGAAATCTCGACAGGGTCGTCTGTGTCAGAAAGCGATGACATTGGTTCCGACGAAGGCGTGGACTCCGACGAGAGCTCCAACGAGAACATTGCTCAGGATGCTTCTGCCTCATTCAAGAACCGCAAGTCTTTGAAAGACGAAGAAAAGGAAGACGATGTATATTCTGACGAGAGTGACGAAGACGAAGAAGAAGAAGAAGAAGAAGAGGAGGAGGAAAGAGGATTCGCTCAGTTCGAGGACAGCGACCAAGACAGTCTAGACGAGGACACAGACTCAGAGGCCGACGAAAAGCAAGAAAAGCATCAAACGCCAGAAGCGGCACTGCGGCATCGGATGGAGAAGATTCCATTCTCGTCTCTGGTGAAGGCGCGCAAATCGATACAGAAGAGCGACGAAGAGGACAGCGAGGAGGACGAGTTCGCAGCCGAGGCAGCCGAGGCAAAGCGGAAAAGGATCCAGAAGGAGCTCCTGAAGCGAGACAGCAAGCACGCCCCCACGGAAATGTCGACGAAGAAGCCCATCTCTCGACGTCGCAATGTTGTGGAGACGAGCCACACCGAGCGGCGGGATCCACGGTTCTCATCGCTGAGTGCCTCGAAGCCAAACGCAGGGTTGTTCCAAACTTCGTATGGGTTCTTGGGTGAACAGCAATCCGAAGAGGTCCGCAATCTTCGGTCGATCCTAAAAAAGATCAAGCGCCAGGAAGCAAACCATGCAGGACCTCGAGCCACCAGCGAGGTTGCGCTGAAAATTCGTGCGGAGCGAGAAAAAATCGAGCAGGCGCTCCGTCGAGAAGAAGGACGCGAGAATGAAAGGAAGAAGAGGGAACGTGAGGCGGAGGTGATCCGCCGCGAAAAGAAAGCCATCGAGGAGCGTGTCAAAAAGGGAGGAAAGCCATTCTACCTCAAAGAATGTAAGTATACAAAGCAAAGTCAGGATTTGTCTGATACTCCTCGCCAGCCGACAAGAAAAAGCTCATCCTCCAAGACAAGTTCCAGCGCCTGTCTGAAGACTCTCGGCGTGGAGGGTTGCAGCGCGCTGTGGAGCGTCGCCGCAAGAAGAATGCTGCAAAAGACCGGAAAATGCCTCTTGGAGGCGGTGCTCGCCCCGATGCAGGCTTGGTCCCGCAAAGAAAGCGAATGCCGCAAGGAGAGGCAGAGGGCTCGCGGGGCGGCCACAAACGGGGACGCCGTGGATAGAGCTGCTGGGTTTGAGTGGGCGTTGTGGATGATGAGTAGAAGCCTTTTGTCCAAGATGTCGTAGATGACAAGGAGGGGACAGGCAGAACATCATGAAGAATTGTCTGGGCTGTTCCATACATCGTGGAGGACGTGTAAAGGAGCTGCCTCGTACGTGTAGAGGAGCTGCCTCGTACATATAAAGGAGCTGCCTCGCTATCTGAGACGCCATGAATACTGCATGAATGTAAATTATCACAATGTAAAAGTACAAGTCATTGGAGAAAAGGCCAGGGTATCAAGTGAGAATGGTGGGAGGCAACATTCACACACAGTGTGTGCTTTGTATAGAGCCAGAGAGCCAGTCAGAAGACTGTGGGTCTTCGTATCTGACTGGACTCGCTGAGATTGCTAGGGCCCTGGCGCTGGCGGAGATCGCTCGGTGCCCCTCTGGCACGGCTGGCGCCCGATGCAGCGGCCTGTGATCGCCATGCCTCGACAGTGGGAAGCGATCCAGGAAGCGACGCCGAGTCCGTGTGGGAGAGACGATGTTCAGATGGGTGAAAGACTTTCGGGAAGAGCGGTGGGTCTGTCTCGAAGAACAGCCCACGTTGGGAGTCTGCAGCGATACTTTCGTGCAACGAAGAGGTACCGTCCACCATGGGGGCGTCATGCAGCGCGTTTCCCTGTCCGACGACTTGCATTGTGCCGCGCTTTTCCTCCTCTTCTGGTGGCGGGAATGGCTGGCCAGATGAGGTGATATTGCGAGGAACGAGATTGGGCAACGTTAGACTCCAGTATTGGGGCCACACGTAGCGGTCATGTATATAGCTTCGGACGCGTCCCACAAGGAGCTGCTCAATCTTGGGCACATCTTGCAGCTTTGCTCGCGAGCCTACGAGAGACGTGGCCGAGGCATCGAGGGCAAAGTCGGGGTGGAGGGAGATGTGCAAGTCGTGTCGGGAGCGCAGGGGTGGGTGCATGGACGACTGAGGAAGGACCGTCGAGGCGGCGGTAGAGAAGAGTTCCAGCGCAAGCGTGCCAGAGAATCGATCGATGTTCAGGCCGAGCGAGATGGGCAGGACGGCAAAGCGAGGCTTGGGGAAGTTGATGAGAAGCTTTGTTTCAATGGACACATGGATGCAGTCAGTGTAATCAACGTCCATCTCGATCCGCATTCGTCCCGTGTCATCGGCTGGTCGCACTTTCGCATTACTGAATGTGGGATACGAATCGCCAAAGTGCACATCGATGACCTGGATTGGGTCGAGAAAGGACATGCCGCGGCCGATTGTGCGATCGTTGAGCACCTCCTCCATCCAATCTCGTGCTGTTCGCTGAGGCTGCTCTGCAGATGGCTCTGCAGATGGCTCTGCAGATGTGGACGTCCAGCCGCCGGCCAGGACATCGTGACGGTATCCTGCTAGCGCCTGCGCAAAAATCACATTGACCCAGTCAATCGACTCGCTGGCATGGCTGTCCATTTCGTAGTGGACCTTGGCTAGAATATCGGCCATGACCGCACGAACATTGATGAAACCGTGTGTATGTGCAGCCGATGCAGCGTCCGTGTGGGGAGCCTCCTTGGACGAGATGCTCTTGCGTTTTCTGGACGACCGAATGGGCAGCGACGTGGAGCGTGCACGCTCATGAGACGGAGGTGGCTTGGAGTCCTCGAAGATGATGAAGCGAATGGCAAGCAGGGCGAGCACGATGACGCTCAGCTGGCCGACAAAGAAGCCTTGAAGGAATGTGAGACGAAAACCAAGAACGTATCCTTGGCCACCCGCCCCGGATGGCGTCGGCATGGTCACCATCTCCTCGCCTGGTCGCATGCTGACCGTTCTTGTATGGTTGGGAACAGACTTTAGTACATCTTCCCGATGGCCTAAGCGCACGCACACACGCACGCTTGCACGAACGCACGCACGCAGGCGAGCACGCGTGATAGGCTTCCAGAGTGTGCGTGACGACAAATATTTTCTTTTTGCTTCCTTCACGTCTCTCATGCGACGTCCATGAGTGCGTCCGAGTCTTCGCAAGATGGCAGTGACAGGCTCTCGGGGGGCAAATGGGACAAGATGCTTGCCGAAGAGCAGGCATACCAGCATTTGTCTACTCCGCCCCACGAGATGCCCTCGTGTATGAATCTGTTTGACAATTGGGCCTCGTGCTTCGGTGAGTTGTCTGGACACATGGGATGATAAAACTCACACAGATTCCAGCGCTTGGCAAGCAACTTAAACACATATACCGCTACGGGACGCCGACAGACTGTGCAGAAAAGATGGAAGCCTTCCGCTTCTGTCTCTCGCTGAAAGCACTTTCTCCCGAGGACAGATACGAGGCGTGGATCCAGCGTCGCGCCCAAGTCATGGCCAGCAAGCGTCTGACGCAGAGCAGCGAGGATGTATGGGAAGCGCGAGAGGCGTCTATTGCCCCATCGGACCCACACCCCGAACCAGAGCGCAAGAAGGGATGGTTTTCGTGACCGCAATCATGACTGGCAATGGTCTCGTGGCTAGAAATAGTTCTTGTGACTGGAAATGGTCTTCATGACGGGAAGTTGGTCTCAAGGCTAGAAATGGTCTTCATGGCGAGAATTGGCTCTCGTGACTGGAAACTGCTCTCGCGACGATTGTGTAGGTATCAGGCGAGCACTTTGGATGATTATCCAATTTTAATCAGTTCTGCTACTGAAGAGAGGCTATGCTTCCTTGCAGATACTCTATACCAAGCTTACCATTGTATGACGCTTGTTTGTTTTGTCTTTTTTTCCTTGTTGCTGACGCCTTATTTCAGAAATATTCCCAAACATTGGCTTTGGACTATGACACCATCACGATACCTTCACCGTACGTATCTTTCCTGCCTCGTCCGGGATGACAAAAGTTTATCCATTCTCGGAGAGGCTCCGTGCGTGCTTGCCGAGGCGTTGGCTGGCAAGGGAAGATACAGACGATCATCTGGTCGTGCTTGTGGATCTTGCTAGCCTGTAGTTGTACGTGTGATGTGCTGCTCTGCCTGGTGCTCATGGGCAGCGTTGGCCTTGGTGCGCGTCAAGCTTCCGGTTGGACTACCTGCACGCAGCGAAACAACGGAAGCTCGATGCAGTCAAGCGACGGGCCTGTACGCTGGACGTAGCCGCCTGATCCGTGCAAGGAGTCTCTGCAAGGATGACACGGAGCTCTGTGACTGTCTAATCTTCTCTCTGACTTTTCCCAAGCTCTGCGGGCTTTCATTGACGTACATTTTCTTTCCAGCTCTTGTACATACACATTATTCTCTCTCAGGTTAGTATCGTATCCACAGCTCCCTCTGTGATGAAAACATTCCCATCTCGAGCACGGCGAGTGGTCGCAGTGGCGCCACAGGGAGCCATTCGCTCAAACATGCATGTGAGTGTACCTTTCTTTCTCCGTGAGAGGGACACAGCTCACAATTGTTCTTGTAGCACCAGCTGAGATTGATCGAATCGTTTTTCGAATGCCACTCACACCTTTTTTTTGTCTAGAAGCACACGTATTTACATTGTACTTTTACTCTGCAATTGACCCTTTAAAGCTTGATTGGGTATATTTCTTGCGTTCAGGCGCTCCAGCATGCCCGTACTTTTCTCATTCTTTTGCCGTGGATGCTTTTGTCTATCTCGCCCGCTTTGTCTCTATCTCACCTGTTTCGAAGCACACATGCCTCTTTGCTTCCCTCGCTTGCCATCCACACTACGCACACCCACGCACAATGTACTGTACACATCGTCATTCACAAGTTACACTTCTGTACCTTTCCCTCCGTACTTGACACGGTACTCCTTCATTCCGTCAATCTCTCGCTGGAAGCCGCCTTGTTGCTCCATATACTTGATGATTTGGTCCAGTCCCACCACACTCAGCACGGGCACATTGAGGCGCTGCGATACAACAGCCACAGTACTCCTCTCGTCGTCGTCGCTGATCCGCTCTTCACGGTCCAGTGCAATACATACGCCCGCCAAAGTGGCGTCCTCCGCGGCCTTGATAAAATCAACAGCTTCATTAATAGCCGTACCTGCGGTCATGACGTCATCGAGAATCAATACGTTGCCTCGAAGAGGAGCACCAACCAGAGTGCCGCCTTCTCCATGAGTTTTGGCCTCCTTTCGGTTGTAGCAGAACCCCACAGACAGTCCATGCTCGATCTTCAAGGCCATGGCGACCGTTGCAGCCAACGGGATACCCTAGAGAAATGGAATAAGAGGGGCGACTAAGAGAAAGACAGGCTCACCTTGTACGCAGGGCCAAAGAGCACGTCGAACTTGACACCCGACTCAATGATGCGCTGCGCATAGCAGCTGGCCACCACGGCAATGCTCTCTCCCGTGCAAAATAGACCTGCATTAAAAAAGTAGGGAGACTGCCGTCCGCTCTTGAGAGTGAAGGGGCCACCAAACTTGAGGATCTGCGAGGAAAGCAGGACAGACAGGTATGAGGATTGGTAGGGCTGCAGAGCTGTCGACTTGTCAGAAGCCTTGGACGCCATGACGTGTGAGAAAGGGCGGCGAGTGAAGAGGGAGCGAGCAAGAAAGATAAGGTGGATCGTTCCCGTGTTTCTTCTTGGGCCCGTTCTTCTCGAGACGTGACATTTTTTAGAGGCACACACACAACACAGAAAAAAGCGCGTGCTCAGCTAGCAAGTTTGCAACGCACTCGTCGTACACACCAAGCAAGGAAGGCTGCTTGTCACACATATATTGTCCACACAAGCAACGAAGACTTCTTCTTACACACACATCGTCCACACCAAGCAAAGGAGACTTCTTGTTACGCACACACATCGTCCATACCAAGCAAGGAAGATTGCTTGTTACATATATATTGTCCACAATAAGCAGGAAGGCAACACGCTCATCGTCCAAGGAAGACTGCAACACACTCACCACATTCTGTCGAAAACGTGCCATGGATTTCCTCAAAGCTGAAATCGCAGCAAAGAAGCGCAAGGTGTCGCCGCAGGATGACGAAAGGAGCTCCGAACCAAGTGGCAGTAGCCAAAAATACGTGCGGCGAGGTGAAGAGGAGGAGCGTCTACGGGAGGAGAGATCCAAGAAAGAGGCTGAGGACAAGGAGAAGAAGCTGCGCCTGGAGAAGCTCAAGCAGGAGGAGCGTGCAGGGCGAGCGTCCAAGTCCGCATCGCCCGAGACACAGGGAACGGATGTGAGTGAAAAAGAGACGTTCAACATCTCTGTGTCGGAGGCTGTGCGAAGACTGCGAAACAAAGGGGAGCCCATCCGTCTGTTTGGAGAGAGCGATAAAGAGAGAAGGTTACGATTACGGGCGCTGGAGCTGATCGAAGAGCGAGGAGAGAAATTTGGACAGAACGACTTCAAGCGCGCACTGCGGGGCACAGAGAGCAACATGCTTTCGGAAGAGCTGGAGGGCAAACGGAAAGTGACCCAACACAAGGACGACCAAGCCGCATTAGACAAGCCGCACGACAAGAGGGATGGCGTCGGCATGGACAGTGTTCTGGATTTGGAGCTGATGAAGCGCGATGTGAACAAAGTATACCCGATCATCTACTACACGCTCAAAGGGCTCATGCGAGATTGGGAAGAGACACTGGCCGAGCGGCCCATCGATGTTCGGCAGAGCACACAGGGCAAGCTGGTGGCTGCGCAGCAAATGCAGACGGCCGAGTATATGAAGCCGCTCTTCAAGCTGTTGCGGAAGCGGGTAAGTTCGAGAGAGATGCGGAGCGTGTAGCCTTCTCATCCATCCTTAGGACGTCAAGCCGGACATTCTGGCACGGATTGCCGAGATCGTGCACCATGTGCAAAAGCGCGAGTATCGCAAGGCAAACGATGCGTATCTGCAGCTGTCCATTGGGAACGCTACGTGGCCGATCGGTGTGACGATGGTAGGGTAAGTAGTAAAGTGCCTGGAGTGCGCGCAAGGTTCTCATGATGGTTTAGAATCCACGAACGCTCTGGTCGAGAAAAGATCTTTAGTTCCAACGTGGCTCATGTGCTCAACGACGAAGTGAGCCGCAAGTACATTCAGAGCCTGAAGCGTCTCATGACGTTTGCGCAAACGAGGGTGAGTGTGTATTGGATAGTGTGAGGGGTGTTGCTTATGTTGGAAGCAGTATCCTCCGGCAGACATTTCGATGCTGATGGGTTGAAGAGGGGTTGAAGAGGGGTTGAAGAAGGGGGTTGCTGGAGGGGGAAGGGGGCTAAAGAGGAAAGACAAAAGACATGGGAAGTGGCGAACATTTTAACACGAACAAATCAACGTCTTAGGGGTATGGGCAGGAACGAGGCATGCAAGTTGTAGGAGGTACGGGTACGCAGAGATGGCAAGATGTCACGCTGACGGGAAGAACGCATGTCCTCGCACTCTCGCGATGCCGACGCCGACCGACACACCCTTCTTCCAATGCCGTGAGCTCCATTGTGAAAGGGCCCACGTTCCCTTCTCATAATGCCATGCGCTCCATCGTGCACGGAACTGGCATTCCCTTTTTCCAATACGATGAGCTCCATTGTGCACGGAACCGACATTCCCTTTTCCGATCCCATGAGCTCCATCGTACACGGAACCGACATTCCCTTTTCGAATCCCATAAGCTCCATTATACATGTCCGCAATCCCATCTCGCCTGCTTCTCACACCCATGTCAATAAAATCCTGTACTCTATTCGTCTACGCAAGGACAATGTATTTTTGCAAGTGCTGCGGAATGGCTTGCTCAAGATTCTTCGACTGCAGCCATTTGCGACTGAACAGGCGTGCCTGGTAGCTGCAATGACCCGCGTAAGTCTGTATTCCTACCCCGCGTCTCTACATACCGATACGCCCCATCGCACAGGATCGTCACCACGTTGCTGCCCTTGCCCAGCGCTTGGCCTACCTTGGCGGCCGCACACACATTCAGCGCGGAACTGGCGCCAATGTACAGTCCCTCCTCGTCGAGGCAACGGTACACCATCTCGATGCTCTCCTCGTCGGGGATGTGCACACTGTTGTCCAATTTGTTGATGTCGTCCTTCATGTTGTCTGTCACGCGACCCTGGCCGATGCCTTCCGTAATACTGCCGGTGCCGGTGCGCTCCAGAGCCTTGCCTTTGCTCTGGATGTAGCCATGCAACACGCTACCTGGAGGGTCTGCGAGCCAGCACTGCACGCGGCCATTGGACACATCTTTGAGGTAGGAAGTGACGCCAGCGAGTGTGCCGCCTGTGCCTGTAGCACAGACAAAAGCGTCCAAGTTCTTGCCATTATCTGTCTGTTGCCAGATCTCCGGGCCGGTCGTTTCCACGTGGGCACGGCGGTTGGCCGTGTTGTCGAACTGGTTGGTCCAGACGGCATTGTCAAGACGTTCGGCGTGTCTACGAGCCTGGTGGTTGTAGTTCTCCGGGTTGTCAAAAGGGACTGCCGGTACGGGATGCACTTCCGCACCGAGCATGCGGAGAAGGTCGATTTTCTCCTGTGATTGTGTGTTGGGCATGTAGATCACACACTTGTAGCCCTTGGATCGGCATACGTGGGCCAGACCGATTCCTGTGTTTCCTGCAGTGCCTTCGACGACGGTCCCGCCCGGTTGAATCAAGCCTGTAAGGATGATAAGTCTCGCCCCATGTGCGGGATGTCGTGATACTCACCTTTCTCTTCGGCATCCTTCACGACGAACAGCGCAGCACGATCCTTGACGCTGCCTCCTGGCTCCATGAACTCTGCTTTGCCGTAAATGTTGCAACCCAAGCGCTCTGAAAGACGGCCGATGCGGATCAAAGGCGTGTTTCCCACAGCACCTACGAAGCCCTGTACGGGATGAAGGTGGGCCGCTGCCACCGACGGGAGGGCAGACAAGGACATGGAGGAAGTCGAGAAGGCCCTCGAGGAGGGTGCGAGTACGTTCCGTACCGAACGACCGAGCAAGTGGACGGCCATGAGGGAAAGCGCAGACGGAAAAAGAGGACACGAAGGGCGGGAAGGTGTCTAGAGTGGAGCGGAGGGCGAAACACGTGCTCTAGATTTTCGACAAACGCAAGGAAGGAGAGGCTATTTCCGCACCATCTCGGTCGTAGCCATCACGTTGATGCTCTTTCGGCAAGGACTGCGCCAGACTGCAAGCAAGTACACATTTGGGAACATAGGAAGAGTAAGCCACACGCATTTGCAGCCAGCGACAGAAACGTCGAAGTACACAGGAGCGTCCAGGTTTACAGAAGCGTCCAAGTTTACAGGAACGTCGAATTTTACAGAAGCGTCCAAGTACACAGAAGCGTCCAGGTACACAGGAACGTTCAAGGACACGATGGGCACACTTTCCGTCAACGGAACACAGCCATGTGGCTATAACCATCAGCTCGACGAGCTGGCGAACAAGCGGCCGAGACTCTATACAGGTGACGAGAACGGGACAGTACAAAGCGACGAGCGCGAGTCGCCACAGTATCCTCCTCGTGCTGATGTGGAAGCCTCATCCACAGACAAGCAGCAAGCCAGCGCCGAGACGGGCGACATCCCGCTGCCGACGCACTCTACAGATGATCTGGATGACATTCGTGCCATGCTGGCGGCAACAACACCTCCCAAGTCGACAGCCAATGTTCCATTCCACCAGGGGGTCTTCCTCGCACCCATGGTCCGTATCGGTTCGCTGCCCACACGACTGCTGTCTCTGCGATACGGGGCAGACCTGGTGTGGAGTCCGGAGATCGTAGACCGCGCCATTATTGGGTGCGACCGGGTGGTCAATGCAAAGACGGGTGTGATCGAGTATTTGCGCGAAGGCAAGCAGATCCTCACAACCCACCCTACTGAGAGGGACAGGATGATCTTCCAATTGGGCAGCTCGTCTCCGGAATGGGCGTACAAGGCGATCAAGTTTGTCACAGCACACGACGAAGTGGCGGGCGTGGATCTGAATTGCGGATGTCCCAAGTCGTTCAGTACAATTGGAGGGATGGGCGCACAACTGCTGGGCACGCCCGACTTGTTGTGCGATATCTTGCGAGCCATGCGCATCGCTGCGCCGCCACATGTGTCTGTCACTTGCAAGATCCGTCTGCTTCCCACCAAGGAGAAAACGCAGGCGCTTGTTCGTCAGATTCTTCGCACTGGGTGCATTGACGCGTTAACGGTGCACTGCCGGACAAAAGATATGCGGCCGAGGGAAATGGCGCTTCTCAGTCGGTTGGCGGAAGTGAAAGAGGTTGTGGATGAAGAGACACAAGGACGCTTGCCGCTCATCTGCAATGGAGATGCGTGGGATGTACGGGAAGCCAAGCAGATCATGCAGGCTACGGGCGTGTCGTCGGTCATGATTGCGCGGGGGGCCGAAGGCAATCCGAGCTGCTTTTCCCCCAACGGGTATGCCAGTGTGGCGGATGTGATTGCGCCGCTGTGGACCAAGGTTGCCCTGGCGCTTGACAACCACTATGGCAATACAAAGTACTGTATCCAATCGCTGGCCATGAAACCTTCGTCGTCTGTTGTTCCGTCGGCGCCTCCCGTCCGCTCGGTGCGTGGCTGGAACAAGGCCAAGCTGTCGGAGGTGCGTACCACCCTGTCGAGGGCCAAGAGCAATGAGGAGATGGCACAGGTGCTTGGCGTGGACGTGGAAGCAGCCAAGTCACTTCCATTTGATGCTCTCTTGCGCAGTATCGACGACACCATTGCCGGCACGACTCAAGCTTTTCCGTAGACGTTCGCCCGCCACGCAAGGCAAACTTGACGAATCGCTCGTTTCTACGTACAGACCGCCTTCTGATTCGGCCCTTCCTCCTCTTCTCTACAGTCAACCGCCTTCTGGCACTCTGTCCTCCCTTCACTTTACTCCCCTCCTCCCTTCATTACGCCAGATCCACCATCTCTGGCAAGTGTATCATTGTACAACACTATTCAATTGAAGCATTGACGCAAATAATGTACATGTCCCAGCGTGAAGCCTGTTTCGTATGTGTGGCGCCATGCATGGAGTGTAGCGAGGATCAGACGGCCTGCTGTGCCCTGGCTGCCTGTCTTCGGAGCCCGCCTCGTTTGAGCAGCTCACGGTTGCTGATGCCTTTGTTGGCAGCCTTGCGTACACCAAGACCATGTCGCGGCGTCCAGGGCCCTCGGCTGTGGTCCGAATAAAAGTCCATCGGGTAGTCGCCTTCTTCCGCCGACGGACCGTCATCCTGCCACCCAGCCGACTTGCCCAAAGCAACAGCCGCCTCATAAGGGCTCAACAACGGCTTGGGGAATGCATCGCCCCAATCGATCGACAGACGTGGGCAGCTGGTCTGCACGAAGGACAGGAGGCTTGTCCCAAACAGTGATAGCTTCTGCGGGGAAAGCTCCGAGAGCAAGATAGGGACAACGGGCATCCCAGTGGGCGCGATCATTTCTGTGAGGTGCGAAAGGACTTTCGTCGAGCCTTGGCGACCGAGCGTGCCCAGAACGAGACCCCATCCTTTGTGTGCAACAAGCGCAGACTGCTGCGGCTCCACATCCTCCTTGTGTGTGTCTGCGGTATCACAGCCGTACTGCTGCAACGTTTCTCTGGCCTCTTCAACGGCACGACTGCGAGTCGATCGCATCCGTTGATGGTCGTATCCTTCGCGCACAAACCGTTTTTCGTACGGATCATATCGGAACGCAGCAATGCGAGGGTTGGAGATCATGATGCTCTCCAGATGGAAGCGACCGTCGCCCACATAGATGATCCCGTCAACATCGTCGGCGACATCCTTGGACAATTTTGGGGATGTGCATCCAAGAATCTCGCCGGGACTGAGCGGCTTCGTTTGCGGGATGGTGATCCGGTATTCGGACGCATGCCATGCTTGCGAAGGTGTATTGGCGGCCTCACTCGCAGAAGCCTCGTCTGCGTGCGCAGCAACTAGTTTGGGTGCGCTGGGACTGGCGTGTTGAACTGCTGCATCATCAAACTCCTGTCTCGTTGTACGCTGTTCCAGACGCTCCTTGAGGCTCTGCAGGGCATTGATGAATTGAACAGTGGCGACCAGAACGAGATGTGTAGGCCTCGTATCAATTGTGGACGGGGAAGAGCACGAATCGACATTGACGTCGATCTTGGGTTTCCCTGCGTCTGGTCTTTGTAGGACTTTATGTGCGAATTCGCCTTTCGTCGAGGGAAAGTTGGTGCGGATCGTAGCACAGACATGTACTGGGTCGATGGCGATCTCCACAAATACATACAGTGACCGAATGGACGTCTGATCTACAGGAACTACACAACAGATACACATTCAGTCGGTACATCTTTGCACCAAGTCTACACATACCTAGACAACTGTGCCCATAATGCACGAGAAGATCTGCTCCGAGTGCACGGGCGGTAAAGTCGTCCACACAGCACGCTCCATATGTGACGTCACCCATGATCACGGTGGTGGCCTGAGTGAATCTGGAAGAAAGGTGAGATGCATTGGAATGGGCAGATGGAACTCTTACCTCTCGATGATATCTGATATGGCGGTCGCCCACAGAGTGAGGCCTTCGGGCATTTGCAGCGCAACACATGTGCTTTGGTAGTGGCGAATGTGATGAATGGTCTTATATATCTCAAAGTTGTAGTTGGAGGGGAGGAAAGATTGTATGGATGCATTGAGCTCCTCGTCATGGAGGATATCTTGGGGGATCTGACTGGGCGGCAGACGCGATGACGAGGCGAGATGGGCGGAACTGTCTGCTGTGAATCTCTTCGCTGGATGCTTGGCGGAGCGCCGCGATGGACTCGGACACGCACCATTGTCGTTGCATGCACATCTAGACGAGTCGTCGCAGCCGTCGCAGCTCATCTTGATGGGGTTGATGGTGGCGTTCGGGAGCATGGAACGCTTCAAACAGCAGCAGCCCACACACACACAAGCACAATACGATATTCTTCAACTCGCACACCCATGCCATGCACGCACGCACGCACCGACAACCAAGAAAAAAAAACCCTCGAACAAGTGACTCGTGCACGCACAAATTGTCTGAAAAAGTACCGCGTCACTTGAGCTTCTTCTCGTGGAACCCTTTGGTGACGAACACTTGTCGTGAACGGACGTGCCTTCCTCTGCGACTCTACCACATCCATTTAGACGGAATACTCTCCCACTAGGCTATCTCGTCCTCTCTCTCCAACTAGACTGTCTTGTCCCCGGACTGACTGGTGCTTTCTTCACACTTGTTCCACTCATTCCACTCACAGCATGTCCACGTTTGGACGCTACTTCCGGGTCACCACGTACGGTGAATCGCACTGTGCTTCTGTAGGATGTATCGTGGACGGTGTGCCTCCTGGCATGGCGTTGTCGGAAAAGGATGTCCAAGTACAACTATCACGTCGGAGACCGGGACAATCGAATCTGACCACGCCACGGAATGAAAAAGACGCTGTTCACATCCAGGCCGGTGTGGAAAAAGGAGTGACTCTGGGATCACCGCTCTCCATGCTTGTCAAGAACGAAGACCAGCGCCCCCACGACTACACGGACGAGACACTGGACTTGTACCCGCGACCGTCGCACGCAGACTACACATACCTGGAAAAGTACGGCGTCAAAAGTAGCTCGGGTGGTGGACGGAGTTCAGCACGAGAGACGATCGGTCGTGTGGCTGCAGGTGCCGTAGCGGAAAAGTATCTGCGTGAAGCATTCGGTGTCGAGATTGTTGCGTTTGTGTCTTCGGTCGGCAAGGTGCACATTCCACGGTTTCCTGGCGAGAAATTGGCGCCTGGCCAGGATGTGGATGCGTCGTCAGCGTCGGTATCTGCTGTCGACAATGTGGTGGAGACGAACGGAATGACAGACGATGAGGCAGAAGAACCGCTTAGTGCCGAGTTCCGCCAGCTGCTCAACACGATCACAAGAGAAGACGTGGACAAGACAGACATTCGGTGTCCTCACCCTGTGGCCGCCGAGCGTATGCGTCAGCGCATCCTTCTGGCCAAATCCAAGAATGACTCCATTGGTGGCAGTGTCACCTGTGTGATTCGACGCGTCCCTGGGGGCCTAGGTGAGCCGTGCTTCGACAAGTTGGAAGCCAAGCTTGCCCATGCGATGCTCAGCATCCCAGCGACAAAGGCATTCGAGATCGGATCTGGGTTCCGAGGCACGGAGATCCCTGGATCCAAGCACAACGATCGCTTTGTGCAGAAGAGCGACGGGCATCTAGGCACGGAAACAAATTGGAGTGGCGGTGTGCAAGGCGGAATCAGTAACGGAGAAGACATCTACTTCCGCATCGGCTTCAAGTCGCCTGCCACCATCTCGCAAGACCAAAACACCGTCACATACGGCGGCAAACAGGGTGTCCTCGCCACAAGGGGCCGCCACGATCCGTGTGTGGTACCGCGTGCCGTGCCTATTGTCGAGTCCATGGCCGCCTTGACGCTCATTGATGCCCTCATGGCGCAGGACGCACGTTCGATGGCCTCGGCACGCCTGAGCAGCGAGCCGGTTCTGGCTCTTCCAAACAGCATGCGCTTTGCCAGTCACCTCAAGACAGACAAGCACGACTTGCCTTGAAAAGAAGAGGTGCCAGTGTCTGAAGTGGACAAGCCGAGAGGAGGGTTTGAAGATGGACAAGCCGGGGGAGCGCTGAAGATGGGCATGTGCCTTTCCTGACTGAGACATGTGTACCCTACGCTGATAACAGATATGTGAACCTACGTTGCAAAAAGACATGTGTAACATTCACTGATAACAGACGTGTGTGACCTCCTTTGAAAGAAGACATGCTCGAATTGGTTTCCAGACAGACACATACTGCTTGGCCATGGGAATGTCAGGACCCTTGCCCACCTGTGAACTCGCCAGCCACACTTGTACTCCCGCATCTGCCTCGCTTCTACTCCCATCAACCACATTTCTTCTCCCGCCAACCCACCTTCTACCCCACCCGCCTCGCTTCTACTCCCACCCGCCTCGCTTCTACTCCCACCCGCCTCGCTTCCCTCAAATCTGTCGTACTGAGCAATGACATTATTCTGTTACATTGTGTAAGCTTCCTTTCCTGCCTACTCTACTCTGTGGTCGAGCAATGCCAACACCTGCACTCTCAGATGGTGTCGCTGTCCTTGCCGGTGCGCTCGTGGCCGCAGCCGATGTGGCAGTCGATGTAGCGTGGTGTTCGCCGTCCTCCTCGTCGCTCCAGGCGGGAAGATCTTCTTCTTCCACAGCGCCAAGCTCAAATGACTGTCCTCGCACGGCATGATACGCTCCGTTTGCCTGATTGTATCCGCTGGATTTCGACAGGGGCAGTGAACGGTAGGTGCCATGACGCAAGTGAAGGGCATACGAGTAAAGGACGAGAGCAAAGTAGATCTTGACAAGCCAACCCAGAATGAGGACAGTAGCACTGAACGATCTTTCGCCCTTCCATACACGCTGGGCTGCATCGACGCGGGCCTGACCTACGAGGGGCTCATGATGGACATTCTTGCTGGTCTCGTACTTGCTCTCTATACTTTCGATGAGTCCCATGAGCCCCGCTTGGTATTCGTTGAGCGGTGGTTTTTCGCCGTCGTGCTTGTTAGCCAAGAACCAGTCCAGACCAAAGAAGAAGGTCCATGCCGTGCTAATCAGATGGTCTGCCAGAAAGAGATGGGCGTACTTGAGTACTCGTGCGGTGTCCTCGTCGGCAATTCCTTGCATGGCCCATAGAAAGAAGACGAGCGTCAGAAGGCTATAAATGTAGAGGGTGACCTGAGAAAAGGTACCGCCTTGGAAGATAGCAATGATCCCGTACAGACCAGCAATCTTGTTGAAGAGAGCAAACAAAGTGATGACAGTGGCGCCCACCTTCAGATCAAACATCCACAGAAACGAGGTGAGGTGCGTATGGAACGCCGGGGCTCGAAACCAGAGCCTCGACATCGCTTACGCTCTGTCTGACAAGCAGACGCTGTGGAGTCTTGACAGAGGGCCTGTAGGTGACGGCGGAGTTGGAATCTTGACAGAGGACCTGTACAGAAGGGCGATGTTGACACCTTGACAGAGAACCTGTACGTACCTACGGTGCAGGAGACCAGCCAAAGGATCTACGGTGTTGGAGTATTCTGCACAGGTAAGTAGTACCTTCTGAATCCAAACGCGCCCACACGTGTTACAGGAGGAGGACACGGACCAGGAGGAACCGGGAGACATGTAGCCAGCCTCCTTTCCGCAAGACCATGGCGTCCTCCCCGTCGGCTGGTGCGACTTCGCCGCTGCCGGCGCATGCGACGGCCGGTTCCACGTCCAATCTGGTGGCCGACCACCTCAAGTCGCCCGACGACTTGTCGAAAGTGCCGGCCTTGCGCAAGAAGCTCCTCAAGGAACAGTCATCCCTGTCGGCCAAGCTCAAATCCGGAGCTAAAGACCAGCTCGAGGCCACACGAGACGGCCTTCTTAAGCTCCAAGCCACAAGAAAAGACGTCACAACCATACGCGAAGCCTTCGGCGAGATCGAGTCTCATTGCGATGAAGGAGGCGAGGCAGGCGGAGCAGGAACACGCAATGCGGCTGCCACACGCAGCTTCCGCGTCATCAGCGAGGTGTCGCAGATCCACCGCAACTTCGTTCAAACAGCAACTACGCTCGATAAGCTTGTACGCCTTCCGGAGCAGATCGAGGCGCTGGCAATCCAACTGGACGAGGCGCAGTCCGACCTGTTCAATCCACACCCCCCGATTCTCTCTCTTCATTACAATATCTCGCAGCTCGAGACGTTTCGAAACGAGGCCATCCAAATTGCGCGTGTGTGCTCTTCAGAGATTCGGCAAACTCTTCATGAGTACTTTGCGCCACTAGATGAGCTCATCAAGGGCTTCGAAAGGTATCTTATGGAGCTTTGTAGCCGGATCATGGACCTTGTGCGGGAAGGAAACGTAAGTGTCGTCATTTTAGTGCTCAAAATCATCGAAAAGGAGAGCAGAGAGGATGAAAAGGCCGCGGCTATTCGCTTGGCGAAGAAGGCGAATCTGGAAGGCGCAGCACGGTTCCGCTCTGTTGTGGCCAACGCTCGTGTCATCAAGCTGTATAGACCAAAGCTGATGGAAAGCATAGACGAGGCCAATAAGGAGCTGTTTGACGAGTGCTGGTCTCGCTTTGGCGAGCAAGAAGGACATGCAAACTTCCTCGAACACCTCGACTGGGTGTATAAGGACCTCGACTTCGTCAAGCAGGAAATGACGTCGCTCTTCCCAAGCGATTACAACATTTTCCGCAGCTATGTGAAGTCGTATCACAAGCATCTCGGTGCACTTCTGCGTCGGAAGATCCTGGACACGGACCCAGAGGCGAGCGTGCTTCTCACACTGTATCAGTTCAGCCAGGAGTACAAGAGCACCGTGACCAAGGAGCTCGGGGCCGAGGAGTCATGGCTGACGCCCAGCTTGCTTGGAGGCAAGGAACAAACCATCATTGATGACTATCTAGGTCTGATTACACGCAAGATCGATGAGTGGACGGCGAACCTGATGTCGGATGAAGTACGAGAATTTGTCGGACGAACAAACGCGCCCGACGAGGGTGCAGATGGCACATACGGCCTCCAGTATGCAGCGATCCTGTTTCAGATGGTCAATCAGCAGATTGACGTTGCGGCCGATTCCAACCAGGGAAGCATCCTGTCGCGAGCGGTATCACATGCTTGCAAAGCGATGCGTACAAGCCAAGCAACGTGGCTGCGTGTACTGGAGCAGGAGTTCAAGAAGCAGCGCGATGCCAAGAGTACTGACGATGTCACACAGGGTCTTGTGGAGTACGTGATTGCGTTGGCTAATGATCAGCTCAAGAGCGCAGACTATGGCGAGGTGCTCATGACGAGAGTTGAGGCGATGGTGAGCAGCAAGTACAAAGCACAGATCCGGGAAGAGGTCGACAACGCCATCAATGGGTACTTGGATGTGAGCAAGCGGTGCACACAAGTGCTCGTCGACCTTGTGTTTGCGGATCTTCGTCCTGCACTGAAGGAGCTGTTCGTGTTCCCACAATGGTACAATGAAGGCGTGTTGACGACGATTGTCGAGACAATCCGCGACTACACCTCGGATTACAGTGAACGACTTCACGCCGATCTGTTTGACGTGTTGTGTAATGACCTGATGGATCGCTTCATTGTGGCGTACCTTGGCGGTCTGCGCAGTGCATCCAAGTTACGTATGCCCACGGCAGGCGACCGAATCCGGGCCGACATCGAGGAGAGTCGGTCGATGTTCTCTGCGTTTAAACCGATGGAGGAAGTGGTGGCCAAGTTCGAGCCGATCGAACTACTTTGCAGCGTGGTGACTTCCTCGGCTACAATGGTCTTCCTATCGTACTGGACATTTGCCAAAGCCCATGGATCCCAACTTGCGTTCCTCGAGTCACTCATGCGGGCTCGTGATGATCTCGACAAGGCCGACGTGACGGCCATTATGGAGAGTGCACGTCGCAAAGTCAAGCAAGAGGGTCTGAGCGATGTTCCGGAGGGCGGCATAACCGTTGTAGGGCGTGTGGAAGCGGCACATGCTGGAGGCCTTGGGCTGTTTGCTGGTCGTCTCAATTTAGGAACGGGCACGATTCGCGTTCCAGAAGGCGCCCGAGCAGCTGGTGGTTGGAATGCGTTGGCAGCGAGTGCCCGCTTGATGGGAGCCAATTGGAGGAATGCGAATACCATTCCGCCCGTTCAGGGATCCAAACAGGATGATGAGTAGTTGTGGATTGTGCACTGTACTATACTGCAATGAGGATGATGTCATGAGAGTGAAGGCGAGGAGGCCGAGCGGCGAGAGGCAAAGAAGGAGGGGAAGGGAGAGTGGGGCGAGAAGGAAAGGAGACCGAGAGACCAAGGGAAAAGGAGCGAGAAGGAAAGGAGACCGAGGGACCAAAGAAAGAGGAGCAACATAAATGATGCTGAAATACGAAAAAGAAACGAGAAAAGTGCTGAATACGAGGAAAAGTCTATTCCACAAAGTCTGGATGGCGTACAAATACAAGTATGAGGGGTGTGCAGATGGGATGGGAGGATGCTACGGTTCATCGGCAGGTTCTCTGCGGAAGCTGCGGGGAATTATGAGCCAAAGTACAGACAAACCATCCTTCTACTTACTACATATCGATGGCACCACTGAATGCAGCGAAAGCCACACCACCGCCTACGGCCGCACGAGGCCCCGAGTTGCGGGCCAATACTGCGCCTGCCAGGAAACCTGCGTACAAGGAGTTGTAGATGTCGTTCTTGGCTCGGTATCCTTCCACACAGCATTCGATCCCCGAGTATAGAGCGCCGACCTTGCCGAACCCTCGGGCACTGCGGTACATGTTGCGACCTGTGTCGCGGAAGAAGTCCTTTGTCTGCTGCATTGTCGTTGGCTCAGGAGGCATAGGCAGGCCCTTTTCCTGGGCAGCTAGCTGGGCAGCGGCAAGGTTGCTTCTTCGAAGGGGGTCATCAACTGTAAGACTTGCGCTCAAAAGAGAAAAGAAGCCGCCCAGGGCGAAGCCGGCTGCACCGCTCATGGCACATTTTGTAGGACACCACTCCATGGCGCCCGACATCGTCTTTGTCCAGTATTCCATCTGCTGTATCTGCTGTCTGTCCTCTTCTGTATACCCCGGGGGCAGAGGCTCCTGCCCCGGCAGGTATACTGGGACCGTCATAACCTGTATGGGAGATCTTGCCGACATGGTTGGTGGTGGGGTGCTCAAAAAAGTTGGTAGCGCGAAGAGTTCGTGCGTCCACACGTGCATGGCAACAATTTTGTCCTTCCATTTGTGTTGGGCACTCCCGGTTCCAAGGGTACTCTGTGTTGGTGGCCAATCCTAGTTCCTTGGCTATTCTGCGTCGGTGACCACTCCTGGCTCCGTGGCTATTCTGCGTCGGTGACAACTCCTAGTTTCGTGGCTATTCTGCGTCGCTAGTCATGTCGCTATTCTGTCCCACATGTGCGAATATCCTTTTGGTCAAGCGCGATGACTCCCAGAGATTCAAATGGTACTGCAATACTTGTCCTTACCAGTTCCCCATCAAACAGCAGATGACCACGAGAGTCAAGCTGACCAGGAAGAAAGTCGACGATATCATGGGTGGTGAAGATGCCTGGAAGAACGTCGATTCCACGGATGGTGAGTACTTGTCCGTCTGCCCATGCAAAGCTCACACCTCATGCAGCGCCTTGTCCGAAATGCGAAAATCCCAAGGCTTTCTTCATGCAAGTGCAGATCCGATCGGCCGATGAGCCTAGTAAGTCTTCTGTTGTATCCTTTGCTTGGCTGACATGTTATGCGGCGTAGTGACGACCTTCTATCGGTGTACGAACAACGCATGCTCCTACCAGTGGCGGGAGGGCTGAATGGAGATGCACTCGAACATTGTACAGTAGCACAGTGCCATGGAGGGCACTCAATTTATGTAATTTAGCACGTACTTGTGTACAATTTGCAGCCAAACACAATCCCGAGGAGACTGTGTTCTTGGCCATTTCACGTTTGGCTTATATGTGTCGTCTTCGCTGTCCGAGTAGGGAACTCTCCCTGTCTGAGAACTCTCCCTGTACGAGTAGGAATTCTGCCTGTCCGAGTAGGAATTCTGCCTGTCCGAGTAGGAATTCTCCCTGTCTGACCACACCATTCTCTGTCCTCTCTCATACAACAAATAGGCAGCATTGTTTCCTGCCAAGATCCTCCCGCCCAATTCTTCTCCCTGCAACATGTTCTCCACACGGTATCCCTCTTCTCGCACTGCACCCATTCACATACCTATGCAGCAAATGTCCCATCGATTGTGCCTACATCATTTCATTGCAAACACACTCTACAGTAAAAAAGATCCATTTAGCCTTGCGCACGGAACTTGTCTCTTTACTCGAGAATCTTCTTCTCCAACACCTTTCCATTGTCATCAATCTTGTAGACAATTGGGATACCTGTGGCTAGTTCTGCAAGGCAATCAGCACATATCGTCATGTCTGGGGAAAGTACGTACCCGTGTTGACGATCTGTTCGCCTGTCATGCCCTCAAGAGACATGATCATGGCACGGAGACTGTTTCCGTGAGCGGCCACGAGGATCTTGCGGCCCTTGAGCACCTCCGGCTTGATCTCCTTCTCGTAGTAGGGGAGAACACGCTTGGCCGTCAGTTCCAACGACTCACCGCCCGGAGGAGGAACGTCGTAGGAGCGGCGCCAGATGTGAACCTAAGATGAAGTGTGAGCGCCGTCAATCCGTGATCCGCTCTACATACCTGGTCTTCACCCCACTTCTTGCGGGCATCGTCTTTGTTCAATCCAGTGAGCTCACCGTAGTCGCGCTCGTTCAAGGCGAGGTCCTTCTTGGTCTCAATACCTTCTTGGCCGATCTCTTTGAGGATAATGCTCAGCGTTTGTTGGGCACGAGACAGGTCGGAGGTGAATGCGAGGCTACCAGGACGTGTCAGGGGACCCGCTTGAAAGAGATCATGGTCACTTACTCGAAGTCCGTCTAGTGTGAGCGAAAAGATCAGTGTGTAGGAAGAAGAAAGGAAAGGTGCAAAAAAGAGCAAAGAGCAAAGAGAATGTAGTGGTGCGGGGAGCCAAGACATGGACAAAAGAAGGAGGACGAACAGGAACAAAAGAAAACGTGTCAGTGGAATCGAAAAGACCGTGTGTGTGACGTACGTAGCCATACTTCTTGAGCTCCTCGCCTCCTTTCTTTGCCTCCTTTTCACCGAGCTCGGTCAGCTTGGGGTCTTTCCAGCCAGTGAACTAGGCAATGGTGAGTGTCGGACAAACGCACACATCGAGCACGTACCAAGTTCAACTTGTTCCATTCACTTTGGCCGTGACGAGTAAGAACGAGAACACTGGTGGAGGAGAACTTGGTCAGCATACCATACCGAATACCAAGCCGCTCCGTACATACCCAACCATGGAGGGAAATCGACGTGGAAGATGAATAGTGATAGTTGCCAACCTAGCCTGCTTCTTCCGATCGCACTCTTCCACACGCGCTCGTCCCCCCAACACAGATAGACAAGAGGTCCACGTGGTGTGCACAGACGACCCAGTCGTACGTACGTACGCACGCAGGTGGATAAGACGTGTTGGTCCCACTACTGCCAATCCCAACATGGAGGTGGACGAAGGAACGCTGCTCAAAGCGTACGGTCTAGACGACCTTCAGCCGCGAACATGGACAGACACGGAAGAGGAAAACGCTACATATGGCGGAGGCACCATGGTGAACATGTCGGAGCTCTCTGCAGAGGAGCCTGACCCGCTTGGCTTGAGTGGAACAATCCCCATCGCGAAACAGGTGGACAAGTCTATGATGGCCCAGGTGCATCTCTCTAGCAAATTATTCGATCCCAAGACATTCCTGTCTACGATCCACCCCGATGCCACTTTCAACGATCTCAGTGCAGGCAACGAATACTTAAAGGGCTCCATTGGCCAACGATCGGAGGCGCTCAAGATTCTAGTCGAGAACAATTTTGACAAGTTCGTCGCCATCAAGGCGACAACAGATGGCGTGTACCGCGAAATGAAGGAGAGTTCGGAGGGCCCCCTCCGAGAGGGCAATGAACATGGTGTGCGTGGCTTGAAGAAGTCTTTGGCCAATGCGAGTGCCAAAGCAGATCAAGTGTTCATGCCTGTGCTCGAAAATAACCTCAAGACGATCAAGCTACGCAGCACACTGAGCATCTTTGAGCGGTCTAAATTCTTTTTCAACTTGCCAGGCAGTCTTGGTGAGGCTTTAGAGGCAGGCAGATACGACCAGGCCTTACGAGATTATAAACGCGGCAAATACTTGTTCGACAGTAAGCCGGGACAGTTGCTCAACATTACCGTTCAAGGCCATGATGGCTCTGAGGAGAACCAGATCCAGCAGCAGCAGCGCATTTTTGCCAAGGTGTGGGATGCTGTGGAGGCCACCATGGAGGAGATGCGAGGTAAATTGCTGGAGCTGCTCAAGGAGCCTAGAAGGGGCGTCGAGGAGCAAGAGAAAACCATCGAAATTCTACTGGAGCTGGGATGCAGTCAGGACCCCGTTGCTGTGTTCCTGGAGTGGCAACACAACCATATCCGTGAGCTTATGAGAAAGGCGTACGACAGCGGCATGGGCGAAGTGGAAGCAGCGGCGTCTGTGGATCAGCTTGTCACACTGGACGAGGAGGATCGTGCGAAAGACTTGCAAAGCTGCGTGCGCCAGCTTTCTCTGCCTGAGCATGACTACGAGCGTATGGTGGCCGTGCCTAGATGGCGAGCTATCTTGGCGGTCGTGCGACGACTCTCCGAGACCATGGTACAAACCTTGCCGAGTTTCTGGAGGGTGTGTCGCAATCTCGTCGACGGGAAGCTCAAGAGCAAGGCCAGTGGCTTCCAAGGACAAGCACGAGCGTGGGCGGCGGAAAGCGTCAATATGTATATATCGACGCTGGCCAATTTCTTCCACCTGACAGACGTCAGCATCCTTTCGCGGCAACCCCTCTCGCCTCTGTCGTCATGGGTGCCTGCCAAGACATGCTCCATGACTGCTGGTCACTTTCTCAAGGCAATCCTTGTGGAACTGGAAGAAGCAGTAAATGACCTCAAAGCCCTCAAGATTGATTCCACGCAAGACGGCTTACAAAGCCTCATCGACAACACCAAGTTCTGCTTTGTGGAAACACTCTGTCAGCTTTGGCAAGAGGATGCGAAGCTGTTTCATCGCTTGGAAGACTGGACAATGAATCCCGAGGAAGAAGCTACCACGCTCTTCTTGGGGGAGTTGGCTGCATTTCACAGCTACAACAGTAAGGTGGCTTACGATATTGCCTGCGGCAAGGACAACGAGCGCACAAACCCCGCCGCAGACAGCAGTGCCGTCCAACCAAGCGCCGAATGTACTGCACGAATTAAAGGCACGTTTGTGGACGCAATCTACGCCTATTTAGATGGGCTGGTGAATCTGGCCTTTTCCGAATACAATCCCTTGAATGCCCATACAACCACATCGCAGAAGGTCATCATGGACAAGTCCAAGCAAGCAGTCGTGATCGATGTGAAGGACCTCGATACCCGCATTCTGCTCGGCGTGACGAATTTGTCACGCTTTTCGCGAAGCAACGTACCCGCCCTTGCCAAAAGGTTCCACGAAGCATATCATGTGAAGATGGGAGACGATCTACGAACGATTGACGAAGTGGCACAAGAGCTGGATAAAATATTATTCAACAACTTCATCCAGAGGAAAGGCCAAGGCGTTGCCGAAATATTCAGCAACGGTATCTTGCACAGCGGCATCGATTGGCAAAGAATCCCCAAACCTTCGGGTAAGTACATTGTAGTGTGCTCACAGAGAACTGACGCGTTGCGTGCTGCACAGAGGTCCATCCGTTCATCTACGAGGGTCTTCTTCGTCTTGTTCAGATCCATGCCCAAGTTCGGACGGTGGCCAAGCCACTCGTGCCGAGAACCATATCCACGATTCTGGAGAGCGTTGCCCAGACAGTGTTGGAATCGTTCCAAAAGATCGAGAAATTTGGCATGGGCGGCATGCTTCAAGCCACATTGGAGATCGAATTTATCCATCAGACACTCAGTGCACATGTGTCACCAGCGGCAGAGCAGCAATTGAAGAAAATCTACGAGCTGATCAGTCAGAAATATACGCGAGAAGACGAGGCCAATACGAATGTGTCCCTGCAAGCGGAGCTGGAGAACGTGAAGCGTATCCTTGTGGCTAGTCGAAAGGCAACCGCTCTGGAATTCCTTTGTTTCCGCAAGCCTAGAGAACATACTTCATCGTCTAGCCGCCCTGCAGAGAATCGCCGCCGGTGATGTCTGTGCAGTCTGGGGCTTCGCACCTCTTTATGCCGGCCAGATATTTCCTCGCTGTGGAGGACTAGTAGTCTTTGGTGGTATGAATACTTTGACAGGCTCGCGCTGGATGAGGGTCATCTATCTCTGTTCACAGAAATGGCTCAGCATCTCCGCTCGAAAAAAAGCTCACCATCTCTGCTCGAAGAAACGGCTCAATATTCATGTCTGCAACTCTTCCACTTTCCTTCATTTCTACGTCCTGTACCTTACACACATGTATTTCTACGCAATCTCATGTCGACCGATACGCGTCGCGTGCACTTGGTGCCACCTTCTTCCACACCATCGCCTGTGAATGGATGCCGTGGAAGCTCGGTGTTGGCCGGATTTCGAGAGTCGCAAAATTCTTTGATGCGCAGAAACTAGTGACCAGCGATCGATATGCTTTTCTCCATTAATGAGAAGGTGCTGTGCTTCCACGTCGGGCTCCTGTACGAGGCTAAGGTGGGTATTGGTGTCAATTGGTGCGAATGGCGGTCTGATGGCTCCACAGGTCTTGAAAGCAGAAAAATGGACAGGCGAAGAGAATGTGCACAAGCAAACGGGCCCACATTACTTTGTTCATTACATGGGATGGCGTGCTCGATGTAAGTGAAGTACTATTGTCGTGTCGGAAGCTGAAGGGCCACATAGGGGATGAATGGGTCCCGGAGTCACGCATGCTGAAACTGAATGAGGAGAATATTGCCAAACAAAAGGCACTCGTGGAGTCTGTCAAGGCCGCACAGGAAGCAAAGAATAAGGAGCATGCTGCACGGAAGTCTGGAGGACGTGAATCAAGCGAAGTGCTGGATTCCAACGAAAAGAAAAAGCAAAAGGAGTCTCGCGGGACCAAGCGAGGGCGGGACACGGTAGAGCATGTAAGTAGCATTCGTGCAAGCTGTCCATTGTTGACACAAGGATCGCTAGGAGGAGGAGTTCGTCAAGAGACCAGAGATCAAAATCAACGTCCCCGACGCGCTCAAGGTGCGTCTGGTAGACGACTGGGAGTTTGTTACGAAGCGAAACCAGCTTGTGCCATTGCCGCGCGATCCGAACGTGGATCAAGTTTTGGATAAGTATCGGGAACACTATCGCATGACGAAAAAGGATACACAAAATCGGAGCAAGTCTCCTGCCATTTTGGACGAGGTCTTGGACGGAATCCGGACGTACTTCAATAAGGCACTGGGTAGTAATCTTCTGTACCGGTTTGAGCGTACGCAGTATGTACATGCCAGCAGAGACTGGTCCAATAACAAGGAGAACGATGGGAAGAGCGTGGAACCAAGCAAGATCTACGGAGCGGAACACCTGCTAAGACTGTTTGGTGCGTGGCATATGTATTGACATTGGCTCTCTTGACTAATCAGCAAATATAGTGAATATGCCGAGTATGATTGCCCATACCACAATGGACTCGGAATCCATTGCGCTGCTCAAAGAGCACTTGGCGGAATTTTTCAGCTTTCTCGTCCGTGAGCAGAAGCAACTTTTCGTCCAAGAGTACGAAACACCGAGTACATCGTATCATCGATTCTCTTCTACGTAACTATGTATTGCTACTATCCTGAGATGAAATCCTTTGCGTAGATCCGACCGACGATACACTTATCGCCGACTTGCGAGTGGAGTCATCGACAAGTCCACTGACGAACCTTCCATGAGCTGTGATCCCAAGTGAAATCTTCGGTTAAACCCGACAATTAAATTTCCGGCGAGGCACATATTTCCGACGCGCAAGTGGAGTAGCAAGACATATATAGCTTCATTGACGAGCCTACAGCGATCGTCCAACATGAGTGTACCGACGAACATGAAAGCCATCGTAACAGAGCAGGGACATACCGCGAAGGTCGTGGCCGACAAGCCAGTGCCGAAGCCTGGAAAGGGCGAGGTATTGATCAAGGTACAAGCGGTGACGTTGAATCCGACAGAGTATGTGTAGAGATGAATGATACCAAAATACTCACCGCTGCCGTGCTAACAGCTGGAAGCACATCAAGTTTATAAGCCAGCCTGGTGTGATCACAGGCTGTGATTTTGCGGGAACTGTCATCGAGAGCAATGCCGGTGACAGTGCATCTGTACAGGTGGGCGACAAGGTGGCCGGTTTCGTGCACGGCGGAATGTTCGAGGATCAAGGCTCGTTTGCCGAGTATGTCAAAGCGGATGCGGACCTCGTCGTCAAGGTGCCTGAAGGTGTAGAGCTGGAGCGTGCTTCCAGTGTCGGCATAAGCGGATACACGGCCGCTCAGGTATGCAGAAAAGAGACTTTCCCAGGTCGGCTCACTGACTCTATCTCTCATAGGCACTCTTTCAGCGGCTCCAATTGCAACCTCCTGCAGCCAACGCCACGTCTCTTCCCGAGATCACTTCCACGTCTCCTCAGGTGTTGGTATGGGCTGGATCCACATCCGTAGGTCAGTGGGCCATTCAGCTGGCACGTGCCGCTGGATACCATGTCATCACCACAGCCTCACCAAAGAACCATGGTGTGCTACAGAAGATGGGCGCCGCAGAAGTATATGACTACCGTGACGAGACGGTGCCTGATAAGATCAGCAAGGAGCACCCGAACCTTTCTGTCGCGCTGGATTGCGTTTCCGAGAACGGAACGCAGTCACTGTGTGTGCGGTCGCTTGGTAGCAAAGGTGGACGCATTGCTGTACTGTTCAAACCTGATGAGAGTGCGGCAGGCCTTCGGGGCGATGTCAAGATCATCCACACATTGTAAGATGGACGGCGCCTGACTAGTGTGAGCTTACATATATCTATTTAGAATCTATACATGCCTTGGCCATCCGTTTGCCTATGGAAAAACACAGTTTACCAAGGAACAGGTGCAAACGGACCGTGAATTTATTTTGCCATTCACACGCGGGGACCAAGGAATCCTCTCGCGCCTTCTGGCTGCAAAGCTGATTTCTGGTAACCGCATCAAGAGTCAGCAAGGTGGTCTCGACGGTGTTCTGAACGGATTGAAGGAGCTTGAAGAAGGCAAGGTACGTCTATTGCGAGACTTGTGGTTGAGACTTACAAACTTTGCGCACCGTAGGTGTCGGCTGAGAAACTGGCCTATTCCTTTTGATTGAGGCAAAATTGGAAGCACAGGGAGAATTTTTTCTCAAATAAAAGCAAATTGAAAGCAAATGAATTATGATGTATTCTCTGCGATCAATCCAGAATTTTATGCAGTGATCTCGGCAGTCTATGATTTCTTGCGTGTGAACTGAGCAGTGCAGTATCATTCAGTATCATTGGATGTACACCGTGCATTTTGGTATCATTGGATGTACACCGTGCATTTTGGTATCATTGGATGTATACCGTGTATTTTGGTATCATGGGTGTACACCGTACATTTTGGTATCATTGGACGTGAACTGCAATCAAATAGTATTGAATGAAAACTCTTCAACCCAGTACTATTGGATGTATACTCTGCAGTCCAGTTTCCTTGGTTCCACTTCCTTCATGCTTCCTCGTAAATCTACTTTGGTTGGCCCGCGGTCCCTCTGAGACCACTGAGCTCTACTCCAGCACCAGGTAGTCCCCTGTTTTTCGACTTTATTTAGAACGTCACATTCTCGCTTGCGGAGGTCGGACCCATCTGTCACCTTTCATGCATGACCTGCACGACGTGCATGTCGTAGGTAGTGGAGAGCCCTTACGCATCATCATATCCGTGACTAAAATACCTAACACCTCGCTAACTCTTGTAAGAATCCGAATGCTTTGCTATCTCCCGTGTACATCCTTATCCATAGTTGAAACACCTTGCCATTTATTTCCCGTGCATACTCGGACTTCTTTCGTCGCTCTTTTTTCTTGACAGGAGTTCGACGCATTATGCACGACCCGTGGCTTTAGCGCCAAACAAGTGGAGATAGAGCTTGGATGTGCACTCCTATTTATCACCTAATATCCTCCTCGATGGCGAGCAGTACACCGCACATAGAAGACCATGACTATGCAAGTTTGCATGCAAACTCCACGATGGAACCAAGTAGAATTGCCCCTCAGTCTGCAAGTAGTATTGGTTCGCCTCGGCGCAACGTCTCTGTTCCGCAACGAACCGCCGGCTCTGCAGGCGCAGTAGAGCAACCCACCTTCCCGATGGAAACACCAACGGCCCGAAGCAGCCAAGGCTCTGGCGCCTCGCAACAGCAGCCACAACAACAGGCACATCCACAGCACCAAAACCCACAGCAGCAGTCACATGCGCAGCAACAGCAGACACAGCAGACGCAGCAGCAGACACATTCGCAACAGCACCAGCAACATCAACAACATCAAGTGCCTCAAGCATCCTCTCCATCTACATACGCAGCATCAGGTGCAAGATCCTCCACATCTAACATGGCGTTCACTCGAAATCATGCCTCCAGTTCAGCACACTCCAGACCGAGTGGCACACCTTCGGCGGAAACAGGGTCACGACTCCCGCAAAGTGCACCGACATCCGCCAACTTTGCCAGACGGGACGGTGCCGCATCGAGTTTAGCAAGTCATCTCTCACATCAGCCGTCCTCAAGTGCCTCTGCGACGCTGTTTGGATATGGTGGGCCTACCAATCGAGGGTCCGGGAATGAAGAGACATTCGCTACGAACCATCCATATGGGTGGCGCTCTGTCTCGCAGCAGACAACATCCTCTTCGATGTCGCCCTCTCAACCGCAGAGATCACATCCGGGCTCTTTCTTGGCACCGACCGGAATGGGAAGCCCCACCAGTCAGACACAGAGGCGGCCCAGCTCTCTGCGGAGCGGACAGTCTTCAATGAGCCACGGAGCATTTTCTCCTTCACGCTTCTTGAGCCAGTCTCATGCACCGCTTGGTCATCAGAGCAATAGTACAACGCTGGCTGGCTGGACAATGACTGACCAAGCGGCATGGACCAACTGGACCGAGGGCGGGCGAGTGCAGAGTGCTTTCGAGGAAAACCAAGTGGTCTCGTTCACTTGGCATATCCCCGAGGCACACTTGCTACGAGAAGAGGTGGAGCATTCGCCTCTTCCATCCGAAGGAGAACGCTCGGTCAGTGCAGGGGCCGGGAAGAGCGAGGTGTGGACTACACAACCCATCTTCGGAGACGGCAAGTGGAAGCTGGAACTGGTGCGGAATAGTCGCCGTATACCAGAAGGGGAGCAGGCATCGGAGGAGGAGGATGGCACACGCACAATCACTGTTCTCTCGATTTATCTCACATCGATGATCTTGGACTACTCGCCGCCCGACGTCGAAGTTCCAACCACCGTGATGCTGGGCATCCGTCCACCGCAGTCACAGCTGCGTTCGAATCGTTCAGATGCATGGGTATGGCGTCGGTTCTATAATTACACATTTGGTCATGAGAAGGAGTATTTGGAGTGTCATGAGCTGCCGAGCATCAGCGAGCTGTTGGAGAACGACGAGGTCCGAACTTTAGATGCGTTTACTCTTACCATCCAGATCAGTACCGGTCCTAAGGCCACGCCATCGGCTCGAGCTCGAGCTTTGCCGCAATTTGCTCATGAGGGTCGACACAACTCCCCGAGCCCCTTTGTAGTAGAAGATAACCAATTGGTCCACCATAGTCTGATCCACGGCTTGGAGAAGCTGATCGACTGCAATATGACTGGCGATGTAGTTCTCTTGGTACGGGAGCGAGGTCTGCGGAAGCAGGTCGGAGGCTCAGCAAGCGACGATGGGAAGGGGATGCAAGGAGAGTATGTCATCCCGCTGCCTATTGGAATGTCACCGGCAGACAGTCAAAGTACGGCACCAGGGAGTCGCGGAGATATCGTCGTCCGGGACAGGGTGCTATGGGCACATTCGTCCATCCTATCTGCTCGAAGCGACTTCTTCAAAGTCATGCTTGGGAGCCAGTTCGTCGAGGGGCAAGAACTCGTCTTTGATGGTCGACGAGTGAAGATGCTGCGTATCCAGGATGCCGACTTCACAACTGTGTATTGGCTCCTTCGCTACCTTTATTTAGAAGAAGTCGACTTTATGATGAACGAAGATGTTCGTGGTGCTGCACTGGATGAAGACTGGATGAATCTCACACAATCAGCAGATCATCATCGCAATGCCGACTGGGATTGGATTCCTGTCGACAGCATGGAGGCTGCTCATCCACATTCGCCGGTACCTCCAAAAATGCACGAAGCTGAAGACACAAGCGCGGGCTACATCAGCACGCATACCCAAAGAGGAGGAAAACCCAGCCCTTCACAGTCTACCGAGGCGTCCTACAACGCTAGAGCAACATCGCAAATTGCATTGGAAGCCTTTGTGCGAGGCACCCATGTGGGCAATGACAGAATGGCCTCTACTGCATCATTGGAGTATACCCCAACCATCCACGCAGCGCAGAAAGACAATAATCTGCCGCCATCGCTTCCAATGGATCCCCATCAGCATCCATGTGAGAGGCCGGCACCTGCCAGTGCGCTATCTCTGTACCGACTCGCACACCGGTACCAACAGGAGGGCCTCTTACAGCTAGCCAAGGCCCACCTTATTGGCACACTCACTCCTCATACTGCATTCGCGATGCTGCTCGCCGCTCACATATATGAAGATCTATATGGACACATTAAAGCGTACGTGCTAGAAAAATGGGATGTAGTAGCACAAACACCAGAATTCGAACAGTGCTGCGACGAAGTCTCTGCAGGCGAGGTAAGTGTACTTTGAATTGTCTCGACACTTACTCACAAGGCCTCTCTTCACGTAGTGGGGTGCGGATGCTGGGCGTGCACTGCATGTATTTATGCGTTCTTTGCTCAGTCCCGCCAAAGCTCAGTGAGGTGACCATTGACAAAGTACGACATGGGTCAAATAGCCTTTTTCCATTTTGCCAAAAGTATCAACATTGTCATTATTTGTATCCTATCGTTTCGCCCAAACTCTACGAGTATAGATGTATCATTTGTTTCACGCTGTTTCGTTCCAACTCTCGTTTATGAACACCGAAATGTGTGTCTTTGTACCGTTACTCATGAGTGTAAGAATTGGAGAATTGTCATCACCCATTCCATCCACTCTTTTTCATGGGCATAAAAGTTTTAGCCTTTGTATCGTACCATTTCGTTTCAGCTCTCATTCATGAGTATTGAGACTGCCATCGTCCCACCTCCGACAGAGACCTTTCACAACTGTGCATGCCTTTGAACTACGTCCGTACAGAGTAGTTCTGGGAGATCACATGGTCTACGGTCTACCTTAAGACACGGTTTGCGCCTTTCCCTTCATGGTCACCTTACGTGACCGCCGACTGTATGTGTGGATAGAATCGATTGAGATACAATGACACAATACAAACACCCTGCGAGTGAAACAGACACAATTTTACTCCTTGAGCATCTCTTTAAATTCGCCCGTCTCAATGAGTTCCTATCCTTTGGCATGAGCGTCCTGGAAAATACCGCTTGAGCTAAGCAACTCACTTTAAGAATATCCAAGCCACCAATTAGTTCGCCGTGCACGATAATCTGGGGAAATGTGGGCCAGTCATTGAGCTTTTTGAGGCCCTGTCGGACGGCCTCGTCTTGAAGAATATCAAATGTAGTAAAGGGGACTTTTTCCTGCTTCAGAAGCGCCACGGTCTTTTGGCTGAATCCACATCGGGGCTGATCAGGGTTGCCTTTCATGAACAGGACGACGTCGCTCTTTTCCATCAGCTTGCGACAACGGTCTTCCAGTTGTACGGGCGTCTCGTTTGCGGGAATGGAATGCTCACCGATTGTTCCAGCTGCGGTGTAGTTGGCGGGTGGCGCTTGGGGAGCAGAGGATGTGGACGACGAGGGGACTCCATTGGAAGCACCATTACTTCCAACAGCATGGGATGCCACGGCGGCACTAAGTGCCGCCGCATTGGCGCCACTGATCTTGGAGAGAAGGGTGTGGCCACGCAAGAGAATGAAGGAGGGAACACTATCTACATCGAAAGACTCTGATACGTCTGGCTGCTCCTCGGCCTCGATCTACAAAGAGTGTATAAGAGGGTGGTTTGAGTTTGTGGTTGGAAAACTTACCGTCAGACATAGGACTTGAGGATATTTCTCGGCGAGCTCCTTGACGACTGCGTTCATTTGTTCGCAAGGCTCTGCCCAGGATGCCCAGAAATTCAGCAGCGACACACGGTTCAGATCTGCTGACATCAACGAAGTAAAGTGCTCCGGCGACGTGATGGCCACCAGGTTGGATGGGCCTGCATCTGCTGCTTGAGGCGCTGTCATGGTGATGGGACGGTGGTGGTCGTAGTCTTGGGCGCGTGTTCTGGAATCGAATGGTGAGTGACGCAATCGATACTTTTATTCGCGTCCAAATTCCTAAGTCCGAGATGAGCAGGGTGGAAAGTTGAGGCAAAACTCTCATTGGATTGGGAAACCACACGCCTGAGATAACATTTTTCCAGGAATAAATACATTCCATGGCATCGCTCTATGAATAGAGGATAGTACTAGATTGACGAGGTGCACTTCCGTGTACATGATTATGACGCACACGGTGAGGTGAATCACAAGCAACAACAAGTTTGTCTTTAATGGCTCTGAGTACTCTGGACATTGCTGTCTCGTGAATGTGCTGTGTGGGAATGTGCGAAACACGATTGTGAGAAACCAGAGTGTACAGAACAAGAAGGCACAGAACAAAAATATACAGAACAAGATGTTCAGATGGATTGTCCAAACAGAATGTCCTAACAGAACGCCCAGAACTGAATGTCTTAAAGATGAAATGGCTCTCCAACACGTCTGCCGAATACTCGTCATGTATTACTCTGTTTACAAGTGTGCAATTACTCTTCCTGTGCTGGTTGCGGAGCAGGGGTTTTTCGTAGAATGGAGTCGTTCTTTCCTTTCGCACGAAGATCCCAGCGATCCTAAAAAGCACAGTATGGTCAGTCATGGTGTGCGGACGAGAAAGTCGACATACATCTGACCACTTCATGAGCTGGTATGTAAGGACAGGTACGGTGAATGCCCATATGATCACCTGTCGAGTCCTTTGTGGCGTCAGGCGGAAGCGTTGGTACATGCTGTTGTGCTAAAGAGGGGGTGTTACCAAGAGAGGTGCAGGAAGATGCAGCCACTCACCATGGTGGACCAGCGCTCGATGGCGGGGTCCGTCTTGACGGCTGTGGATTTCTGTGAGATACATCATGCCATGTGAAACACGTACGTACCATGAAAATGACCATCGCCTGCCATGATGGAATGTGCTGACAATGCTGCGAGTCAAAGGTCGGCGCGGAGAGATGTGTACGACTGGGACCGGCAATGTGGGCGCGGATCACGTGCAGAGAAGAAAAGCGCGAAAGTTCCTGTTCGCCCCGTCACAGGAAGAAGATGGCTCACTCTAGTCGACATGCTGTTGCGAGCGTTCGCAAGACAGGCAAGCGATAGCGCTGCTTCAAGCCTCCGGGCGCCACTGGTGTCCTCAGCAAGAGCTTCAACGTCGTATTTGCACACGTCCGTGCCTGCAGGTGCAGCGGTAGCCAGCAGCGAGGCGACGTCGAAGGAAAAGCGCAGAGGCGGTACCATGTCGACAGCGCAGCGCAAGAAGATCCAGTTGCAACGCAAGAAGGACAATATTGAGCGCAAGGAGCTTCGTGAGAGACTCTGGGAGCTATCGAAGCCCGATCCTGTATTGGGACATCAGATGAACGAGCAGGGAGAGCAATACTGGCAGCAAAGCGATCTGTGCAAAATTCTCCTCACCAAGGATCAAGTGTGGGGTGTGCACGAAGATCGCAGAGGAAACCTTGTCGAAGTCGAGCAAGAGAGCGACGCAGCGACGCAGCACTCTCTTGGGCCGAAGCGAATGAATTTTGGTCTGAACAGTGACGAGGATCGCAAGCTTCTGTTCGCAAGCCTGCCCGCCACGATGATCGAAGACCGGGCACGGTCTGTTTCTACATCGCATGTGTCCGAAGACCATCTGGAGTCGCTGCAAGAAGCGGAAGATGTGGAACAATTGAATGCCGAGACGCTGTCGCGCGTCTTGGACCTCCGCAACGCGAGCGGAAAAGGCATCCAAGTCGAAAACACAAGACGTATCATCGATCACTTTGGCACGAGGGCCGGAGACAAGGACAGAGGCACAGATACGGGCAGTGTCGAAGTGCAAGTGGCCGTTCTTACTTATCGTATTCGGAATCTGTACGAACATCTTCATACTGCGCGTCACGACAATTCCAACCGGAGAAGCTTGACAAAACTCGTGCACCAGCGTGCCAGTCTACTCAAATATCTTCGACAACGAAGCACAGACCGATACGAGGCGATTCTGCCGCGCATCGGTGTGGAGCCTCGAGCGGTGGAAGGGGAGATCATTGTGCCAGGCAAACCGAAGATGAAGCTCACCATGTAGCGAGTGAATGATGTGTGCAATATGCTTTTGCAATCTATATACAAAGAATGACTAGTGCGCGTGTAGATGCGTGGTAGGGTGGTGGTGATCGTGGATGTGGTTGTGACTGTGGTTGTGACTGTGGTTGTGACCATGGTTGTGACTTTGGTTGTGACTGTGGTTGTGACCGTGGTTGTGACTGTGATCGTGACCGTGGTTGTGACTGTGATCGTCACCGTGGTTATGGCTGTGACCATCGTGATCATGTCCATGGTGGTGGCCGTGATCATGGTGATGATCGTGCCCGTGATCGTGCCCGTGACCATGTCCACATCCATCCTTCCTATTCGCCTGTTCTTCTCGACGATAGCGATCTCGTTCACCCTCTCGACTGACTTGTACGACAACCTCGCCAGCGCGAATGGACCCACGCAGGCTCTCACCAACGGGCAATCCAGCGGCCGCGCCCACAGCAGGAGCCAAAAGTCTCCAGGCCCATGCGGTAATGTCGAGTACATCGTTGTCGCTTGCCTCGTCCCGCACAAACACCTCAACAGAGGCAATCAAGGACGCATTCTTGGCCGTGCGACTCGATGCCCCACCAATCAGACTGAGTGTAGACCCTTTTGTGTTGAGCGCAGAGGAGGGTGGTGTGAGCTGCCAAAGGTTGGGTGGTGCCACATACGTGACCAGTTCATGCTCTTCCACGGTCCGGAGACTGTGCATGAATTGCACACTCTGTACAGTGTGTTGCTTGGGCGCCGTCTGCAGTAGGATTTTTCCCAACGCGATACTGGCAGGGTACGCAACGTAAAGCATGGCTGCGCTCTCGAGACTGGCCAGCACCTTGTCCAGTGCGGCTACTTGGAACGCTGGCATGACTACCGAGGCGAATGTGAGCGTGGTGGAAAAGAAGAGCACCATCACTCCAAAAGGATTGGCAAACACATCCAGCAGTGGTCCCGCTAATGTACTGGGATCCGCCAGCACAGACGTCTTGCGGCCATGTCGCCGTGCGCTGGTCTGCTGTGTAGCCTCGTTGGCTGCGGTAGAGATCCCACACGCCGCGACAAGCCGTGCATGATTGTGCAAAACAAGGTTGCTAAAGTAGCAAGCACCGGTCGCGACAAAGAGAAGTAAGTGCGGCAAATTCAACCCGCTGTCGTCCTCGTCGTGGTGCTCATCCGCTCCTTCGAGAAGCGCATGTTCGATGGACTCCTTGCAAACATAAATCGCCGCAAACAGCAGGAAAATGGCTTGACTGAACTGGAGAACGGTTTCGATGCGATGCGGCCCATATGGTCTTCGAAGGCGGTGACCGGACCCGTTTCTCCATCGCTCCGCTAGCCACTCGGTAGCCACGGCATTCAGCACACCCGAAGCATCAAACACAACAAGGTAGCCCAGTCCTGTCATGGCGAGGCTATCGCCAGCTTGGCCACTCATCCACAGCGAAGCGCCCAGTACCACATGCACCAGGCCAAAAACAAGGAGCGGCCTGTGCGAGGCAGGCAGAGACAAGAAGACGTGTGTGAGCGGCGTAGAAAGGAAGTGGGCGAGAGTCGAGGAGGAGTGGCTTCGTCCATGTTGGAAGGCTTCCACTGCGTGTCGAGGGTTCTCAGGCGATGTGAATGGCTGCTGAATATTTGTAAACTCCGTTACACTGGGACTCGCAGAGTACAGTGTGGACATCGATGAGGCGCTTGATGGTTCTTGCAGGCCATGCGTGACACTGTGTTTGCGATGATGTCCTTTGCGAGACTTGGAAGGGCTCAAATTTGTATCGTTGTGCGCACCAGACACATTGAGCAGGCTTGAAGTGTCGACTTTGACAGCTGGTTTGCGTAGCTGGTCGTCTGCTTTGATGGCATCTGCCTCCCGCTCTGCATCCGTGTTGGGCTGGGGAAAGAAGACGGACAGATTGCGACTGTGCATACGAGAATGTCTGCGCGAATGTTCCCGCCGCTCAGCAGGTGTCATTTGACTGAGCGACTTTTGCGACCCAGAAGAGGTGACGCCTAGTTCGCCCAGCTGATCAGTTTCCTCTTGGTGTGCGCTGGAGACATTGTCTTCCGATTCAGCTCCATCTAGCGAGACACTCAGCGAAGGAAGACTCGTCAAATCACCGTTGCTGGAAGGTTTCATGTTCGAATCGGAAATAGTTGTGTCAGAAGGATTGGTGGTTGTCCCGGAACGATTGGTAGTCGTTCCAGAAAGTGTAACAGAAGAGTCCAGAGGCACCGTGGCAGGATCCAATGAGAGTGCGATCGGATTCGGTGGCAGATTCTCTTTCTCTCCCTCGTTGGACGCTTTATGAGCGGTCTTCGAAGCAGGTTTGGTGGGCGTATGAGTGTTCTGATACGAACTCGGATACGCAGGGCTGGCCAACTTCAGACTGGGAGATCTACTTGAGTCCCCAGCGTTGACAGAACTTGCACTAATAGTGCGATGCCGGTGTGGAGGAGTCGAATCACCCACAGAGAGCGTGGAAGGATAATTGGCGCTGGCCAACAAGACGGAAGCGCGGCGCTCGTGGTTTAGAGATGAGCCGCTGGAGGACCTGGCAAACGACTTGGTATTGGAAGGAGGTTTTCCTAGCGAATGAATCGATGAGGGGGGCGACAATGATGATGGAGACGTGGACAGCGGTACGTCGTCGCTCGATGAAGGAGTGACCGCGGTATGATGAGCGAACTCGTCGAATTCGCGTGTCAGTGATTTGACGGAGCGGTGTCTTTTGACGCTCCGCTGACTGGGTTTCGGGACGTCAAGAGATGCGGACGAAGACGTCGAGAGCGGTGTGTGGGTGGAGTTGGTGGGAGATGTATGTCCCTCTGTAGGCATGCCGATCAAAATCGACCGTCGCAAGATTGGCAGGCTGTGTGCACTGTTTCGTGACAGCAGCACGAAGATGCACGTATGTAATTCTTTGTGGGCACCCGTGCGCGCTTGCGAGGCTTAATTAGTTGCTCCTCCAGAGCACAAGGTTTGGAGCTTTTCCGGCTGCTTTCCAAGCACGGCCAACTAATTATAAAAGCAGCACACATTGGATCTTTCGACATACATGCAATGGAATAGATTATGGATAGTAGTACAAAAGGAGAGAAGATGGCGTGAAGCATGGACAAAGTATGGGTGGCTGGGTCCTATTGATGTCGCGCTGGTGTGTCTGGTGAGTGACTGGGAAGGTACACTCGTGTGTGTGTGTGCATTTGGAAAATTCGGTCAGGAATCAAGGTGGGTCGGTCCAAGCGCGCCGCCGTGTGTGACGCTGAGTGCAATTTCGTCGATGCGGGAAGATTCAATGTGGTCAAAATTTCGAGCTGGAAGACATGTGGGCGAACTACAAGCTCTTAATTGCCTGGGAGAGTGATGAGTGCCAACAATGAAAAGAGTGTCCACAATCAAAGTGCCGAGTGCCCACTACCAAGCTTATGCGTGATTCCGAATGTCGCTGTCCGTGTATTCTGTACGACTTGCTTCGGTGCGGTCGTAGGAGCGATTATCCATGTCGTTGCCATCGTGGGGGGGTGTATCGTTCGCAATGTCTCGAGAAGTCTTTCCCATAGCTTTCTCGCGTTGCGCTTTCAGCTCATCAACCTCAGAAGGCTGGAGCACCACAGTGGTGGGCGGACGCCTGATCATGGTTGTCCAGGGAAACGCTGCAATAAGAGGGGTTTTGTGGCTCGTAACCGCAAAAGCCAAAACGACGCGAGCGTCGACGCGAAGAATAATATAACACTCGGAATTCACGCCGATATTGGTTGGAGCGACAAGGGCTCGAGAACCGTGATATGAATTCTATGGTTATGCTGGAGGGTAGAAGCCAGCGTATAATACAATGCTTACTATATTCCACAGCAGCAAGCAGCTGATAATGATATACACATGACGGCTGCGGCTTTGTAATTGTGCGTTATTGTCACACGCATTCCAGGCAATGGCCCACCACACTACGGGAAGGCTGCCTGGGGACGCAAATCGCAGAAGGATTTGTACGTGTGAGCTTACGACGAGCAGCAGCAAAACAGCTGTAGTGTAGTGCACATGTGGAAGGAGCGATTCTGTCAGAGTGTTGTAGGTGGTGTACCGATAGTTGGAGATACTATGTGGCATAAAGGTCTTACGAAGGATTTGCTGTAAATTGCGTCTATAAAAAAGAAAAAGCCAGTGGATTGTGATTACCAGGATTGGCGCAGCAAGGAGCCAGTTCGGAATTTGCGCAAGAGTCCAATATCGGAAAGGACCCACATTCCTATGTGTTTGTCAGTATGTATTTGTTAGGACTTATTCGCTTACGCACCAATAGCGATCTTGGACAAAGGTGTATACACTTGGCAGCCACCTACTGCACCATGGCCGAGTAGTTGTACTGTCAGGAAGACAAAAGCGTTTGTAGGACCAGAGCTGTGACAAAAAGAGGGGGAGTATATTGATGAACAGAAGTGGAAGTACACAGAGACCTTTCAGCAGGGTCGGTCGTGATCGCCAGAGTGCCTCCCATAAAAGAAACCCTGCTAAAAGTACACCGTTAGCACGGAACACCGTAGCCGCTCCAAAGCATAATGCGGCAAGCAGATATCCAGCGAATGATGGATTCGTGGATACATTTAGATAGCCCAGAGCAGCAAAGAAGGAAAAATACGCCTCCGGAGTCGGTGTAATAAGCGTAGCTGGAGAAGGAGACAGGATACTGAAGAATGCCGCAGAGTATGCCAGCCTGGCGTTCGTTGTCAACTGGAGCGTAAGCCTGTCTGAGAATTAGAGAAGTGGCTTTGAGGGGAATGCTGGCAACACTCACCGATACAGTAGAAAAGGTAATGTACATGATATCACGGTGGAAAGTATAGATACAAGAAGAAGCGATTGACTAGGGCTCCAAGACGCACCGGCCGTGTCATGGTAGCCTGCCAAGCGTAAGAGCCCAATGATGCCGGGCTGAAAGGCAAGAGAGTGCTCTGCGGACAACCCATAGGCGACGTCTTGAAGACCATACGAAGCGTGAAGTACCGAGTGTGGGCTAGGAAGTGAACGGGGACTCGCTATTCCCAGAAAGTGCAAAGTATCCCATCGTAGAAAGGGGAGTGCTAAGAAAGAAGACAAACTTTGTGTGGGAGCGTCCAAACGTAGCTGCAAGACGTGCGATGTATCAAAAGGGAGAAGCAGCTGCGATGAAGCCACCAGTAGTACAATACACCCGATGCGATGGAGGACAGTCCACTTAACAATGCATCTCTCCGTGCTGTCTAGGGCCATCTGTGTGCGGAAACGAGAAGAAGGGATGGTGGAGGACAGACCACGTGCGCGTGTCGCGTTGGCCGTCAAGCATGGCGCACGATCTCAGGATTTTTGGTCCTCGTCCAAAGCAAGTCAAACACGGAAATCACGAGAACAAAGTTGAGTGCCCTGCTCAACTTTGCTCATCTTCTCCGTCCACACAGAAAGCGAGCCAGCACGGCCCGCGGGCCTGACTGCCAGCGGGAAGGCCCCGCAGGGCGCATTCATTGCCGCCTCGGAAACCGTCGGGAGTGGTTTAGTAATGGAGACGCTTCGTCCACAAGCCAGGGAGACCTTGTTGCCAGCTTCCACTGCCAATCCATCACAACCGCAAGCCGCTTTGCGAAAGCCTGTTCATGAGGATATCAAGTCTCCTCGGCCTTCTGCTAGTAGTCCACCCGTTGGCCCGTCCAAGCCAAGACTTCCGCCAACAATAGATAGCTCGCTGGCGCCGTATTGCGGAAGTGCTCGTGATGCGTTTTTCCGTGCCCTGGTGGCGGACCAGCAGGCAACACTTCAACCGGACTACAGAACACCGTTTCAGGATGCTGAGGATGTTGTGAAGAGACTGCTTCCATACCATGTATGGCAAATCAACGAGGATGATTTGTATCATGTCTTAGAAAGTGGATTGGAAGCGGAGGACAAGGCAATGTGGGAGGACAAAGTAAGGGGGGAGGACAAGGCAATGCGGGAGGAAACAGGCAAGGGAGGCTCTCGCAGAAAGGGCATCAAGCGCCAAAGAGAACAGCTTTTAGAAAGCGTTGCCAGCGCTTTTCCCACAAACGAGCAGACCATGTCACTCTTTGAGCGATACGGAAAGCTCAGTAAACGGGTGAAACAGCTGCAAATCAAGCTGACTGGCGAAAATGGCTCAGGCTGTGCACCATATGCAGCAGAAAGCACAAACTTGCTCGACAGACTGGCAATGGAGAGCGAACGTGAAGCGCTCGTCTTGTACCAAGAGACCTTTCGACGCGAGAAAGAAAAGGCCGCAGCAATGGGCGTTGGATGGGAGCAACTCATGAGGATAACGAGTGGTGTGCACATGTATCCGAGCGCCGCGCATGGTGCTGCTGTGGCGGATTCGGAAGGCTCGGAAGCAGCTGCTGAAGCAGCGGAAGCATCGCCATCGCCGGCACCTGCGACGCCGCCACTCCCTTTTTCCATACCGCTGCACTCTTCGTCGTCGAATCTCTCCCCGACTGGTTCATTCCAACCGTCCATCTCTACAGGTGCAACGGTCCAGACGCACATGTACTCACCCACATCCCCCTTCGGCATGCGTTCGTCGCGGCCGCGTGGACGTCCACGCAAGCAACGTGATGAGCATGGCCGCATCATTCACTCGCCGGGGGGCTCGCAGCCCCCGTCGCGCGGATCTTCGATGCCTGGGTCTCCTCAGAATGTGGTGAAACCACCTGTTCCACCCTCGTCTAGCAATCACCCCACTGTCCGTCCTCCAGCTGTTGCTTCGGCTGCTCGACCACCAAATAGTGCCATTCCATCGCATCCCATTCCGCTTCTTCTTCCGCTGTCCACTCTGCCACGTCTATCGGCACTCGGTATTACGCCCATCCCCGCACCACATCTCGTCCCTGCCATTCAAGCTCGGCAAGCGGCTCAGGCAAATGCAAGCACACCTCTTGCCACCCTTCCATGGTCTCAATTCAACACGGCGCCTCGTCCAGCACAACCAAATCAGCAAGAAGCAGCATTGCTTACAGGCATCACGACTTCGCGGCCGTCCGCAGATGGCCCCGCGCAAGAGATGCTGCACATCAGTGTAGTATTGAGCAAATTCGGCCCGTCACAACTTTCTGGCCTAGCAGCGTTGATGCAAAATGTACAAGCAGGTAGCACACCTACCAGTGGTGGTCTAGCTTCCGGATCTTCCAACGGCAACGCAACAACAACTGGTGTGCGACCATTCGCTGCCGGACCGGCAAGCAGTCCTGCTGGTGTACCACCCCCTCGTCCACCGCCAAGCAATCATTCGATTGGCAGACCCACACAGCGTCCACCTCCTAGCTAGACATTCATGTATCAGAAGTGGCAAAAGACAATGTATTTTGTAGACAGACGTTCCGCGGCATATAGATTTACCGTTTCGTAGCATATGCACATGTACATGTCCCTGTGTGCCATCTTTGGTACACAAAACTAAGAACTCGGGCCTGTTGCATCTGCATCTCAGCACTTCGCCAAGACAGGAAAATTAAACTGGCGATTTTCCAAACGCAGCGGTTTTTTTTTTACCGCACTTGGTCTAGACTGCCGACGCGCATCGGGGGAGCCGCACCCAATGGTGGCTAGCCACGGCGCATGGCCTGGGCCAGGACCCCAGATTGCGACGGATAAACTCCGGACCCAGGATTGTAGGCAACGGGTGCGTTAAAATTCTTGGGCTGCAAGTCTGGACTCTGCCATGCGGGTCTCGTTGACCCTGACGGTATCGGACGAGAATGAGGCTGCAAATCATTGACAGGGCGGCAGATTCCTCGGTCGATGAGGCATGACATCTGGTTGCTAGACGACGGACCTGCTTCTTTTAATCCACCCACTCCTCATCACCTTACAACTCGCCCGCGCTTCATTTTCATTCATGTATCGATTGTCTTGGTGCATGCAAGTGTAGTGAGTAAATTTTTCTCGTAGGGCAGGCACTGCTGTGTGGGCGCAATAATCGAAGTGCGGACGGAGCTCATCACTTGCACAATGACGGGACACTGCTTTTATCGCTTCATGACACTCTTACACGGTGGAAACACGCACATGCGCCATATGAATGTGGTATAACTATCGTTCCTGATCAAATGAGGGCGGACGGCGGCGAGTGAGATGAAGCGTCATGCTGTTTTGTGCTCAAATTGCTCGCTGGCACGGTACGCTTCGGTGGATGATGTATATAAATGGCTTCCAGATGTGTTTGCGCTTACACTTAATGATCTCTTTGTAGTTAGGCACTGGACTTCAAGGGATCCTCCCGACAGTCAGCTCAGCTTAGCTCAGCTCAGCTCAGCTCCGACCTGGATCCGTACTATCCTCGTGACAATATTTGCCCTTCCTGGTCCCTCCTCAATTGGTTATTTATCCCGCTTGCTTCTGCCTATGTCCTCGATGCAAAAACAGTCTCATTCTTCCGTGGCACCCCACCAGCCACGGCAACCATCGGCTATTAATGTCATGGTGGCTGCTGCTTCACAGGACCCTTCCTATTACTCAGCACCTCTCCATGCTGTGTATTACGGGCACGTAGCAGGCTCCCAGCCCAGTGTGTACGGCCACTCGATACCACCGTTGTCATCACATCTGTATTCTTCCAACCATTACAGCGTTGTGCCTTCTTCTTCACACCAAGCATACAACACTCATGGCAAGGGTGATGACTATCACACAGAATTACACAGCCTGCCAAATATGCACCATGCCCCCATGGGTGGGAACTTCATGCTCCACTACGATGTCCACAGACCCTCGCAAAAGCCCAAACGCAAGCAAGTCAAGAACGCATGTGTCAATTGCCAGAAAGCGTGCAAGCGGTGCGACGAAGGCCGTCCGTGCTCGAGGTGTATTAAATACGGACTCTCGGCGACTTGTCAGGACAGCGCTCGTAAAGAGCGCAAGCGAGGCGTAAAAAGAGGCCCGTACAAGCGCCGAGCCACGATGAGTTCGGCCACTGTCAGTGTGGGCACGGTACCCACGTCGTCAATGACCTGGAACGGAGTGTACAATCAGAATGACGTGCCCATGCCGCCGCCCAGCCCGACCCTGCGACTTTCTCCTGGCAGTGTCCATGCCGTCTACAGTGGACATGAGATGGTGGACGAGCCTCCGCATAGTGCCACCGGCACGCTGCATAGACTTCCCGTCCCATTTGTGCAAAGCGTCAATACAAGCCCCGACCGCGACGGTCCCGCGCCCACGCAACCACCGCCGGCCGAGCGTCTTCAACCGCACATCCGCGCAGAGCAAGATCGAAACGGGACCCAGCCTTTCTATGGTGGGCCTCGCTATAGTATGTCCATACCGCTGTCGGCGCCAGCATCTTCTTCCACTTTCCACCCCCAATCCTACCGTAGCTCGCCCATGTATTCTCCGTATATGGCTCACGACGTGCAGTATCGCGTGCACAATGATACAATGGCAACATTGACTAACACTTCCAATACCACCATCAGTACTTCGTCGCCCCGTACTCCTATGAATGGTGTTCCAAACGACTACGCCGCGGTCAATGCACCCACATCGGCGTCCTCCGTGGACAATGCCAAACACGCCCAAACGCATTCCCACAGTATCCAATCCACGACGCTCAATTCGCTGTCCGCAGGCACGGCAGGAATATTTTCCAATCCCCCCCACCATAGCACACAGTCCTCCTCTCTTCATCTTCCGCAGATGCCCCGATACAAGCATGCAGCTTCTGCGCGGTCTGGCGTCAAAATGGAGAGCGGTTTGGAAGATACTTATAGGGCACAGACAGACACAGACAGCAGTCACACAATGCAATTTTTCAAAGATGATATGTTGATCAAAACCGAGGCAAGTCCCGTTCCCCTCGCTGCTCGGTATCAGACCATGTCTCCTCGCACTATACTTGGCGAGGATCGGCCACGCAATGTACTCACGAGACACATGGCGAACGGCAGCGAGGTCGCAGAGTACGAAGCGCCTGCTTGATTGCCGTGACACTGGTGGAATGGCGAGACCCCTCATATGTACATGTACCTTTATCACATTTGTAGACTACGACAATTCAAGAACGATGTAGAAGTCTTTCATAACAATTGTTCTTTCTCAGTGTACTTTCTTCATTTCTTTGCCCACCGTAAATTCATTTTTCTCTCTACACGCATGTGGGACGAACATCCGCTAGCGTCTTTGGACCTAAGAATCAGCCCATTCTGACGTACACTGAAATGGCGACGAAAATGGATGGACGGCTTATCCTTCTTTTAGGCACATCCTGATGTGCCAACATGCACAATCTCATGTCACGGAAGCTGTGTGGCGTACGGTATGACAATCACTTTGTTCGTATCACACGATGCTTGGACTTTTGCTTATGTTGGAGCTGATCCTTTTCTTGTGGTGCAGTCCTTTTCTTCCACAGAATCTGGGGTGCCTCATACATGTTTTGAAGACACAATCTTGATACCTTTGGCAAGCTGGTCATTTTATGCCTGCCTCGTTATTGGTGTGCCGATTTCCATACGTTTCTTGTCGCACAATACCATTCCTAACAAGAAAGCTCCGCTCCACAGACTTATTCATCGAAAGTCTTCATCGACGAAGAATCTATATTTCGGCAGGCGACCTCGGACCAAGACGACACTTGCTTTCGTTTATTCCATTCTAATCGTTGCCATTCTCCTCATGGGTGAGTCACAATGAACAAGTCATATTGAGAGTAATTTTTGTTTACAAGAAGAATAACATTTCAGAAATTCTTGAGATTGTTCGCCTATATCTCGCAGGGCGAGGTGCCGGATTACTTCCATTTGATCTAGCCTCAGTTGCCCTTGTACTCGTATTGATGCACATTGCTTTTCCTACAAAAGCTCGCCTCGCTATCTCTGCAGCCATCACTCTCTTCTGGTGCTTGTCGTTCATTTTCACGTCCATCAAGTTATCGACTCTGACCCATCTCCAAGCAAGAGAACCTCGGCTTCATACCAAATACCCCGCATCTGATCAGATCATCGATCTTGCCGTCATTGTAGGTCTTTGCGGCCTTGTAACATGTGTCGAAGCTGTACGCTTAGGGACTTACCTATTTGTTCCCGAAATGATCATTTGAGTGTACCGTGAATCCCGGTTTGACACTAGCTCCCTTTCCGGCACGCGCTTTGGTGTTGGTCTCAGGTGTTGTGTGTACGCACTAAAAATACGAATCACCACCTTGTACTGGTACCTCGACTCGAATGCCCAGTGTTTGGAAATACCGCTGTCCAGCGCAGCAGCTTGCAGGCAAAACTCTCATCGTACGCAGATCCATCCTGCAAGATGTCCGCTCAGCACACCGCTTCCGCCCGGTCTCCCGCGGTCCTTGTAGGCCACTATGTAAGTAAGAGTGTTCTGTGAGTCCGTACATTCACCGTTGGCTTTTCTATACAGCAACTTGGTGACTGCCTCGGAAGAGGAGCCTTTGGTTCCGTACACAGAGGTCTTAACCTTATGACTGGTGAAACTGTTGCCGTGAAGCAGATTCGACTCGGCAACATACCAAAGTCCGAGTTAGGAGAGATTATGGCCGAGATCGATTTGCTAAAGAACCTGAAACATGCCAATATTGTCAAGTACAAAGGCTCTGAAAAGACAAAAGAGTACCTCTACATTATTTTGGAGTATGTTGCTAGCTGAGGATGTGTAATTTGCTGATACATTTGCGCAGATATTGTGAGAATGGGTCTCTTCATCATATCTGCAAACGATTTGGAAAGTTCCCAGAAGGTCTCGTCGGTGTTTACATATCCCAAGTACTGGATGGTCTCATGTACCTTCATGACCAAGGTGTGATCCATCGTGATATCAAGGGCGCCAATATCCTCACCAACAAAGATGGATCGGTGAAATTGGCCGATTTCGGTGTTGCAACCAAAGCCGGCTCCCTTCTGAGCAACAATGCTGTGGTTGGGAGCCCATATTGGATGGCTCCCGAAGTAATCGATCAGAGTGGCGCAACGACGGCAAGCGACATTTGGAGTGTCGGATGTGTTGTGATCGAATTGTTGCAAGGCAAACCACCGTACCACTTCTTGGATCCTATGCCGGCCTTGTTTCGGATCGTCCAAGATGACTGTCCCCCTTTGCCAAAAGGAGCATCTCCGGTGGGTATGATTGAGAAGTGAATGCAAAGCTGACAAAAATGTAGGTTGTTAAAGACTTTCTTCTTCATTGTTTCCAAAAAGATGCCAATTTACGCATCTCTGCTAGGAAGCTCTCGAGACACCCTTGGATCCTCTCTGCCCGACGACAACTGGAGCAGATGCGCTCAGGTGGATCTTTAAAAGGACCTAGTGTCCATGACGAAGCTGTAAAAAGTGTACAAGAATGGAATGAGGCGCTAAAAGAGCCTGTCAAGGGCGCTTCACAACCTCGAGATCCTCAAGTCCAATCCAGTACGTCCAGACGACCACCTAACTCCCGAGACTCGCGACTTCTCGATCGTTCAGCTGTAGGGCCAATGAAGGAAGAACACAATGTGAAACAAGCTCCATCCTCTCGTGATGCTACGAACCATGCGCCTGTTGCATCAGCACTTGTTGACAGCCGGAGTAACCTTGATATCCACTCAAATGAGAATGATGCAGATGTCTGGGATGATGATTTTGAAGAGGGAATACCGACAACTAAACTTGAGGCTCTTGACAGGGCGCCAATAGATCATTTCGAAGAGGCGGAAGACGACTTCGCTACCATAAAACCATTCATGCGGCATGCAAGTGAGGGCAAGGAAAACAATGAACGCCAAAGACAGACGGGTGAGGCTGTCAGCGTGCTAAACGAAGGGAAAATCGACAAGAAGGGGAACATGGATGGTTCTTCGAAGCCCTCCATTGTAAGAACAGCACTTCAAGAACGTCGCTCGCTTGGTGATTACGCAGAGCAGAAAGATGACGAAGATTTCTCGGACCTGATCGACGATCGCGGCTCCAGTGCTCCACTGCAACTTGTGACGCGACTGTCGAGCAAATCATGGAAAGGAGATGAAGATCTAGAAGATGATCCGTTTGGTGAAATGGGTGAAGACGAGTACGTCGCATCCGCAGATATGGCGGCAAATATTGCTCGAGACAAGCATGCCCGCATGTGTGCACATACGGTAGAGCTCTTCCAGCGTCTAACCACGCAAACACCCGAAGATGATCTGATCGAGACATGTGATGAACTGGAGCTTCTCCTAACGGAGCAACCAGAGATGAAAGCCCAGGCATTGGCTGCTCATGGTGCACTCACCGTCCTCCAACTACTGGAGATCATCCAGATCCGTGATGTGATTAGCAGATTGCTTGGTCTCTTGAACGTCATCATTTATCAAGATCCACAAGCACAAGAGAATCTCTGCTTGATTGGGGCGATCCCCGTTGTGATGCCGTTTTGCTCCAAGAGATACCCCCATCATGTCCGAATCGAGGCAGCACATTTCATCTTCAGCATGTGCTCTACATCGACGTTGACACTTCAATTCGTCCTAAGCTGTCGTGGTCTCAAGACACTCGTTGAGCTCATTGACGAAGATTACACACAACACAAGGATCTCGTTTGGCTTGGGATAGCATGCGTGAATAGTGTCCTGGAATTGCAGGTATGTTGTCTAGTCAAAGTCATTTCATTGTACTTACGAAACTTGTAGAGCCCTGCATCTCGCAATGACTTTTGCCGTATGCTCGCAACGGAGGGACTACTTGAGCCCCTCTCTACCGCACTTCTCAGCGTTCTCGACGATGATGAAGACCAGTCAGAGTACACAAACTCTGCCAAAGAACATATTCTCCAAATCTTCTTGATCTATTCGTCATCAGAACAATGGCTCAAGCAACAGGTAGCGACCCGCCATGTGCTGAGAAGTAAGTGCAACAGGTAGTTCTATATGTTGTCGTTGCTTACTTTATCTCTAACAGGATTCTTACAAGCATGTGCCCAGCTGGACCCGGAGTCTCTCACATACATGCTGAAAGCCATCAAAGGGCTCACGATGAGCCCTTCGATACTAGATGACATTGAGAATTGCAACGCAATCGAAGTTCTCGTCCGGACGCTTGCACAGCATCACGATGGGCCATGTGGAACGGAAATCTCCAACCAAATCCTCAACGCAATGTATAATCGTGAGTATATAAGTGGAGCTACGCTGCTTTATACTGACAGACACAATAGTCTGTCGACTTAACAAACGCCGGCAAGAAGAAGCAGCACAAGCTGGAGTGATTCCTCAATTGCTTCGAATTGTGCGAGCATCTTCACCCCTCAAACAATTCGCATTGCCTATCCTGTGCGATATGACCCATGCTAGCAAATCCACGCGGAAGATGCTCAGTCAGCAATGTGGCATCGGATTCTTCTTGGAACTACTGCAAGACCCAAACTGGCAGCTACAGTCGCTCGAATCGATCCAAATATGGCTCCAAGAAGATTTGGCACGCATCGAGGATGTGCTTTTGCGTCCAGCAGCTGTACAAGCGCTTTTGTATGTCTTTGTATCGTCCAAGACCGTTTCGTTTGAGAACCATTTGGAGACTTTCCTCAAGATCTTCAAGTTGAGTAGCGGCATCACTCTTGCGTTAGGTAAACAGAGTCTTTTTGTCAAGAGACTGCTGGATCGTCTGCAGACTAGCTCCAAAGCTGTTGTTCGACTGAACCTTCTTCGTATCTGTAAGGCAATTGGAGACGTCCATCCTAATCTTCAAAGCCTGATTCGGCATTATCATCTTTTAGAGGTAAGCGGAATGCACAGTTGAGTTGCTTCTGTTCATCATTTGTACAGGTCCTGGACAGGCTCTCTAGAGACGATGGCGCCGTCCTGGTTCGTGAATTGGCTCGCGAAATAGCTACTCAGCTTCGTGAGCCTTCCAGTGGCCCATCGCTCTTGGCAAAAGACGCTCATCGGACTGTGCGCCGGGCTGCATCGGAGAGTAGCGTCGCAGGCTCTTCTTCCAATGGTTTCTCCTCTGAGCCACACCGTGGGCCGTTAGGGAAAGCACCTTCACCATCAAGTGTCAGACAACCAACAGCAATCGCAATAGCCAGACGCACATCGCAGACCCGATTAGCTGTCGCGCCTTTGCAGCAAACGAATCTCACAAACAGTCGATCGCGTATAGCAAGTGAAGAGAAATTTCCGACCCAGCGACACAAACAGTAATACCATTGCAATCCACCTTCTATCCCTTCTACATGTATTATTAGTGTAGCAGATCATGCAGCTGATGACAGCCAATCGTACCTATAGAGCGCAAAGATGAGAGTGCGGAAATTGGATACGGCTTTGACTTACCGCACAAAAGCGTCCACTGTTGATTGGTCAGCAATGCCCAAGAGCCAGGAGCGAGCTTCCATCCAAAACCAGAGCTAGGGAGAAAGAGTTTAGAATTACTATGGAGACGCTTATAATAATTACCTTAATCATCGGGGAGAAGTCCTTGAGGTCTTGACCATGTGCTAGCATGCCTCCGCCTTCCTGTCTTGCCATTTCCCTTCCCAAGTTCCTTAAAATCGGCAGGGCCGACTTGAAAAGCTATGAGGAAGAGAATGAGCAAATAGCAACGTACAGATTGAATAACCTACATCCATGCTCGGATCCAGTTGTCGACCGATTCCCTGAAAAATGATGAGAGATTGTCACAACAAGCCGTTTTTACACACCTCGAGAAGGAGAATGGAAATGACGGTATTGACAAAGTCTGCCTCCATCTTGACGTGGTGCTCACGAACTGCAGTCAGCACTTGGCTCAAGACATCGCCGATCTTGATCTTGGCTAAGCTGAACGTTTTGCTTTTCACACTCAGAACAAGGTCCTGAATTTTGAGAGCGAATGTATCTTCATCAATCACTAGATCGGGCGTTCGACACCTCTCTACCATGAGATGCCCAGCTAGGGCGCCATCGAACTCGGCCACGGCTCCAAATAGATCCAAGAAATTACGCCGATTACTCGGTGACAATTCCACGGTCAAGCCCGCATCGAGAAAGACAAGCTCTGGCTGGTAACCCAGACTGTCTAGTCTATCAAGCTCGTCCAGCCAAGAGTCTTGGTCTTTCTTGAGCGATAGAAGGTCTTTGATGACGTTTGCGTCTGTCTCATCATCCACATAATTGATCTTGTCCGATTTCGTCGCGTAGTCGGAATCGAAGCGCGAGAGGATCCTAGTGAGAAGATGGCGCAAGAATGACTTAGTCGTCGGACGATAGAACTTTATCATAATATTCCCCGGGTGAAGGTCAGCATGCGTAAAGTTATCGAGAAGCAGCATACTCTGTAAGGAATGCATCAATTCCACCCCTCATGTTGTCGTGTATCATGACTTACGAGGAATGCATCCAAGCCAAGATTCGCGATACGATGGTCGAAACTAGCGCCTCCCATGTTCAAAAAGTATTTGAGAGGTACGGCATCCTCGTACTCTTCAATGAGGATCTCTTTCGATGTGAATTCTATAAGGGGTCGAGGGAATGATATTGGACTGTGACGTTTGGTAAAGTTCTTTTCGAACCGATCGAGATTCTTTGCCTCGTTACGCAAATCCAGTTGGCTGAACATCATGTCCGCGAACACTTCAACTTCCTCGGGGAAAGACAACCACTCAGCTCCCGGAAAGGCATTAAGCAGCCGTGCAAAGAAAGTCATGATCTTAATATCACGGGAAATTACGCGATGGACTTTCGGGTGGAGAATCTTGATCGCGACCGAGGCTGTAGGAATTGCAGGGGGTGGTCCATCTTCCTCAATGGAAATAGCAAGCTGTTCTGAGATTTGGTTTGTACCTCGCTTTTGCCTTTTTTCCTCCAAGTACCCTGATGGCAGCAGGTCTGGTCGCAGCGTTGCTTTGTATACCTACACTTGCTATTTCAGGGAGATGCCACGTCCATCACAATTCACTTACCTGTGCCACTGCACCAATTCCCAGCGGTTCGTCCGGAAAGTGCTCAAAGACTTCGTCAAAGGGCCTTCCGAACACATTCTCAATTACTTTTTTCGTATAGGCCAAAGAGTGTGGCTTCCCATTGGAATGCAATTTGCCTAGCAAATCACAGAGCTCCTTTGGGAACAGGTCCTGACGTGAACCAGCCCACTGGGCAAGTTTGATAAATGTAGGCCCGGCTCGCTCCATCTGCTTGACAAGAAATGCATACCACCACAGAGCTCCCCATCGCTGTCCGCCTTCAGTCTTGGGCACGCGCCGTCCACGTCGCCTTCCACCCTCTCGTCTTCTGCCAACTAACAGCATGGGCATTGTGAGAATGACGGGCGCGAATAAGAGCACGAGAACAATGAATCGCTTTGTCGTTCCAAGCGGTTCGATTATGTAGTAGTGAAGTGCATCACCAACCACATATAGCCACCGTATAATAACGTTTCCATGCAGCCTCCTCTCTTCTGTCTCTAGCTCTTCAACAGATTTGGCGAATTGAGAATGTTGATCTAGCTCTTCCTGCTGATTGTCGGCGGAAGAGGTGTTCAGTCTAAGAGCCAGTCCTACAGCCACGAGCAAGCTTCCTGCGGTCTTCAGAGCGTTTCCAGACGGCTTGTGGCGCGCATATTCTGAAGATAGGGATGCGAGAGAGGAAGCATTCCTAGAGTATGCCCTCATATGCGGTGTCTTAGTAGGAAAGGAGGTCGTTTGAAGCGGAAACTCCATTTGTTTTTCCATGCAACGAAAAGAGGGAGCTGAGCATCGTGGTGGTGTGGAGAAGTGATCAAATTTGCGTACGGTTTTCCTAGCTGTAGATGTGGTGGAGATACATCGCATAGTCTTTGGCCTCACTAACTCTCCGAAACCCCCTCGTAGCGAGGTACTCGTAGCACTGGACCGGTACCAGATATACTTCGACACACTCTGTCCCGCTGGTGCCAATAGGAGCATCATTGCCAAAGATTTCGCAGCACGCTTTTGCTGCTGATGAGATGATTACGAGTATTCTTCATGTACTTGCCCAGACTTGCACGTTATAGCATTCCGCTTCACACTGGACAATCGAACCCTTTGATTGTATCTGGTCCCGATTCAAACATCGCGGAATCTATAGCGCCATTCACGATGCCCGAATTGGTGGAGGCGCTGGTGGGTTGAGACACACGTGAACAGAAATTTCCAAGGCGTCCAGAACAGGAAGACATCGACCTGCTCGAAGAACCATTGTGAGGATGCCCAAGGCTAAGAAGAGTAGTAGCTCGCTCTTGTCACAAGACTTCAAGGTGAGAATGAGTCAAAGAGATTTCCATTATGTTGACAGTCTTTTCCCTTCCAGAAACAGCGCACCAAGCTCGGAAAAGGAAAGAAGCCTGGGTCCAATGCAACCGACACTTCCTTCAAGGCACGTTCTATCGCCTTACCACAACAGAGCATCAGCAAGGAACGAAGCTCTTCGCAAGTAACTCGAAGAAACCAATCTATTCACGACCTTGTAGGGCAGCTACGACACTACAATGCCAATGTTCGAAAAGGTATGTAGACCTGAAAAGATCCACTTATCATGGGACTAATGTTGTGTCATCTTAGATGCTATTAGTGGACTAGAAGAGATTTTTATAGCACATCCAGAAACTTCTAGTGGCGATATGGGAGTGGTCGCCACCAATGTGGCACGCCTTGTGGCTGATGAAGATGCCATGGTCCGCCGAAGTATGTTAAGCTTTATGGACTTGTTGTTTGAGAGGGCCAAAAGTGAGATCCTGCGACCTTATGCATCGACAATCATCCTCTATACTACTTCCGCCATGTCTCATATATATCCTGATATCCGTATCGATGCGGTTAAAACAGCAGACCTGTGTCTCAAGACATTTGGAGACCTTCTCTTGAATGGATGGGACAGGCGATTCAAAAGGAATTCTCTCGAGTCATCTACAAATAACAATGTGCCTCAAAGTCATGGAGAGAGGCTTCTGGACTGCTACATGACGCTCCTTGGATCATCGATCAAGAAGGATGCGACGCAAGGTAATTCGACAGCAAAGAGCAGTGCGTCAGTCATCTCTACTGATCTCTCGCCTGGTTCAAGACTCGTCATCTTGACAAGCCTCACCACGTTTCTAGAGCAAACACGCATCGTAGAGAAAAGAGAAGAGAGGGAAAAAGACGTGGAATGTCCGGTATGGTTTTTTTCGTCCTCTTTTGCGAATCCGAGCGACTTCTTAGCATTCGAAAGATGCTTGCGCCCAACATCACTACAAAGCTTTCCTTCGGACCCCCTTACAGCAGAGACAAGAAATGATCGATGGACAAATTTGAGGTGGAACACCTCACAATTTGTGGAAGCCGTGTCCACGGCAGAGACGTTCCTCCAGCATATCGAGAATCCAAAAGATGTGCAAAAATACGACCATGAAGAACAGGGGATGAAAAATAGACTAGAAATTTACGAGATTCTCCAGTCCATGATGTTAGCGACTTTCCTCGATTCTGCTCCCTCTGCATTCTCGCCGGATCGCGACGAAAGAGCGATCCACGAAACACCTGGTCAGCTTGTATTGGTTGTTGCACGACTGGCATTGGCCCTGTGGCGGGGGGCAAAAAGTGCGCCGCCCAGCAGTGCACAAGGACTTTCTAGGTTGTTGGCTAGAATGGCAGTATATTTTCCCTTTGGTGGACAAGACTCGTCGGGACTGGGAAGACCAAGCGACACACAGAAGGAATTTGTGAAGCTGAATCTCGCCTATTGTGAACTTGTTGGCATCCTGGCCGTTGTCCGTCCAAACATGGCAAAGGATGTGGGCGTGCAGTTCAAGAACGTGAACGAGTATATTCTTACAATTTTGCGAGAAAGTTCTTCGAGTTTGCGCGACGAAGCGTTTGTCAATGTTCTTCCCACCGTATGGCTTCTTCTGAACTCTGCCACCGTAGATAGTAACGCCCTTGTATCAGCCCTCTTGTACTTCTGGGAGCACCTCCCTACGTCGCAAGAGACCAAGAAAGTGGCGACCGGATTCGTCGGACGTCTTCTGATAGTGAGTTCCCTTCTTTTCTTGGAAGACTTCTTCTCATACCTCGTAGTTGCCTATATTCCCTTCGTACTCTGGACGATTCGAAATAAATCACCAGTCATCATGCTGGCCAGCACTTTCCAAGTGGCTAGTCATGTTTCTTCCACAATACTTGTGGGAGCTGAATGTGCGAGACCATCAAGCCACTGAGATCGTACTTGAATTGCTTCGCTTCGCTACTTGTCTCAGTAATGAGCGTATTCTGAACGTGAAGGTGAGTGTAACGCAACGTAAAGGCTCCCTCTTCTAACAAGCGTTTAGGAGCAATCCCAATTACAGAAGCCACTCTCACTTTTCTTCCATGTGCAACGCTCTAAAGTTGGACCCATTGATGGCCCGTATGCCCGTCTGCCTGAGCACATTCAAAGACGAGCTCGAGGATTATTGTCCTATCTTTCGCTTAATGCGGAACTGGCGGCGGCGGCTGTCGCCGTTGGTGCCGTGTAATTCTGTGTCATTCAGTATACATTATTGTACATTTCATCTGCATGCTTTTGTACTATACATTGCCATCTGTGTTACCAAGGTACTTCGTCTAATATGTCGTCTGGGGCCAGATGCTCTGAAAAGAGACCTTCTTTTCTCTGACTTTCTATATCGCTGCTTGCCTTACCATCTCCAGAGCTTTTTAACGCTTGCCACCAAGACTGTCCTGTACTTAGTGTCCTGTTGGTATGAACCGCTGAAGATGTCTTTCTATTTGCTTCGAGCTGTGCAAGACCCTCTACACCTTTCCGATGCAAATCTGCATCAAATTGGCGAAGCCTTGTCTCGAACAGATCAAACAACTTGGATTTCTCGTTGATTCCGTCGTTCTCCAACTCATCTAGTTCCGGTTCAGACTCGTCACTATCTTCAGTGATAGTCTCTGAATGCTTGCGCTTCACTCGAAAGCCTGAAATTTGGTCGGGACGGTTCTTGAGGAAATCAAGAACAGAAGGAAGCTCCGCTGGACTGACAAAATTCTGCGTAAAGGCCACAGACTCTGTAGTCAATGTGCGTCAGGATGTTTCTGTGTTTACGAAACGAATAAAGGCTTACCTTCCAAATTTATGACGAGATGCTTCCAACCAGCAGGCACATATATAGTCTCGCCCGGCCGACATACATCGACAAGTAGTGTGTCATCACCGCGACTTCCATGCTTCCGAACACAAGGTTTCCAGAAATCCGTCAGCCACTCAATGATGCTGAGCGGTGCGGTGACTGTGCCACCATCTTGACTGATGTACACACCAGGTGGGGTGATGTGAGGCGGCAGTAACAACCAAAGCTTGGTACCGGAGAGCACTGTGTTGTAGGCCGAAGTATGGTTAGGATCGACGTGCCACTGTCGATTCCATCAGCAACCCTTAAGATCTGATTCCATTGTACTTACACCACTGCCACTACGGACGGGTCCTGCAATGACCCAGGCATTGTCAGGACGCTGGTCTTGAAGTAGCGAGAACAGATCCCAGTCTTTTGTCATAAGGCCTTTATTGTTGTTGACCTTGTCCTCTCGGAACAGTCTCGGCACAACGAATCGGTTCTCTTTCTGCATCGAGCGTGCAAGAGTGGGATCAAACAGATAGAAGGGTGACTCGTCAGCAATCCAATTGCGATGCCCTTGGCTTTCACAGCTCTTTGCATATGCATGGTACGTCTTCATAGACATCGTCAATGCTTCCGCTCGGATTCTTCTGGTGCCATACATATCCTCGAGGTCAGCGAGTGTCCATGTTGGCAGCTCGGTATCATTACACGAATCCACCAGCAGGCAGGGCTTGTTTGGAATGGCAAATCTCTCGAGAAAGGAAGCTTTGCTTATTTCGTCGGACCGGACTCTTTCGATGCCTCGAAAGGAATGATTGCCTTCTTTCGGTGTGTAGGGATGTAGGGGAGTAGAAAGCAATTGAAGCGGTAGGAATAGCTCATCGGAGAAGACAGTCTTCGAGAGGACATTTGCATACAATGTGTGCCCTTGATTCAGGTGAGCAATTGCCGTGCTTCTCCATGAGCCCTTCCAGTGTTTCAATCGACCTGCTGTCATGCTAATCAAAGCCTCTCTCCAGAGAGGCTCGTGCAGAGCGAAAGCGCGGAAGGCATGATTGACTCCTTGAAGCATGGCGAGGTCTTGAACAGGGAGGTATCCCACGATCTGGAGGATAAGGGTATGAGGAAGAGTGGAGAAGAGACCCATGTGGGTAGCCACATGATCTGCATGGGCGAGTAAGGCATTTCCGGCGGGCTTTACTCCGTTCGGATGTGATACGATGATATGTACATCTGCAGCGTCCTGACGCTGACGCTTCGCGGAATCATTCTTCGCATCATCCCTGGCTGCCGCCCTCTTCGCCATGGGTACCGGCATATGGAGGAGTAACGTAGTAACGGAGGAGTAACGGAGGAGTAACGGAGGAGTAACGGAAAGAACAGCTCGATGTCGACAAGAACCCAACCAAAAATGTTATACACGTGCCGATCACATTTCGAGCACTCATCGGACCTCACTTTCACTATACACACGATGAAGTAGATCAAAGGGAATGAAATTGATACGGACAGGACTGGGATACACTAGGCACAAAAGGGTTTTCGAACCACAGATCCATAGTTTAAGAGACCGAACCATCCACACCTTTAGAACATATTTTTGTTGTTCGCATAATAGCATGTGTACGTTGCGATGAGTAGACGCGAAATCAAGGTGATTAGACCTGATACAATCTCAATGAGCTGATCGAAAGAAGGACATCGATGTAAGAGTGTGTGGGTGAGAGATGACGACCTACGCACCATAATTGTATCCCCTGATCATCCTAAGCCTATCGTGATTGATGGCATAGAATGCGCTTACTTGGAGCGCTGCCTCATCTTTCTACGCTTACGACGAAGGCGGCGCATACCTGTCGAGAGAAAGTCAATGGACGCCCTTCACATGGATGAATGAGACTCACGCTTCTTCCTCCACTTAGCTCTCATCTGGTGGTTGATAAGAACAAAAGAGAAACGGGACCACGTTAGAAGACTGAGAGATTATGTGTATTGTCGAGAAACTTACCTTGATAAACGATCAGAGAGAGCAATGATGGTTAAAGGAAGAAAGTGACGCAGCAACGCAGTTGTCTTTACTCAACGCGTGTGGGTGTCGCTACCCAAGTCACGAGCCAAGCCGCCGCAGAGTTTTGCAGGCGAAGCGGCGCTCCACGCGAGCATTGCCGTGCCAGGCTCGCGCGACAAGTGCGACAACAAATAACACGTACGAGCCTCTACTACTTATATTGGACGTTGGTCCAAGGCAGGAAGGACAGTGTAGAGCGTCAGGCTCTTCCTTGGTTACAATGATGATGAATGTACACATTGGAACAGATGAAATTTTATGTTGTTGACTTGTGCGATAGCCAGCGATTTGCCATCGATATGCTTGGCTACTCTTTTTCGATCGCTGGCGCACAGTTTCGCAAAGTTTGGAAAAATGCGTGTGGAGTTTGGCCAAGCGCGTACGTATGTATGTCTTGGAAGTATTCTTTCCTCATCGACGTCTCCCGACTGAGTCGCCATAACTCCTTTGCACCTCACAGCGCACCTTCCTCCTCGCTGCTCTGCATTTTCCGGCGTGGCTTTGGTTGCCATTTTCCGGACAAGTAGAGTTTTTGCCCACAATTCCTCCTAGACAGATCCTCGATCTCCGTTTGCAAGCAGCCGCCAAGGCCACACTCACTGGCAACTCTCGTCCCGGCTAACAGTCCTCGAGCGACGAGCAACTGACATCATTTCGCATTCCTAAAAGGCCGCCTCGTGATCTCGGCAACGGCGCGCAGGCGACCCATCCTTTGATTTGGATTCTTCCGAAGCTGTGAGTAATCATTCTCCTTCCCATATTGTTTGGCCTTTTTCCATGAGGTTGCGCAATTCTTGTTGGTGTAAACGTTCTAGCGTTCCCATTGTACCGTATTGGATGGTATGTCATGTGCGGGTCCGATGTGTTTCAGAATATCAGTAGCATCGGCCAACTTTGGGTAGCGGGTATCATCCGGACGTGCGCGTCATGGCCTCTTTCACTGCGGCTAGGATGGTGCTTGTTCACAATTTGCAATGTGCCGACGGTACCCCCTACCCTATGGGCTACAAATCGTTTACCGAGCACACATTCCACTGTGCAAATGACATCTTTACTGGGGCGAAATGGGCAACTTATGGCTGGCATACGTAAATAGTTACCATGTCCATGAGCCTAGCACGTATATATAGTGTCCAAAAATGTCGAGACAGCTACTCTTTGGGACTATTTTGCTGACATCTCTCTTCCATCTTTCTCTACCTCTCTATGTCGACAATTTCGTGTATTGTCACTTCTACAAACACTAGTCAGGCAGATCTGTACTTCTGTAAGCAGCTTTCCACCATGGACACGCTCGGCACGGTCTTGTCTCCACCTGCTACAGCGCCGCCCTCTCCAAAGAGTTTGGAAGCCGTCGATGAAGCCAAATTGGATCACTTCATCCCGTCCGGCAAAATCAACCCCGTCTACCATGGCTCCACAAGTCGCCAATTGAAGGCATCTCTTGCCAACATCGACGTCGATGGATGTGCTGCTGATGGAGAAAATGCTTTCTTCATTGCCGATCTCTCAGAGGTGTACCGTCAGCACCTCCGATGGATGCGTGAATTGCCTCGCGTAGTTCCATTTTACGGTGAGCATGATGGAAACTGCTTGATGTGCTTGCTCATTTGCTTTACAGCTGTCAAGTGCAACCCCGATCCTTACGTGCTACGTTTACTGGCCTCACTCGGAACAGGTTTCGACTGTGCCTCCAACGGAGAAATCCAAAGTGTGCTCGATATGGGTGTATCGCCTCAGCGTATCATCTATGCGAATCCTTGCAAAGCATCTTCGTTTGTACGAAGTGCCGCTTCGCAAGGTGTGCGACTGACGACGTTTGACAACCTCGACGAGCTTGACAAGATCAAGAAGTTCCATCCAAACGCGCAACTCGTTGTCCGCATCCTTACCGACGACTCAAAAAGCGTCTGTCAACTCGGTCTCAAGTTCGGTGCTCCATTGGATGCAGTGCCCAAATTACTCGAACGAGCACGAGCGCTATCTTTGGACGTAGTCGGAGTAAGTTTCCACGTAGGCAGTGGCTGTTACGACCCAACGAGTTTCCAAGACGCCATCTATCGAGCACGCAAGGTGTTTGACATGGGTTACGAGCAAGGATACTGCTTTGACTTCTTAGATGTTGGCGGCGGCTATGCGCACGACAATTTCGAAATGATTGCCGATGTATTGCGTCGATCCATCGATGAACAATTTCCTGACGAGCATTACGCGCCCGGGGGACGATTGTGCCCGCAAGGGCTGCGCATCATTGGTGAGCCAGGTCGCTACTACGTGCAACGTGCTTTTGCCCTCGCTGCAAACATTATTGCAAGACGCGACGGATCCAGCGAAGCACTCCACGAAGTAGACTCGGGAAAACCGCAGGTGATGTACTATCAGAACGATGGAGTATACGGTGCTTTCAACTGTATCCTCTTTGACCACCAAGAGGTGTATCCCAAAGTGCTCACTCTAGGCCACCAATTTGCCTACCAACCCGAGTCGGAAGCGCCTGGGGTCTCGGATGAAGAGCCTCTGCAGGCTTGCAGCGTCTGGGGTCCAACGTGCGACTCAATCGACTGTGTACGATCAGTCACCCGCTTGCCTCGGCGCCTGCAAGTATCCGACTGGCTCATTTACGAGAACATGGGCGCGTATACTATTTGCGCTGCCTCAGGCTTCAACGGTCTTCGTACAAGCGAAGTACGATACACAGTGGGAGAAGGACCAGACAGTCATATTACTCGCTCTCTTGTCGAGTAGTTTTTACTCGAACGAACTTTCTACGAGAACAACGATCGACATTCATATCATTCTTGCAATGTATACTTTTCCATCTTCAATATGAAAGCTTCCTTAATATTACTCTGGTGGTTTCATCGTCGCACCAAGATCTCGTAGCTTTCCTGTAGCAATGTCGTGTATCCATCTGCAATGCTCCAGTGAGCACAGCATGAAACAAACAAAAGTAAAAACGTACCCGTGTATGTGAACCTTTACCTTGGGCTCTCCAGGGAATGCGCTCTTCTTGCCAGCCCAATTGGCTTGCACAACTTTGGAAGCAGCAACTTTGCGAATCTGTTCCTTGACACTTGCTTCGGTTGTTTGTTGCAACAGATTCTTCAACTCTTCCCCCTCGGCTTCCACGCCCTGTGCCAAGCCAAGACTAGAGCGTACATTCCCGCAGAGTGTAATGAGTGGCCCCAAAAAGTTTTGTAAGGATGCACTCGGAAGAATGGAGGCATCTTTACTGCATCCCAAAGAAGCCAGCACTCCACCACAGTTCGAGTGTCCTACAATGATAACTGATGGATGTTTGTCAATGACGCTCGTCCTACCAATACAATGTATACGTACTGTGTTCGACCCCGAGAGCCTCTACTCCATACGTCAAGACACTGTTGGCACTATCATCTGTTTCGTTAAATTGGTTGGCAATATTCCGATGCACAAAGATATCGCCAGGTTTGCAACGAGCAACAACACTTTCTGGAACACGAGAGTCCGAGCAGCCGATCCAAAGGATGGAAGGATTTTGCCCCTTTGCATTGCTCTGCAGTCGATCCTTGTCATTAACCCAGAGCTCGTCAGAATAACCCTGATTTCGCTCGAGGAGCTCTTGCGGAGTTACATGACGGGTCGGCATCCTTGCTACAGATGCCCAGTGAAACGAACGACGAAGTTGACCAAGAGTGGCGGTAGGCTGCTTGGGAATGCTGTTCGAGACGGTATGCAACGCCCGATAACGCAAAAGGAGCATGTAGATGGGAAGAGAGTTTCTGCCTCTGGGCCACAAGGACGGAGTTTCTGTCGTTTGACAAATGCCAAGAGAGAATTCGCTCTTGAGAATCCTTATCATGCCATACTTTAGCGCCGGAACTAATTCTGCCGGCAGGAGAGCAGGAAGGAACGGGACGAAATGATTGGCACGTGGTTGGATTGCGATTTTTTGGGAAGCCTCCTTTTTCGTCCTCACGCCCTTATTGGCTCAAGGTTATAGAACGTTTGCTGGTTCATTGGCACCTGGTGATGTCGTCGAAACCTGCATCGTCGGCGGCAGATGCCGCCAAACAAGGTGCTCTGTTGGATGCCGATCTATCAGAGCCGCCACACGGGGAAGAAAACGTGACGCAAATCATACAAGACAAAGTTCGGAACTCCAAGGCGAACACCTCGCAGCCCAAAGGCTGGCCACACTTCGTAGCGGGAGGGTGAGTACTTGCCTTTATACTGAGGTGATATCTGAGTTGACGCTTCGAACAGAATCGGTGGCATGTGCGGTGCCATTGTGACATCACCACTAGACGTGGTTAAAACTCGCCTTCAATCTGATATGTATGTTACCAAAGCTCACGTCCAACAACATGCTCGGCGTGGAGTTCTGGCCGGTGTTTCCCGGCTAGCTTACCATTTTGTGGAAACTGGGCATTTGCTGAAGTGAGTTTCTCATGTCATCACGCTTAGCCATAGTCTAATCTTCTTGTTGTAGAGAGATCTCTGCAAAAGAAGGCCCTCGAGCTCTGTTTAAAGGGCTTGGACCTACCCTAGTTGGTGTCGTCCCTGCCAGGTGAGAAGTGTTAAACCTTTATGTTCTCCATAGCTCACATTACTCTGCGTACAGATCGATAAACTTCTACTCGTATGGGAATGGAAAACTTCTCATTGCAGAACACCTCAATGGCGGAAAAGAGACATCTGCCGTGCACCTTTCTGCAGCTACCCTGGCAGGAATTATCACAGCAACAGCTACGAACCCCATCTGGGTCGTCAAGACTCGCTTACAACTCCAGCACCATGAAGCACAAAAGGCTGAGCAAGTCGCACGAAAGGCCGCTATTCGCTCCTCCGAGTCGGTGAAGGGCGTATCTTTTTCTGGCAAACCTTCGTTTTCCACCATGGCATTTCCCCGCTTCCAGCAGCAAACATATTCCTCGCACTTCTTTCGAGCCAGTCCACCGCCACCAAGACCTAGCATCAATTCTTTCAGTATGACACTAAAAATTGTCCGCGAGGAAGGTATGCCTGGTCTGTACAAGGGGATCAGTGCAAGCTATCTTGGTGTAGCTGAAGGGACGATCCAGTGGACACTCTATGAACAGTTCAAACGCATGTCTCAGCCTCGTGAAACCGATAGTGAATTCACACGCAAAGCTCGAGGATGGGTGGGCACAGTCGGCGCAGCTGGAACGGCAAAGATGATCGCCAGTCTTATTACATATCCGCATGAGGTACTCCGCACACGCATGCGCCAAGCTCCACCTCCAGGCCAAATGCAAAAGTACAACGGGCTCATCCAGACCTTCAAGCTTGTCCTCCAGGAAGAAGGTGCCTCAGCTCTATACGGTGGTTTGAGCGCACATCTCTTACGCGTAGTGCCGGTATGTAGTATGTAGCACGCTTCGATGCCCCTTACTGACATCTGCTTCTAGAATGCCGCTATCATGTTCGTTGTATACGAAACAATGTTGGGAGTCAGTCAGCGGTCGTAGAAGGTTCCAATAATTTTGTACAAGATGGCATGTGTATTATAGATCACTTTGTTTTGGCGGGCATGTGTGCCACGCAATGTATACATTATTGTCTTTTCTTTGTGTTTGTCTCGCCTGCTATTGCTTTTTCTATGAGGCGAATACTACGCATTGTTGTGTCGATGAGCATCACAAGCGGGACAGCAACAAAAGGAATGTACGACTTGAGAAGCATAGACTTGTTTGCATCGGTCAATATGTGCTGCTCATTGCCATAGACCACGGATGCTAGACACTGTGCAGTAGTGCACGCCGCTGGAGAAATTGTGAGAATGAGTTTGGTATATAGACTCGCAACGTACCTAGTATGGCATAGGCGGCCATGACAGGGTAGATTCGCTTGTCGTCTACGGAACAATTGAGAGCAGGTTAGGAACAGCGCACAAGTGACATACCTCTCCAGAGGCACCATGAGCCTGCCACGAAGACTGGATTCTGGAATACGAGCGAGGAATACATACTGAGGGCGAACCAAGTGTATTGGCCATCATGTGCTTGAAGACCTTTCACGAAAGGGTCGCCCGAGTCACGCAGATAGTCTTGCAAAACCTGGCGAAGGACCCGGGGCACGAATTGCGGGGGATAGAAGTTCTGTCCATCAATACAGATGAATGTCAAGATGTGAAAGACAAAATAAGCAAAGTAGAAAGCATCTAGTGGACGTTGCAAGAGAGGTTTCCGCTCTAACGGCATGACAATCAATGTCCTGGTCCAACAATAGAAGATCGCATTGTGTACACACGCGAAATTACTTGTCCGTGCGTTGTACACACTTTGCTGAAATTCTCGAGAAGAAAATCGGACGGCAAGGAAATTATGCCACCGCCAGCGCCTGAGGACCACACAATTCATTGCTAGAAGTACATGTGAAGAAGAAGAGACAATCTATGCGTATGTGTCTACGAGAGCATCCCGCAGCTCGTCTACGACTCCCGATCCTCCGGCTTGACTGATCTTGAAAGCGGCTTCGACAACAGAAAGCTCAGTAGCTACGGAGTGGCATAAGAAAAGCATCCTTTCAAAGTAATCATGCAGACGTACCTGTGCTGTCCAAGCCTGCAAATGCAGCCCAATCATTCACAAGAAGACCTGCTCCAATCAATTCACTACCACGGTTGACTGTCCCAGCAACCAGGGGAACTTGGAGCAGGGAGGAAAGCTCATCTTGGTCTTGCAGCGATGTCTTGGGATGTACAAGGCATCCTTGATTTGTCAGTGCTAGATAAGAACCGACAAGGACATTGTCCCTAAGATATAAAAAATCAGGGCCTGTGTCCGGGAAGCGGCTTGAGGTACTTACCCGACAGTCTGCCGGAACACTTCTACTTTCAGAACGTCTGCGATGATTTCTTCGGTTTCCCGATCAAGATCCGGATGGACAAGGGCCACATAATCTAGAATCAAAAGTAAGCTCCCATGCTTTTCCTTTTTTACATAAGATAAACAACATACCATTGCATGCAATTACGTTTCCGAGGGCACTCAGTCTTTCATCGACTCTTTGAATAGCAATGGAATCGGGAAGACTATTTCGAAGATGCTGAAGCTCCTGATCTGTCGTGGTGCCAGGAACAAGTAGACCATGTCTATTTCCGACAGTCAAGCGACCAACCAGACGGGTCCCCGCGATCGAACAGTGTACCACAGGCATGATATCACCTAGTTCCGCATCGAAGGTTGAGTAGAAGTTGGCGCTTCCTCCAATGGCCACTAGACAGTAAGAGTTCGTCAGGCGTGCAAATACACCAATCTCTGAGGATGATTCAAAAGCGACACGGACAGCCATGGTTGCTTGGGTTTCGCTTGGATGATGGGATAATGTATGAATCAAAGCGTTTCGAGATGAATTTGCGATGGATGTTCCGCTTTATGTAACAGGACTCTTCGCGTCTGCACAGAAGAAAAAATTCGCAAGGCCGTGCGGTGCGCGTGTCCGCGGCAATAGCACAACGATTCTCACAAATGACTCGATAACCCGTGGAGTATGATGCAACAAGCTAGGACAACTCAATGGTCCGCTCTAGAAAATGTCATTGTGGATTCCTGAGAGTATGACGATTTCTTTACAAAATTGGCGTCCTGAGAGCATGACGACTTTCTTTACAAATTGTCCCGGCGCGAACTTCGATGGAATGATGTTTGGATCTATAAAGCATCGGCAACAGTGCTTCTCCAGCGCCGTTGAACCTCAATGGCTTCACGGAAAACCACATACTTCGCATCCAGAAGCTTTTTAATTTTGCCGTCCTTGCTCGGTTGAACGAGAGTACCCGGTTTCGTCATATCCACCATGAGCTGCCACAGTCGATCACGGTGCTGATATGAGGCACGCTCTGCAGCCTCTTGGCTTTCTGTCACCTTGACGCCAGAATCTTGAAGCTCGGCAGCAAAGCGACCAAGAATAGCCGAACCAGCTACGACACTTGCTGAATGGCTGTAAGGGAGCTGAACCTCGATGCCACATGCATCAGCAATCAGTTGCATGAAGATTGCGTTCTTAACTTGTCCTCCACTCATATACAAGCGGCGAATGGAATGTCCCTTGTTGTTCATTGATTCAATGATGTGTCGCGTTTGCAGAGCAATAGCTTCCAAAGTCGCAAAGTACTTGAGCGCCAGGTCCGTCGAGCTTTGATCCAGACGAAGACCAGAAATCAGGCCTCGCATGGAACTGTCTGCAAGTGGAGAGCGATTTCCATGTAAGTCAGGGTAAATATTGAGGTCGTGTGTTAGATGTGAGAGCGTAAGTGCATTACGTTCCTTGGCGAGATCGGTGAGAATCCCTTGAAGTAAAACAAAAATGCTAGTGCCCTTGTCGTTCGCGAGAGCTTTAAGCTTCTGCGAAGCGGGATGCGTGTCGATAATAAAGTCGATGAGCTGGCCTGTAGAGCTCTGCCCTCCTTCGTTCATCCACATGCCCTAAGTTGGATGATAAGAGCCTTCTATAACCCCTAACTGTCACACTCACTGGGAAAACAGCATTCTTGTATGGGCCCCACACGCCATCTACCAAAATACCGTCGGGACTCTGGACACAGTGGCATGTACTTGTGCCGGCGATGGCGGCCAGTCGATATTGTGAGTCAATCAAGTCTGTTTGCTGATCTTTCGGGCCATTTGCAGCCTTCGCAGCAATTGTACCAACCCAACCAGCGTACGCATCGATGAGGCCGCTACCGACTGCAGTTCCTTCATTGAGGCCGAAGTCATTGGCAGCTTTCGCATTGAGCCCATTACCAACCGGCTGACCGGCCGTCAAAACAATTCCCCCTTTGCCTGGAATACCTCCAAGCTGCTCGAAGCCATTGTCTACCATGTCACTGAGACCGATCGTCTTAAAGAAGTCCGGTTGCCACCCAAGCTCCGAGCCATCAACACCAGGGGGAACATAGCTACATTTGCAGACGAGGCTGCAGTTTGATCGAGCCAAGCTTCCGGTGGCTTTGTACGTCAAGTAGTCTGGAAGATCAAAGAACATGCAGCTCGAGAAAACAGCAGCAGGCATGTGCTTCTTGAGCCAAAGCACCTTGGGGATTTCCATCTCGAGCTTTATGAGGAATTATTAGTAAGATGTACATCTGAATGTGTCGACTGGTACACACCGACATCGTCTTCCCGACGTAATTGAGGACCATGCTTCCTGTTGAATTTATGAGCTTTGCTTCTTCTTCCGCGCGATGATCCGCCCAGAGAATCACATTACGCTCGCCCTCCGTGTAAGAGCTTCCAGGAGTGACTTGAATGGCGTTTCCTTGCTTGTCCGTTACAGCCAGGGAGCACGTCGCGTCGAATCCAATGCCCTTTACATCATTCTTATCAATGCCACTGCTTCTGACAACATTGCGTACGGCAGTAGTGATTTGTGTCCATATGTCATTTGTGGATTGCTCAAATATGTGAGAATCGCTCTCTAGACGGAATGTCTTTGTGTTGTGAGTCGATTCTGCCACAATGGATCCTCTGCTGTCTAGAAGAGCAGCACGAGCGCTTCCAGTACCGCTACATCATCCAATGAAACACTCAGTTTCCCGCCCAGTGTGCTCTGAATATACTTACACATCCACGCCGATATAGTAGGGCGCTTGGTAGGCGCCGTTTGTCACCATGATGGGAAGACGGTAGCAAAGTGCTAGAAGCTGCACAACACTCGTGTCGATGATTTTTCCCCGCGTTCGAGCCAACACCATTCTCGAAACTTTCCAAGTACAATAATTACATTTCTAGTGTCATTGCTCACATGCCCCTATGCTGGGTGGGGTAAGTAGACTCTTTCTGCACTCTGTCGCTTATTTGGCATACCGTAAAAGTTGGATCTGCCGAATCTCTCGAATTAGCCTCAACCTTTCTCTGCACTGAAGCGAGAAAAACTTTTGTAGTGTAACGTTCTTCCTCTTAGCGCACGCACATGATTCTCCACAACGGCTTCCTTTTGCATGGCTGGCCCGAGCGTGGGGCGTCCGTCTATCAAGACCATCATCGCTTTGTAAGCGCTGGCCTGCATGATGCGCAGCATGTTTGTGACCTCTATAGCATGGCTCATCTGCTTTTTTGACATAATGACACTCGCAGCGCCTACTCACGAGCTCCAGCGGCATTCCATCTCGCACTCTTATCATCCGGTCGTTATATGGCATGGCCTTGGTGACAGCGCCTATGCGGATGGCATGAAATCACTCGCAGACGAACTGCGCAACGCATTTCCAGGGATATTCGTTCATTTGGTCAGCTTGGCCGATGGTTTTGCTGCTGACCAACGCGCAGGGTTTTTCGGCGATGTCAACTCGCAAGTGGACCAGGTCTGTGAAGAGTTGGCGCTCGTACAAGAGCTCCAAGGAGGATTCGATGCCATTGGATTTTCTCAAGGCGGTGAGTTGGTTGAAAATGGTTAACATATGGAGTGTTAAATTAACATTGAGATTAGGGCAGTTCATGAGGGCGTACGTGCAACGATGCAATCGTCCTGCGGTACGCAATCTGGTGACATTTGGTAGTCAGCACATGGGCATCAGCGATTTCCCAGCCTGTAAACCGGCCGATTTCCTATGTCGCCTAGCAGAAGGCGCACTGAGAAGTGGTGTGTATTCTGATTACTCGCAAAGTCATATTGTCACGGCGCAGTACTTCCGCAACCCTAAGGAACGCACCAGCTATGACAAGTACCTTGAGGCGAATCACTTTTTGGCGGATATCAACAACGAGAATAATTTCAATGAAACGTACAAGACAAATCTGCAGAGCCTAGATAATCTAGTATTGCTAATGTTTGATCAAGACCTGGTGAGTGTGGCAAGCCTCGTGGACGTATTTGCTGATTGGCTCGTGTAGACGGTCGTACCGAGGCAATCGTCTTGGTTCAGCTCGTACGCTGTTGCACAGAAGGAGGCTAGAAATGAGAACATAGGCTCTCTGTCTGAAGATGACGCGGATATTGTCCCTTTGCGACAAAGCCCGATCTATGAGGAGGACCGCATCGGACTTCGAACACTCGACAAACGCGGTGCCCTGGTGATGGACGCCTGTCAGGGAATGCACATGCACATTGATGCCGCATGCTCAGCCAAAGTATTCGGTCAGTACATAGGTATTCCCCCTCCCTCAGCAATTGTTCCAAGCGCTGTTCGCCATGCATGGGCCCGCCTCGTGTTTACCTTGACTGGTCTCCGCATGAGTTTAATTCCGACGAGTGCTCAATTAGCACTTGTAGCGGGAATGGTGCTCATGTGCACATCGCTTTCTGTCCTTCTTGGGCGGTCTTCAAGGTCCATCCGTCTCGAGTGACGCTCTCTGACTTGTATAGTAATTGACTCAGGCAACCAATCAATTGTGGCACTTCAGATCTCGTAGAACGGTAAGAAACACTGGATTCAATCGTACGAAGGGTGTAATACAAATACAGTGAGAAGAAAACAGGCGTGAATTTGTCCTTTTTCTTTGATGTTAGCATCGGACTGAGGTCGAGAGTCATGCGTAAACGAACTGTTTCTTGCAAACAAATACCTTTCCAGGACTGATCGGCGAGAGTAACTGAGGGTCCTCCTCTGCACAATTTACTCCTGCATGAGGTCGTCAGCGCCTATCTCTTGACGCGAAAGGCTGCTGCTCTCCTTCGCAGGACTGCCCGCTGGCCCTGTACCGGTGGCCGTGGGGAAGGTGCTTACTTGCGGTGGACTACGTCCCAGTCCATTAATTCCCGGCACAGCCACGGGGACGGACCCTGTACCTTGGCTGAGACTCGAGGGCGCCGCTGTACAGTTTGGAGGGGAGCTGACGGTCGAGGCATGAGGGATCGTCTCAGGATTCGGTATAGCGGTTCCAACAGATTGCTGAGGAGCCTTGCCGGCCTTGGACAAAGCATAATCGCCAGAATCAAAGTACTTGCGCTCTTTCAGCTTATTGCCTATCACGTCCTTGCGATTGGGCAACTTCCCGTAAAGACGAAAGATTTTTTGCTCCTCTTCTGAGAGAGACTGTACGAAGGAATGAGACGTGCGAAGGATTCGGTATGTGGACTACTCACGTTGATGTCGATCTTGTTGCGTTGAGCCGGGATCATTTTGACTATTACTAGAGCAACTGTGAAGATCACTCAGGGACGGATGTTCGCTATACGGCCTTGCCGCCGACTAATTGCAGTCAAGCCTCCTATGTGAGAATGGACACGATAATGGACCAGATGACGATGAAGAGCGTTGTGTTGGACGTCTAGTAAATTATTTCAGGCGCTTTCTGACTGCTAAGATGCCTTCTGGGCGTGTACACCCTTGTGGTGTGTGTGGCGTCCTGCCGGATGCGCTAGAGATTTATAAATGTCCATCGCCCTTGATGGCTGCTGTGTGCGCGCGCTGACCAGGCGGCGAACGCGAAGCGAGTGCACCAACCACGTCGTAGGCGTAATTTTCCGTGAGGTCGACGAAAAGGCGAGACATCCCATCAAGGTCACTAGGCGATGTGGAAGTTTACAATGGAAACATGAAGAAAAAGAGCAATGTACTGCGCAAATGTCATGAGGAAAGGCTTGCGTCATTGAATTAATTGTGTGCTTATGCCTAGCTGCCTAATGTATGATTGGAGTTGTAAAATATGAGTATTCATCGTGAATCTAGAGGCGATCATTTATGCGTTATCTTGCTGATTCAAATGAATGAGCCTGCATATCCATGAACGTATCACATCTGCAGCTCCGTGACAGACTTCTTCATTTCTCTCCATCGTCATTTGGGGGATCTTGTAGCCACTGAAAATGACGGAAAATCGACTTTACGTCAAGCAAACTGCGCATCTCAAGCAAACAATACTGTCAGTCAGTCAATGCTACTGGAAGGCAATGAAAGAACCCACTGACAAGGACTCTCCTTGTCGACTACCCCACCCCCTCCTCTCGACAGTGGTAGGGTACTACTCATTGACACTCTCGAAATTACATCACGTGAATCTCCTCCTTCATTCGGCACGTCTCGGGACTTTGGCCGTTCTTTCACTAAGTGGCAGGACAAGTCCGCGAGACCCGATGCAGTCAGAAAAGCGGGGCGAGATATATTGCTCTGCGCAAGTCCGCACTGGCTCCGGGTGCTCGGACGAATAGAAATGCATTATGAATACATCTATGTTGCTTAATAGCTCGCTTGCGCCTGTGATGTAATGTTCGATTTGTCGGACAAAGCAGGGATGCACGGTCCCTAGAAGATTCCGATGGGCCTATACCCTTCGTTCTTCTTTCCCCTCCATACACTCCTATTCTTGTGATTGGTTTACCGATCCAGTAAGATACTAGGTAAGTTTGTAGGAATTGAGCAGTACTATCGTATCCCAACGTCGTCCTATCTACCTGGCACGCCCACCGAAGTTGCATTTCGGCAATCTTCCTCAGCGTGGACTGTGATTTGGAGAAACCTGTCCCCACATGTGCAAGCTCATCAGTAGCTGTCATGTGGGTGACTGCAGAGTTCCACGTAGCCTTCATTCTGGCGCCGATGCAATAACCACGCTGTGGTGTTTCGTCATCGCAAATAGTACCCAAACGCTTCCTGTTGGGTTGCATATGCCGCCTTGTGCGCTCATGCCTCGATTCCAAAAGCTCTTCGTTCACTTCATTCTCACTTGAGTGGACTTTGTGATTTTTGGGAGCTCGGCTACTCCACTTGGATCAGTTTCATGAACCACGCGTCTTGAAAGTTCCTCCGTTGCCCCAAAATCGTGGCAGATAGGCAGTCTATGACGCTCTTCGTGCTACCCAACAGAAAGCCAGAACATTTCGAGTCACTTGGAGGCGTGGTCCGTGTCCTCGCTTTATCTTCGCTTGGCTTTCTCTGAGCATCGGCAGATTTGCAAATCCTTCCTTTTACTAACATCTTTCACTACCCACATTAGTTTCATATCATGGCACCCAACGTTGGTATTAATGGTTTTGGCCGCATCGGTCGTATCGTCTTCCGCAATGCTATCAAGTCAGACAAGGTGAACGTCGTTGCTATCAACGATCCTTTCATCGACCTTGACTACATGGTGTACATGTTGAAGTGTAAGTAGGAAGAGCAGCACCTTATTTTTTTCATCTAACTCTTCTTTCTCAGATGACTCTACACACGGAAACTTCCAAGGCACCGTCAAAGCCGAGAACGGCAAGCTGGTCGTCAATGGCAAGGCCATCACTGTCTTTGGCGAGCGTGACCCTGCGCAAATTCCCTGGGGACAAAGCGGTGTCGCTTACGTTGTTGAGTCCACAGGTGTGTTCACCACAACCGACAAGGCTCAAGCGCACATCAAGGGTGGTGCCAAGAAGGTTGTCATCTCTGCTCCTTCCGCAGACGCTCCCATGTACGTCGTAGGTGTCAACCTGGACTCCTACGACCCCAAGGTCCCTGTCGTTTCCAACGCCAGCTGCACCACCAACTGCCTTGCACCTCTTGCCAAGGTCATCAACGACAAGTTCGGTCTGCTTGAAGGTCTCATGACCACCTGCCACGCTACTACTGCCACCCAAAAGACCGTTGACGGTCCCAGTGGCAAGGACTGGCGTGGTGGCCGTTCTGCCGGTGACAACATTATCCCGTCCAGCACTGGTGCTGCCAAGGCTGTCGGCAAGGTCATCCCTTCCTTGAACGGCAAGCTCACTGGTATGGCTTTCCGTGTTCCCGTCAACAACGTCTCTGTTGTCGACTTGACTTGCCGTCTCGAGAAAGGTGCATCCTACGACGAGATCAAGGCAGAGGTCAAGCGTGCCTCTGAATCGCCAGAGTACAAGGGAATTCTCGGATACACTGAGGATGAGCTCGTTTCTTCTGACTTGAACGGAAGCACATTCTCCAGCATTTTCGATGCCAAGGTAAGTTTTTCTCCACAATTTCAATGTTATTGGAAGCTAATCACCTTTCATTCAGGCCGGTATCTCGCTCAACCCTAACTTCGTTAAGCTGGTTTCATGGTACGACAACGAGACCGGTTACTCCAACCGTGTCATCGACCTCATCAGCTTCATGTCCACGAAAGACTCTGCGTAGGTAGGTGGTTCCACATGCTTCAAGCATGTTTGGCGTTTTGCGATCTTGGCTGACAGTGTCCTCAGAGCCCGACTATAACTGATGGAGTGAAAAGGCTGCGATTGTGAAAATTCATACAATAAGAAATGCGAATATGTCAGATATTATATTTCTTGGCTGCGAAAGTGTCAGACAATAAATGCTTGAGAGACCGACTGCATCTACATGGGAGGATGGGAAGGTTGTACATCGTTTCCTTGTTCCCATGGTTTGGCAGGTCTTCTCATGGTAGCCTCACTGGGGGATGCATCATTGATCTGGTGCGTGGAATGTGAGCTACGTGTTTGCGCGGACTCCGTTCAAAGCTTACCTGCAAGGGAATATGTTTGATTCCCGGAATGCTGTCTGCCCGTCCTGTAGATATGAGTTCTACTACCTCGTCGAAGGAAGCAGGGTACTTCTCTGAGGATTGCGGTTCGGAAAGGTGTGTATCATTTATGCCCTTTGCCAACTCGCTTGAGATGGATGAAGATGGTGTCTCTTGTGCTAAACCAAGTACGCGATGCAGCGTCTGGTACACTTCATTCACCAGGAATTTCTGCGCATCGTCGTTCACTACTTTGTGATTGGCTTTGGGAACAATTTTGATGTTCAGTCTCTGAACGTGCTGCTCTGGGATATTCTTCTTCGCTGTTTCGTTCCAATGGGTCGCTAACTTTTGCGAACCAATTTCCGTTGGTACGTACTCACTGACAGTTCCTGATTAGCATCATCTACTACTCTTTGTGTTTGACATACTCTTCAGCTCCTAACAGTGCCGTGACGAATCTGTGTTCACCTAGAACATTGGACCAAATTTTTGTTACCGTCTTCTCATCGAGATCTAACGAGAAGAAATCATCGTCGCCACCTGGAGCGTATAAAGACCAGAAGCGATAAGCCGTCATCGCAGGTTTCTGTACTGCGTTTGCATTGGCCTGAGGAGACTGTGAGGAATATTTTCGAATGGGAGCAATATTCCGCGGCATCAACTTGCCCGGCTCTCCTTGTTCTACAAGTTTGGTTGCCTCTTTCAGCTCCGCAAACGCTGGACTATCCGGTTTATTATGCACATTCCAGTCATCACGATCGCTCACTGGTGCTTGGAGTATCACCCCATCTACTCCTACACCCGGGCGATCCATTTGTAAAAGGTGCACCATATCCTGGCATCCTGTGGAATGACCCATGACCACTACTTTTGCATTTGGGTGTTTTGGATTCTGCGAGCGCGTACGCAGATGTCGCATTACCAATGCTATTTCTTGTGCATCTGACTCCAAAGAAGAAAGCCCGAATCCCCCAAGAGATGACGACAGTTGTGGGAGGACAACGTTGAATCCTAAGGGAGCAACAGCGACCGCTAAGCGTTCGATATATGGAACCGTACCGAAAGTGTCCGTGAGTCCCGCCACAAAGATCAGGGAATGGGGCAGGGTAGGCGAGGTTTCCAATAATGGCAAAGGAGGCGACTGTCCCCACAAGGATAGGGAATACTGTATTGTGGAAGCCATCGTGAGCCTGGAAATTGTTGGGATAGCTAGCAAGGTAATAAGGTTAAGCCATTCTTACGCACTGTTTGCACTTGTTGCGCACGGACAACGCGAAGAAGCGGCATGGACCGGGAAAAACTACGATTCTTGAATCCCTTGTTGCAGAGACATAGCAGTAATAACGATGGGCATATCCAGAACGGCAGCTGATGTTCTATCGGGAACAACTGGAGGTATCGCCCAGGTGATGGTGGGACAGCCATTTGATATAGTGAAGGTGAGAAGAGATGGATAGATGGCATAGCGTTGGAAAGAGCTTATAGCAGTTGCTTATCTATCTTGCTCTTCCGTAGGTTCGTCTTCAAACTGCACCAAAGGGAACATACACAGGTATAGCGGATTGCGCTGGGAGAATATTGCGAGATCAGGGACCACTAGGCTTTTATCGAGTGAGGTTTACTGCCAGTTGAAAAGCGGCACTTACATTTCCAAGGGTACCTTGACACCGTTGCTTGGAGTGGGAGCTTGCGTCTCCATTCAGTTCGGCGTCGTGGGCGCAGTGAAACGGTATTTTGCGGAGAAGAACGGCCCTGAAGTAAAGCAATTAAAAACCTCTCAGCTGTACACGGCGGGTATGACGGCTGGAATAGCGAATAGTATTGTAGCTGGTATGTGTGTGTTGGCTTTTTACCACCTGATTGACGCATCTGCACTTTACAGGGCCTGTGGAACATATTCGTATTCGACTTCAAGCGCAACAAGAGAAAATCTACTCGGGTCCATTAGACTGCGTGGCCAAGTCAGTACTGTAGAAGGGTCTAAATTCCTCTAACATTTTTGGTAGGATCGTCCGACAATCTGGATGGACCGGCGTGTTCCGCGGCATGGTCCCCACCATGCTTCGTGAGGGTCACGGGATGGGAGTTTACTTCCTTACGTACGAGTATCTTGTCCAGCGCAAGCTCCAAGGACGTTCGCGAGAAGAGTTGTCAAGCACATGGGCGATGTTATTTGGAGGATCGGCGGGTATTGCAGTATGTATTCTCAGATAAGACACCGTAGACTGGACTGAGGCATGCTGGTTTTTTTCTGAAGCTGTGGCTCTCGGCATATCCCATTGAGTAAGTGGAGTGGAAAAATCGAAGTTGGTAGCATTTCTTACCAGGGCTGTACAGCGTTGTTAAATCGCGAATGCAGACCGACAGCCTTAATCGCAAGGAGCAAGCGTACAAGTCTATGCGTCATTGCATCCAGCAAATTTGGAAAACAGGAGGATGGCGAGATTTCTTCCGTGGTCTTGCCCCTACCCTGGTCAGAGTGAGGAGACAGAATTTGTTTTAGTCAAATCTAACTTGATTTCTTTGAGGCACCCTTTGCCAATGCCGCAACGTTTGTCGTGTACGAGGCATCTGCTCAATATTTGGAGAAATACACTCATCAACACGTAGATATCGAGACGTTCAGTGTACAAGTATAATGCTTTCATAGATTGTCAGTTCTGCAATGACCATCGTACACGAATACAATCTTCTTTGTTTATCGAGCAGAATTCGACATTTTGTATGTGGTCATAGTACATTGGAGCTACATCATGCGCTTACAGCATAAAGCTAGAGAATAGAATAGTCAGTGCTGTAACTTATGACGGGCTCTCGTCAACTCACCTCAATGGGTTCTCTAGGGCATCCTTGAAAGCCTTCATCCAGCGTGCTGCTGTAGCTCCATCGATGATGCGATGGTCAGCACTGATCGTGGCTTGCATAACCATAGCTTTTCTCCATCCTTTCTCTTCAGTCTCATCCACAATCATCCGCGCCTCTGTACCACCAATGGCCAAGATTGCACTTTGGGGGGAGTTGATGATGGCAGTGAAGTGCGTGATACCGTACATTCCCATGTTTGAGATGGTAAATGAGCCACCTTGGTACTCGTTTGGTTGCAATTTGCCTTGTCTTGCCCGAGAGGCAAGTTCCTTTGTACTAGCACTTATAGTTGCCAGTCCAGAGCTACCTACGTCTTTGACGATGGGCGTAATAAGTCCGGTGGGGGTTGCAACAGCAATAGAGATATCTGCTGTATGGTATTGACGAATGAAGTCGCCGTACCATGCTGCGTTGACGTCGGGAACCTGGCGAAGAGCCACAGCTGCAGCCTTTGTGATGAAGTCACCCACACTCAGCTTCGCTGCCTTTGCCTTCGCTGGATCGCCACCCGCTTGCTTCTCGGAGGCATCATTGAACAGCTGACGAAGACGAAGTACCTTGTCCATCTCCACGTCAATTGAAACATAGTAGTGAGGTCGCTCTTGCTTGGACTCTGTCAAGCGGCTTGCAATAACCTTGCGCATGGTGGATACGGGTGTGTCTGTGAAGTTTGCAGAGGCAGCTCCCTGCGCTGCAGAAGGTGCTGCACTTTCCTGTTTAGCTGCTGCACCAGGTTGCGAAGAAGGTTTGTAGTTGTCGATGTCTGCTTTAATAATGCGACCATTTGGACCTGTACCCTTGAGTGCGTTGAGAGGAATACCTTTTTCTTGCGCAATGCGGCGTGCCAAGGGGCTAGCAAAGATACGTGAGGATGAGGAGGAAGTTGCGTTCTCCTTAGCAGCCGGCTTCTCAGAGGGCTTGGCATCTTGTTTGGGTGGCTCAGGTTTGCTCTCTTTGTCCTCTTCTTTCTTCGGTGCTTCTGGTTCTGCTTGCTTAGGCGCACCCTCCTTTTCAGCTTCGGCAGCCAAGGCGTCTGCACCGGACAAGTCATCACCTTCTTCAGCAAGGATGGCAATTGCAGAGTTCACGGGGACATTCTTTGCACCTTCATCAATCTAGATAATAAACCTTCAGAAGCTTATCATCGGTAGACTGTACCAATACTTACGATAATCTTTGCCATAACACCGTCATCTTGAGCCTCTACATCCATGGTAGCTTTGTCAGTCTCCTACAAATACAAATTTCTCGTCAGAAATGTAAGGATGGACTTGCAAAAAGACTTACAATCTCCAGAAGAACATCGCCAGCAGAAAAAGCTTCACCGGCTTTCTTCTTCCATGTAGCAATGCCGCCCTCGGTCATAGTAGGGCTCATGGCAGGCATCAAAAATTTCGAAAGCTCATGCCTCGTAGCAGTGGAATGGATAGCGCACACTGTAAATGGATTCAGTATTGTCAAGCATACTTTTGAGGGAACTTACCTTGACGATGCTTTGCACCGATGAGCGACCGGCTTTGCATTCGTGGTGCACAGCCTCGGCTGAGCAACCTCAAGACCTGGGATGATGACATAATGATCTTTGCTGGAAGAAATCTTCCTATGATGATGCGCAAAGGAGTTGAGATAGTTTATCAAGGAGCGATGAAGAGACGCAATGTACCATAAAGTTTTCTCCTCTCTTTGGGGCTCGTGCATTGTGGATTCCTTGGGGCGTCGATATATCCACACGTGGCGATTAGATTAGACATTATGCAATGCACAGACCTCCATAATACTCCCGGGTGCATGCACCCTAGCTTTGTTTTGAACATGATCCTATGTCGACCACTGCACAGAAGCAGCGAAGGCCATCTTCATCGCCGGACAATGTAACATACACGCAGAAATCAAAGAGGAAGAAAGATTTTATTGAGCCTCCCGAAAATGTACATTCGAAAAAAGAACGTATTCTTAGCAGCGCAACCCGAATCTACGTGATTCCGGATAAGCTTGGTGACGATGACGTCGATTCGTTAAGGATGCTAATCACTAGCCTTGGAGGCATGAATTCGTCGATTTCATTCGCAAACCTCATTCTGACTGCTCTCAAAGCACCAAAGAGGGCTCAAAGGTATCTAGATAGCGACATACAAGCTCGCCGCGTTCCTGTTGTTCATTTGTCTTGGCTTTACGATACCGCCCGTCTAGAAATATTGCAGCAATTCGAACCCTACATTGTTGTTCCTGGAGGAAATGTGAATAAACTTTCGAGTCCGTCGGTATCGGCTAGCCCCAAGACAGATAGAACCGATGGAGCACAAGATCAATGGAGCGACCAGGACAATGGTGAGTTTCACAAACATACAAAATATGTAGAACTTATGCGGTTTTCAAATATAAAGATTCTATATCATCCGAAATGCAGCTTCACTATCTGGAAAAGGACAGAAAAAATGCACCGCCTTGGCAGAATACCGAATATGCTTGTTTGCGACCCACGCCCCTGAAATCGGAAGTCAATCAGAAGCTTGTTGATCAGCTAGAGATTTTACGTCTCCAAAGAGTATTGGCAGGAAATCAAGAGTACAATGCCACAGCATATGGACGTGCAATCAGTGCCATTAAAGCTTACCCTTTCCCTTTGGACAAGGATCCGGCTAATGCACGAAACATCAAAGGTGTCGGGAGTAAAATCGTCAAGCTTATAATTCAGTATTATGAGGAAGGTCGAATAGCAGAAGTGGATGCCATCAAGAAAGACGACGCATTCATCAGAATGACCAAGTTCATGGATTTGTATGGAATTGGACCGAAAAGGGCCAGAGAGCTGTACAGTGAAGGTGCCCGCACCTTGGATGATGTCATCCGAATGGGTAACAGCTTGAGTACACATCTGCACATTGATGACTGCTTGAAGATTCTTCCTGATCTTCTGACCAAAATATCGCGTACGGAAGTTGAGGAAATTGGGAAATACGTAAGAGCACCACCCATTGATCAGAGACAGAAACTCAGTCATTCTCTCCTCCCTAGATTCAATCTGCGCTGGACACAATAAAACCTGGATGTGTTCACACAATTTGTGGCGGATTTCGGAGGGGGAAAAGCAAATCTAATGATGTGGATATCGTTATTACCGATCCATCTCCCGATGGTCATGCTGGGCAAATTACTATGATGGAGGATCTCCTTCGCCTTTTGAAGAAGAAAGGTACTTCATAGAACGAGATCTGTGATGATTCCTTACCTCTTTTTATTTAGCTTTTCTTACTCACGTTGTCAATGTCACCACACCATCATCGAAATAGTGAGTATGTGAAGTCTGAGAAGTGCACAAGCAACTCACCATAGTTGCGTTTTAAGCGAGCCAGTATTCTGTCGCCTGGACATTGCAGAAATTGTGGTCCTACCACCGGCATCGAAGACTACAAAAATACCTCGTCATCGACGAGTCGATATCATCATCGGTCCTCACAAAACTTATGGCGCTGCAATCCTGGGCTGGACCGGTAGCAGGCAATTTGAACGAGACTTACGACTCTTGGCGAAGCATCGTGGATACAAGGTGGGATTTAGTCTGTTTTCACATTTATAGCCTCATTTCTCTATAGTTCCATTCCACAGGTTTGATCCTTGAAGGAGAAGAGCAAAAGCCTTTGGAAACACCTAGAGAAGAAGATGTGTGAGTATCAAGCTTATAACCAAGTATGCTTTGACTTACTCTGTATCAATCAATAGCTTCGAAATTCTTCGAATTCCTTATATGCCACCTTCTTTACGCAACTGTGACGCTTAGGGTGCGAATTTGGCACTTTTCACTAAGTGGTACAATGGATAGTCAGTCATATAACGGATGCTTTTCGCCTTCAGCAGCGTGAAACTTTCGGTATCACGAGTTATTGTTCGATATCTAGCGCTGTACTGAAGAACGGCCAGACTCTCTATCTCTATTACATCAGACATGTACATATCTTTAGTAATGGGCGCCGTGCTGTACATCTATTACTTAGTCCGAGTAATTCGCTATCTCCATCAGAACCTTGCATTCTGCACTAACAACCCTAGTACAAATAGTCAGAGATCCGCTTACCTCGAGAGTGAAACACGAAACATACAACTGGTGAAGGCGACATTTCGAAAGAAGGTATTTTGGCTGCTTAACCATTGTTCTGTAAATGTACATTGTGAAGTAAGTCTCCAGTATACTTAGCTAGGAAACGTTTACTTGTCTCCTTATCCTGGTACTCCCATTATCTTTGTCCCCGATACAATGAATCTTCCGAGTTCGTTACTGTTCATAAAGAAATACCGCTGAGGAAGGAATGTCAGGTATGAAAAAAAGGTCTCTAGTCCTTTATCGACGCATAGTATGGTAAGTTCACGCTCCCGATTCCTATAGCAGCGTTGTTGTCTAACCAATCATTTTTCAGTCATTGAAATCTTTTCTCGTTTCTAGAAAATCTTCAAACGAAAAAATCTTCGAACGATCTGCTTCCCTGCTCACAGCTCACAAACTGATAGTCGAGATTTTTATATGAGTAGAAGTTTCTTCTCCTTCCTTCATATGTTTGGCAGAATTCCGGCGTTTGAAATGAGAGCTGTAGTATTGAAACTATTCTCCTGAACAAACCCTATACACATCTACTTTTACATCGCTACCTCAAGAACACCGAGTAGAGAGTGACCAACTTATCGCATAAAAGACTCACGTATCAGTAGGCCCGATATAACTACTAGCTTGAACACCCACCCCTCTTTAATTCTCATGAGGTGTATTCGCCTCGTATAGTCCCAAGCTTTTTACAGAAACCTGAAGTTTTCCTTTGTTCAAAAGTTTTCGGTTGAGTAGTCAGCGTGTTGCTGGTGTGTTCAAGAAAGCTCCAATTCGATGCTGCTTTCTTGGATTTCCTCTCGAACGTAATGATATCTCACTCTTATAAGCTTCGCCCTTGAGTCTCATTTTACGAATACACAATGGTGTTGAATCTGTACTGGTTTTTTGCGGTGCATAACTTGACCGCACTTGGAATCACAAAAGAATACTGTTGACTGATATTGTTTCTCTTAAACTTCTACTCATAAGTACTAGCTGCAACAAATTCCTCTACAATTCGCCCGGACCCTGCAACCTCTTTCATCGCTTCATTGAGTGTGTGTGTAACTATACTCGAGACTTCTAACGTTAACAACACTGGATCTCTCAAGTGTTCATAGAGATAATGATGATGCCGGGAGCGACGTCTGTTGTTCCCAAACTATAAATGCAACGAAAGAACTCATTATTAATACTACCGTCAACAATCGAGGTCATCCTAATTCAATGCCAGCCTCGGCGGTCCTCAAAAACGAGAAAGCAAATGCTGGCCATATTTGACTGGATTGTTCTCTTTGACACGATGTTGAAGACTTCCAGAACCCCAAATGCAATACATTTGCTTTGTAGGAAATAGTATCACAATTTGATCTTGTAAAAATCAATTGTATTAAGCAATTTTTAAATTTCCGAGAAGACGCGTAAAAAAAGCTTCGAGAAAATGTGTAAAAATATCTAATTTTTGTAATTTATGCTTTACAGGGTCACGTCCCCCTACGCGTTTGATTCTGGTTACTTCGAAAATTCTTAAAGCCGACTGTGTGTTTCAGGCATCATGAATGAACAATTTCTTACACCCTACTAATGTCTTTTAAAATCATCTTTGTTCCCACCTTGTTGTGCGTGATGGCTGTTGCAATTGGCAATTGTATTGTTGAAAAGCACAAAATGAGCCCCATCCATCCTTACATACATGTGCCAACTAGTCAGATTTCCACAAGAATATTATTATGAGTCCGGATGAGATACAACGTCAACTATGGCCTCACTTTCTGTTGAAGCTAGCAGTTATGAGGTAGGCGTCTTTTCCGTACCCAGGGTTTCCCTATCCCAATTGATTTAGTCTGAGAGTGTCTTACAACTCGTATTAGATTGTAAATTGCTGTGGTATAGAAGCATTTAAAAGTCTCTGAACTTGTGGCGCAAGCTAAACTTGCTTCCATACACGGGGATCGAGAGGTGGCATAGGTTGACGTGCAAATCCCACGCACAAGGTAGTGGCCAGGCCACATAGTTTGACTGGCAGTGCGACCAGGTCCGGATCAATGTATGGATCATCGGCCATTTGGCTGATGGTACAAAGCTGACAGGTATCGACAGTTTATAGCAACATTTGTCGTGGTAATTTCTGCCGACTCCTTCCACCAAGAGCTTGAGGCTGCAAGTTACAGAAGAAGCGTTGGTCTAGATCTATAGCAAATGGTTGACCACGGAAAGTCCACTGGTAACACGCCTGGCTCTCTATTTTCCACTCATTTAGAAACATTCTGAGTTCACCAAGCACTGTCCTTCATCCTAAGACAGGAGACATATAAGGATTATATTAAATGAACTATGTCCGATGCACAATGGCTGTATACTGAGTTTGTACCTTCCGTCGCTTTTCTTCTGCTATTCTCACATCGTCAGATTGTTCTGTCGGCGACGCCGTGTTGCCAACCAATGTTACATCAAGAATTCAAACAGTCAGCGTCCTGATACCCCTCCTTTAATAACTGCAGCTCCAGTCATTCCATCAAAAGTGCCAACATCCAAGTCCGTCACCGTTCAAATAATGAGGTCATCAAATGACACTTCACTAAATTCCTGCTCTGATGGCACAGGCTTTGGAACCCACCGCCAACCCGGTAATCATCTAATGTTGATAATTGCCGGTCGAGGTAGGCTAACAGACGTCCTGTGGGTATGCGTACGAATTTCAGAAGTCAAATGAGCTAAAATCAAATGCTGCTTCTGCTTGTTTCATTGTTGTTGTAGTTGTGTCGGACTTCATCAGCGAAGGTAATTTCTCCGGTGTATCATATGTAGGAGACTTCGGCTGGGAAGTCTCTAAGGCCTGGGAAATCCCCTTTAAGGATTGAGTGGAGAACCTCCAATGTTTCAACAGAGCAAGTGCAATGTTTTTGTTGCCTGCATTTGATATGTCAAATGATGCCTTTATTTGAGCGGGTTCTTGATTGAATACTCACCATTTCGCCATAATGTACGGATTGCGAAGAGAATCATTTTAGTTTCAGAAGCTCTTGCAATGTCTGCTTCATTGTTTGCCTTGAGATGCTGAGCCAGCAAGGACAATAGGGAATCTTCTTGTTTGATGTAACTATTGTCTTCTCCATCAAAGAAAGATGTGCACAATCCGCGCTTACCCATATGACCGATAAGTCTTTCCATCTGGCTCTGAATAGAAATCGAATTTTAGTCAATTGATTCCATGAGTCCTTCAAACACATACTGTTGTTGCTATGTATGCCAAGTCCTTATAGCCTGTCATTTCAAACGCCCAACTCAACATGAAGCGATCTCTAGATAGTATAGCTTCAGGAATCAATGTGTCTTTCAATAGTTTTGAAAGAACGGGGCCATTTTCGGAGCCTTCTTTAAGGCGACAGATGGTGATAGCCAGAAACATATCACCTAAATTGCGAACACATACATTGACAGCGTCTTGTAAGCTGTCCCCTAACAGGAAAAAGCCTGTAGCCATTTCTGCAAGTTCATCAGGCCCATCAGCGATGAAAAATTATTGATCACTGTACACATACCAAATCGGCGTTGACTCAAGAGCGCAAAAGCATTTTTCAAGGCTGCAGAGCGCCAACGGTCTAGTGTAAAGTCATTCTTGAGAAACTGAAACATTTTCTTCTGATCTGGATGCCAGACTGCTTGCCGCCAAAGATTTGTGACAACCTGCACTTTACCTAGGGCATAGTAGAAAATCGAAGGAATCGTTGGGTCTCTTTCATCTCCACTGTTGTATTGCCCTCGGGCAACTTCTTCTGTAAAAGACCTCAGCGCCTCGTGTGATCTAAGCCAGATGGTGATACCTAATTGTCTCGCCATGGTCCAATTAAGTGGAGCCTTATACAGACTAGATATACACTGAATTAGAGCTGATTGTGTTTGACTGTGCCATGCCCATACGAAATGCTGAGAACGAATTTTAATATACCAATCCTGATTTGGCTGATCATCCGCAAGCAGACACGTATCAGCTAGGCATTGCTGATCCACTAGATATATTTGTGCCCAATGATCCAGAACATTTTGAAACCTGTTGATGTGAAGAGCAGCTCGCGCTATTGTACTAATACGCAAATGCCCTTCTTCTTCGCCATCGTTGCTCTTTCTAAGCCTTTCAACAAGGGTGTCATCCTCTTCAACATCTCCCGCGTATGTGGTAATCGTGTTTTTGTGAGCAACAAACTCAGACTCGGTAAGATGTGAAAGTGCATTACCAAGCTGAGACCAATCTATGAGATTCTCGTACTGACGCATGTTGCCATCGCTGTTGCTTGCCATTGCACGTAGAGCTGAGATAGCTTCTGGCAACCAACCCCATCGCACGCATTCATGGAGAACACTAGCGGAATAATCTGGCAGCACTGATGTTCTAAGAGCCATTTCCTCTTCTAAAGTTCTTGTTCTGGTTCTTCTGTTTTGAGATGGATACAATAACTCATCCTCAAATACCAAAGTTTGGGACCCTGTATGTACAATCACTTGGTTCGTATCACTCCAATCCACAGCTGTTAAAGAGGCTGATAATAGTGTCTCAACGCTGATCCTGGCAATTTCAGTCCATCTGTTCTCGTTTTGCTGAGTAATCGAAAGTTGACGTGGTCCAAGAATGTGAACAGTGTGTGTGCATACAATGGCAAGCATGGGCTCATTTGACCAACGTGTGCTTTGCGACCAAGAAAGTTGAACTAAATCTTCCTCCAGATCAAATGACGCTTCAGGTGCCTCTGCCAGGAATGTGTCAGCTTCACAGAAGATTTTGACATGCGGTCTGTCGAGAGGGCTAAATGAAGCTTTATAGCCATTCATTGAGCTGGATTTTGATTCTGTTGGTAATCTTGATATTTGGTTCGTGCTAGTTGTTCGAGAGGGTCCGTATACAGAAACCACCCCTTCACCTTGGCCATCAAAGAAAAGTGCTGCATTGATTTTGACCCTTTTGATCTCATTTTTCTCGAAATGGAGAAGCAAATACCCGGAGCTATCATAACACGCCAGTGAAGATAAGCTACTTGAGGGAATCAATTGGGCATCTTCAACTGCTTTTCCGTCTGTTATAGATGGAAGTCTCATCTTTAGAACAACGAAGCTCTCACAGATAGTCGGAGGTTTTCTATCGATGTTTGCGACAGCCTTTAATATCAGGTTTCCCCATCTATCAACTCTGAGAAACATGTCTGGCGTGTCCATCAAGAGGGATTCTAGACGTCGAGTACGAGACCTCTTGAGCTCGAAATCTTGTCCTGATACATTATTTTTCGAGCCTATGCCGAGCTCAGCCATCTGAAGATCTCGATGCAAGCCACGAAGATTATTCTGGATTATCTGTGACATGTTTCGAGCACTAAGATAAATGGCTGGAGAGCAATCGCTATCCTCCTTACTTTCTACTTCCATTGATCGGGGATCGGTAACAGATGTCAGCCGGAATTTACTTGGGTCATCTATGACTGGAGCCCATATACGCGACACTCCATCTTCAGTTTGAGTGATAAGCACATTACTCGAAACGTCCTCAGACGGCTGCTCCCTCCATTCGAGTAAAGTCACTGTTCTTGAATGGCGCAAAAGACTTGTTCTTGACAGTGTTGTTGATTTTGCATTAGACTTGATTGACCATACAAACACTTTGTAGTCATTTCTGAGTACTGCAGCAAACAGATTTTCGTTGCTGCACAGCTTACAACTCTTGACTGGCTTTGGTGATTTGATCTTTCTCAACACAGTCCAATGTTGTGAAGCATCTTGCCGGCAAGACAATAGAACCAAATGATTATCGGTACCGACAAGAAGGAAATCGCCGTTTGAGTCCATGTCATAGACAGCCTCCTCACCTACAGCAACACTCGTGTGAATTCTCCATCTATTCGTACTCGATGAAGTCGCTGTCGCTGCCCAAACTAAGATGACATGTCCGGCCGACGCAAAAAGGAGCGTTTCATTACGTTGCTGATTGTACGACAAGCAAATACTTTCTATTGGCACTTTCTCAGTATCTCTTGTGTTTGCTATTTGATCAAATGATTTCCAGAAATCTAATGTCTGACTGAGCTGTTGGTCCGAAGAGAGTATGTGGATACTCTTTTCGCTGGCTTGTGCAAAGACAGACCGACTATCATGCCCCTCTGTGCAATGAGCAGTGCTGTTTCTTGAGTATGTACCTAGAGAAGGTCCAAGGGAGAATGATCCCAGAGACAGAGATGGTATATCCATACCAGCCTGAATAGGACTCGGATTGGCAGTCGAGGTGTTTGTACTGACCCGCGAAGTACTCAAGTAGTTCATACTGTATGTTGCTTCAGTTGATCTGTGCGCGATGTCTGCACGTCCTCGGATTGAAGAAACTAACTCTGCTCATTGTCAAATATTGCAGCTGCCACAAGATCTCAAGCAGAAAAGTATGCGGTATAGCACAAAAAGTTCCTCTCCCTGAGTTCATGAGCTGATTTGCAATCTGAGCATGATGGATCTACTTTATCCATATGATATTGTGCGGCTAAAGGAAGAGCAGTCATCTGTACAATATGGTGTCGTCATGAGGGTATGGCATGACGAAGTAGAGCGTTTACAATCAAGGCCTTCGGATCAGTTTACCATCAATCGGGCTCTTGTAGAAGGGGAGTATGGCGTTGAATTTTACCCTTCCTATGATCGAGTCATCATCAATGGTGCCAATATTGTCCTTCTTGACCGGCCGCTTAGGATCGGTCAGTCGTGCAAATTGACCTCGGGTCAAGGGCTACTCGGTCAAGTGACTAGTACTCGTGCTGAACTGAAGTTACAAGACGCAGTATCGAGCCAAGAGATCCCCGGTATGTTTTCAGAGGAAGATATAGAGTTGGCCGATCCACTCTCCGTCGGAGAGCATGTTATCTACAAGAATTGGGTGGGGGTTATTGTGAAAACTTATGCAGCCGGAAAAGTTAGGACACCCGATCTTCGTACTACCATTTTCAGCTGTGTGGACTACGGTCAAGTGAGACTTGGTCCAGTCGAAGCTCTCGATGATTTGGAAGTCACTCCAAAAACATACAGTTCACACTCAAAAGGTACAATCGTGGAACAGCAAAAGGTGGTAATCTGTGTACACTGGCTAGCTATTAATGACAAGGTTAGGCAGAATTGCTTGCAAACTTGGACTATACTCACCTACCCTTAGCTTGATCCTGCAAAACAAGAACAATGTCCCATGCCTAAACAATTTTGGACGGAATTTGATCAATTGCTTTGGCTACCTACTCGTGATACGATCAATTTGGAGCCAGGAAAAACAGTTGTACTCTGTAACGAGGAATTGTACCCCCGTCAAGATCTCACACTGCACGGTGGCAAACAAGAGGCTCAGCTGCGGATTTTGCGGATCCTGTACAAGTTTACCAAAGTAGAAATATTGTGGCAAAATGGCACATCATCCTTCCATTCTAGCACAGATCTCGTTCCCTTCCGTGATTTTCATGGTCAAGATATATTTTGTGGAGATCATGTTTCATTCCTGAACTCAAATGATTTGGAGCAGTCCGCAGTGGTACAATTGGTAGATCCATCTGAGGGTATTGCACGCTTGCTTCCTTATGGAAGTGAGGGTAAGGAGACAATGGCTTCGCTTCTCGAAATCAGACTTCCACCTGAGGACAGTAAACTCCAAAGAGGTGATGTTGTGCTTATCTCAAGAAGTTCGAGAAGCCCTCAAACGCCGAATGTACCGCAATTAGGAGCCATTGAAAATGAAGACGGCCTCTCTGAAGAGCAAATTGAAAGGCTTCTTGCATCAATGGGAAAGATGCAAATGACTCAAAGTGGAAATGACCGCAGCCTTCCTGTGTGTTTGCACCCAGAAAATGCTAGAGAACACGATGTGGATTGGTACGGGCATGTATCCGACATGGGATTCGACGGTAAGATAGCGGTGTCGTTACCAAACGGACAACGTGTGTACGAATGCCTGAGTAACCTCAGTATACTTGATGATAACAGAGCATTAGAAAGATTCGAAGAAGGAGGTGAAGCTGAGAGTGTTGGATTTAACTTTGGTAACTCAATCGACATTCCCTGGGTGACGGAGGACGGCGAGCGAGTGCAAGAAGAAGACTGGGAGGATGCCTCAGACGATGATGCACCATGTATTGAAAATTTGCTACATGAGGAAACAAATGAAGAACCCACAGGTGGTGAAGGCATTTCTTTCGACAAAACATTATCCGACGAAGACTGTCCTTCCTTTGCAGTACTAGAGGAAGCGCCCTGCGACCACTTCTTTCATACAAAGCAGCGTACCACAAGCGCGTTTCGGCACAAGAACTACCTTTCAAGGCTACGTGAAGAGCATAGAATGTTACAAAATGCACTTCCTCGTAGGTTTTGGATGCATGTTGGCTTGTTTGATGACTCAATCCCATTCACAGGCAACGTATTTGTGAGGACGTATGAAGATCGATCAGATTTGTTTCGCTCATTAATATTAGGTCCACGAGGTACACCGTGAGTGGAAGTTACACATGACCTTTGATGGTTATTTAACGTCACTTCTACAATTAGATTCGAAGACGCTCCCATCTGCATAGATTTCCATCTTGGAGCCTCTTATCCTGAAGAGCCGCCTCTTGCACATTTTCACAGTTGGACAAAAGGGCTCGGACAAATTAGTCCAAATTTATACGAGGATGGTAATATCTGTTTGAGTATTCTCGGCAGTAAGTACGACCACACCTATTCAGTCTTTTCATCGCCTAAATAGTGTTTCTAGCGTGGGTAGGTGAAGGAAGCGAATCGTGGGATCCGACGAAAAGCACACTTTTGCAGGTTCTAGTTTCGATTCAAGGGCTTGTACTCGTTTCCGAGCCCTATTATACGGAAACTGGAGGAGATATTGAGAGGAATACAGAGTCAAGCAAGTTTCACAGTCATCAATATACGGAGCGCACTTTCGTCTTAACCAGGCGCTTCATACTTCATATTCTAAAACACCCTCTCGCTGGATTGGAAAAAGAGATAAGAACCATTTACATGGCTGAAGGACTCTTGGGAAAGGTCATTCACAAAGCACAGCTTGTATCTCAACGATCACCTGAGACCATTCACGAGGATGAAGTCACTATAACTCGCGGCGGTCGCCTTGCGTTGGCCAGAATTATAGAGGAGTTACAAACACTCATTACTAGCTCATCGTAGGATTTTGATAAATCACATAGATTCGTGTCTGTTTCTTATTGTTATGCACCTCCTCTGCAAAGGCAATATTAGCTTTATAATCATAAGTCTGGTTGTCTTTCACTTACACAAGCTGATCAAAACGAAAGACGCAAAAGCATCGACAACTGGTCAGTATCGCGAAGCAACTTGAGATAAATGAGCTACTTACAACTTGATTGATTGGGATATGTATAAGCTTGACAAAATAACCAATGAAGCCCATGACGACGAATCCGAGACCGACAGCCCGGCAAGTTTGCAAGAATTCTGTGTAGGACGTTTTGATGAGAGAGAATATATGGAAAATCGGCGAACTAACCTTTTTGATCAGGCTTGGTGCATCTGTTTATGAACTTTTAGATGGAGTCAATGAGCACCTGCGTAAAGAGCTATAGAGTTTGATTCGCTCACATTGGTCCCTTCGCGAGCAAAGCTCTGAGGTAGATCGATTAGCTCTTTGATACTGTCAGCCATACTTCTGTGAATATGAATGTGAGTTCCTGTGTCATCAAGAATTGGATCTATTTAACTTAGCTATCCGTCACAATACGTACCTAGTAGATGTGCCGTGGTAGTATGGCTTTGAGGTGATTCCAATATGCGCGCGACTGACTTCCTGGCCGTGCGACGTGGACCTTCTTTCCCAACACGTGAACGAGCTTTTTTGTGTTCCTTGTGCCCACCCTCGTCATAGAATCATGAAAGTATACCTTTCCCTTTCGCGAAGCAGTACATCTTTTGAGATGCAAATTTCGATTTAAAAAAGGTCGGGAAAGTCAGAGCAACTATCATTGTTCGTCTTTGGACGAGATCAATCATGGAAAACCGAAATGCAGTATCGGCGGCCGCTGTAAGCTCGAAACTTGTAAGTGTGATTGTAAGCTCATATGGTAAAGTCTCACAATCATCCGGTTTGCCAGCACCACTCTCTCAAATCTCTTGCATCTACATCAAAGAAAGCGCGCACGTTTGAGCTACAAAGACTCGTAAAGAAATTGAGAAATGCTTCAGATGCAGAGAAGGAGCTTCTGCATCAAGACCTGGAAGCTCTCAAAGCAATGGATCACCGTCTAGTGGCTCAGCAATCACTCCGAGGTAAATTAATCAAAGCAAATCTCATGCAAAAGGGTAAAGCGGAAGCGAAAACTTCTGAACTACACGCAATTATTAGTGAGGGATGGAACACTGCAGTCCCTGAGTTCTCGGGAGAAACATTGAACAACGTGGATGCAAATATGGAAAGGATTCTTGCCCGAATTGGCTCGAATAAGCACTTTTCTCAAGCTGTATCTGAGAAAGTCAAAGACATAAGAAATTTGGTCGATGGCAAGGGTCGTACCAAACCTTCCAAAGAATCTGCTAAAAGTGAAAAAGAAGATATCGTGGATCACATAGCTGCCGAGGATAATATGAGGAAGAGGAAGAAAGTTTCAACGAAACCCCCGCAACTGGAAGAAAGAAACTCTGCGAAATTAAAGAACAATATAGACAGCGAAGGAAGTTTGTACAGCGACAAGGAGGAGGAAACTCAGTTGCAAAGTGACTTGGACATTTCATCCCGCTCTGAGGTGGAAGAAGATATTGAGGAAGATATTTCGAGTGCTGCTGAAGAGGAAGAACAAAGCGGTATTCTTCCTGCATTATCTACTGGATTTGTAGGAGGCCGTGGTTTCCGATTTGGAAGGGAAAGTGACGATGAATGGAGCGATGGAGATGCTGAATTGGAAGAAGTAGACGAGGACGCTGAAGATCGTCCGAAGAAAAAAGCTAGAAAAAACCGAATGGGTCAACGTGCCCGTCGAGCGTGAGTTCTAGTGAGAGATTCTTTGTTGTCCAATAATCTTAATTATCATTGCCAGGATCTGGGAGAAAAAGTTTGGCCGGAACGCCAATCATCTCCGCGTACGAAGACCCGACAAGAAGGAGGACAAGAATCGCAGAAGCAACTACTTTACTCATTCAAAGGTCAATGTGAGTGCTGACGACGGTTGGAAATCTAAAACCAAAGCACATGTGGAAAACATAAACAAGTCTCCATCAAATAATGGTCAAGAATCGAAGCCCAAGAAAGTTGCAGAACCACACCCCAGCTGGATAGCTAAGCAGCGGCAGAAAGAGAAGGAGATGGCTCTATTCTCGACGCAGCCAGCAACGAAGAAAGTAGTCTTTGATTAAGCTCCTTTGTATTCATTTAAGTTCGTCGTACATCTGTAAATTATTCACTGGTATGCCTGTTCGCAGTAAAAGTAGTCTGTATACGGCGTGTAATCGAAGTGGAGGCACTGTTTGGAACTAGATGTAAGAACCTTTCCGAGCATGAGTTATTATTTCTTCTTTCGTACCAAACAAGCTCCATGGTCAAATGGTTCCGATAGAGATCTCTACTGCCCGATATGTATTTAATTCAAGGCTTTCATCTCGCTACCTGATATCTACGAATATCCTACCCTCTCTCAGGTACCGTACTTACAGTTCTCAACCTTCTTCACCTGGAGTTCGATACCAGGAACAGTACAAAAGCCCTCGTCTACCCATAGTTTTCGCACATGGTTTATTCGGCTTTGATGAGCTTTCCTTTGCTCCTGCTCGCTTTCGAGACTCCTTTCCACAATTATCGATAGCTTACTGGCGGGGCGTCTCCGTTCTACTACGCGAGCGAGGCGTCGATTTACATGTTGCAAAAGTACCAATGAGCGCTAGCATTGAAGAGCGAGCACAAGCGCTTCGTCAAGTGATCGACAGTAAGTTTGCAGGTCGAGATGTCAATGTAATTGGTCACAGTATGGGAGGTCTGGACGCTCGGTTTCTTCTCAGTCGCCTTTCTTGCAAAGCAAAGATCAGGTCCTTAACGACGATCGCGACTCCTCATCGTGGAAGTCCTTTCGCTGACTTCATGCTCGACAATGTGATAGGACGTCATCGGCTTCCTCATCTTCTAAAGCTTCTTCAGCGGCTTGGACTGCCTGGTGGTGGACGAGCATTCGAATGTCTAACAACAACAGAGATGTCGCGTTTCAATCGTGAGACGCCTGATAATCCCCAAGCCAACTATCTATCTTGGGGAGCTGCATTCAAGCCTGGTATGTTCAATGAGTTTTATTATCCTCATCGTGTGATTGCAGGAGTTGAGGTAAGTGGACACTTTCACAGCTAAGCATTCCACTCATTCGTTACATTTGTTACAGGGTGAGAACGATGGACTGGTAAGTGTGAGCAGCAGCCAATGGGGCAGGTAAGTATTTCCAAATGAGGAAGCCTTGACAGCTACTGAAAGTTTTGCAGCTATCAAGGGACACTTCATGCATCACACTTGGATCTAATTGGGTGGACACGCAAAGCAAGCAACATTCGAGCTACTTTGTTCAAATCCGACCCCCCCTTCGACGCTCGTGCCTTCTATCTGACACTGTGCGAGGATCTCGCATTATTGGGCTGCTAATCAAGATTTTCCATTTGATATCTGAGCACTAGAAACATTGTATAATAAATTAGACATGGAATGCGGAAGTATTCTCCTGTTCTTTCTTCCATTTCTTCCATTCATCAGTTGTCTTCTTCCGGAACGATGAGTCAACCAAGATCCTAGCGCCGATTACAGCAATACCAACAGAACTCTTCAGTGTAAGTTCATGTGCTTCTTGTGTTCGTGCCGCGCTCGCGAAGCCCACAGTATGATTACCATCTTTGTAAGGGTTCTTCAAAGGTATCGCGTACTCTGCGTGTAAACCGGGCAGTGCGTATGTAACACTTCCAAAATCTTCCAGTTATCATGAGTGCTATGCTTACCGCGCTTGTGTTACACTTACCTGTAGAAGCCGGGAATGTCATTGAACCAATGTCATCCTGGTATCGTTCCTTCATGTATCCTTTGTAGGCATCTGCCAAACGGGGGCTGTTGGCAACATCGTAGTATGTGGATCCAACTTCAATTTCCGCAGAGCATCCTGTGGCTTGGCCAGCTGCCAGGAAACAGTTCTTGATACGATCGAGTAAAATATTGTTCTCCGCCACTGTAGGAGCACGGACGTTAAAAATTACCTCACACTCTCCAGGAATGACCTGTGAACAATTAAGCGTTAGCCAAGATCGAGTCGCTTCGAATACACACGAACATTCGCTGCCCAGTTGGAACCTTGAATTATACCGTGAACCCGATGAGTGGGTTTGATTTGTTGACGAAGTGCGCTGATATTGTTGTACTGCATACTTATAAGTGTTTGTCCGTACTAAACAAAATCATGCCACTTACAGCCAAGACACCGGCATCTTGTGCATTAACACCCTCCCAAGGTGCTGCTCCGGCATGTGCTGTTTGCCCTTTATAATGACACTTAATGTGGATGACAGATATCATCTTTCCAACAGAACTCATAGGAGCAGGATGGAGCATGCTGTGAAGTATGAGAAAACAAAGTCGCATTAAAAAAGCTTACTCACAGACAGGCATCCATGTCCTTATAGGCACCGGAATCTAGCAGTTTGAGTTTCCCGCCTTCAAATTCTTCGGCAGGAGTACCCAAGAGGATAACTCGGCCTGGGATGTCATGTGCAACTAGAGCACTAGCTGTACTGAGACTTGCTGCAAGTCCAGAAATGGCGATCAGATTGTGACCGCACGCATGACCGATTCCAGGTAATGCATCAAGTTCTCTGTTTTGAGTTCATTATTTGCTATCAACTTTCGTGAAGTAGCCTGTACTCACGACTGGTACCCTATCGTTGGCAACTTTCCAGCTATCTTCTGCGACCCTTCATGGACGAATTCCGCTTTGAAAGCTGTACTCAAATTGTAAGCATGAGGTGTTATCTTCCATCCAGGCTTGGATTGGAGATAATTTACCAGAAGATCGTGAGTTTTCCTGTAATACAATGAGACGAAGAAACAAAGTGCATTTGATGAACTTACTTCTCTTTCCAAGCTATTTCGGCAGTATCCCACATCCTCAAAGAGACGTCTCTCAACTCTTGGCTAATTTCTTGCACCTTACTCTCGATATCCTTGGAGATATCTGCAAGGATGTCAGGTGGTGTCGATTTCTCAAGGTCGGTGAAAGCTTCAGATGATTCATATTCGGGTAATGGTTCGGCAAAGCAACATGCGGAACACGTATTGAGATGGTCGAACCCGGTATCATGTTGCGGGCGCTGCTTTATGATATTGGTATCATTTCCACGTCTTGGTGCCGCACTTCGCTTGAAGAAAGAAAAGCAATGAGACATTTTGTTTCGAGGAGTTTCGAGATCTATGATGTAGGATTGGGAAAACCGTCGGATGAATATCCTCTAACCTTATCTGTGCGCTCCACATCCCTTAGCACGTCTTGAGAACGTCTCGATCAGTGGCGGCACGTGTACCACATTGGCAAGCCATACTTGGCTAATCTAACCCACAAATTGATGTCAAAAGTGAGATCGCCATATGAATTGATACAAGTCACTCTTTGCAATCTGTTCCTGTAAAGCTTTCTTCTAGTGATCTCACTCATATCGATCCAAATGCATTTCTTCTTCTCTCCTTGTCCAGGGTAGGTAAGAACAAATCTTGATAATTATCTCTCTAGAGGCAATCGTAAGAAGAGCAGGGCATGGAAAGCGACGCAGAACAATAGCAGAAGTAACCTCTGTGTTCACTTTCTTAGTGACCATGATAAAGACTCAAGCTGGAAGTACGGTCTAACAACGTAAATGTGTATTAACAACGTAAATGTGTATTATGGTGATAAAATTACACTGACATATTCAAGTTACAAGGCAAAGTCTGGAGAAGAAAGTCAGTCTGCGCATTTTAAAAAGAAAGTGACATTTCAGAGAAGTGCCCGACAGAATTGGGTTTACGGGCCTTTTCGGCAGTAGGACTTCGTCCCCTTGGCAGACCGTCGTGATAAAGTCTCATCACTCAACACAAAAGAAACAATACTTACAGTAGAAACAAGCAGAGCCAACTCGATGTCATCGCTGGGAGACTACCTAAAAGCAGCTGTAAGCAAACACTCTACACCAAATCGGTAATTGACTCAGTAAACAGCCTATTGATGTCCTCATACGGTTTCAATTGAAACTCGGACGGTAATTACCAGCAGTCTTCATTTGAAAACTTCTGACCATCATTGCGTTCTACATGAAAGTAGATACTCACGAAATGAAATAAAAAATCCCTACACATCATGACCTAAGAAAAACAGTGTTAGGAAGGATTCCAAAACGTAATATGCCTATCTGAGGTCTCAGAAGCATCGAAGCAAGATATCGCGAACCAGGACGCGAGACTCTAGTTTGTTTGAGCTTCCATCTCATGCGATGGCATCATGGACAGATAGAAGTTTGCCTAGCGTTGAGCACTAAATACAATCGACACTTACACATGAACCTTATCCGACCATCGCAAACTAGCAAAGAAATAGTCAGTCAGTCTGAGCTCTGAATACGAAAGTGAGCCGAACAATTCCGTCATGTGATTCAGATAATGATGATGTTTAATGGTACGCTTTCATGTTTGTCCCGTCAAGCGTGAACCTATTTTAATCCTCCGAAATGTTCTGTGGGCTAGCAGCTCGCATCGTACTTACAAGTGATGATCGTTTCTGAGAAAAAGAGTATCACGTCCAAATTTTTCTCGCTTGTTTCCTCAATTCTTTTGTGACGTGAATCGCACGTGTGCTTGCACCACCTTCCCCACATCGGAACACGGTTATTCGACGGAACTCCAGCCAAAGAAGCGCTTTCAATTAAGAGGCGTCATTCTTCATGTCCTTTGTACCTCACCAATATGAGTGATCCGCGTACTTCTAAACCAGATAAAGCGCCAGGATTCGCTTCGGTTCCGCCTCGCCCATCGGATTTACCAAGCTCACAATCCACAATACCCTCCCTTGCCGCTCACTTAAGCGATGCAGGCGGAACTGTGAATCACAAAGCGGTAGAAGACAAAACTAATTACGTCTTATCTCAAAGAGGCACAAGCTCCAACATCAACAATGAGATGAATGTAGTGGCAGCCTACAAAGCGCATTTTCGAGAAGACCCCGTCGCTTTTCTTCAACAAGTCTGGGCTTACGGTCAAGGCTCAGGATGGAGAGGGTGTGAGTAACAGAAGAAGTGAGATTGTGACATCAACCTGAAAGCGATCGCAATAGATAATGACTACATTGGTGCACCTATACTGTACTCTGGACAGTCAGAACAAGTTATAAGAGAGGTGTTAAGCAGCGAACAAGTTCGTGCTAGAATAAGTGCCCTAGCAGCAAAGAGAGTCGATGATCTTTGTTCCACTATCCCACCTCCGCAAAAGAGTGACGGAGACTCAGCAGCGATTACTGCAGAAAGACTTGAAGCTTTCAAGAAGAAGAAACAGAAGGAAATCGAGAATCAATTGAGGGACGTTGCTAATGATATGGCACAGGTCAGCGTTGCTAGACTTGACTCGTGAGTATTACCCAAATATTTGTGGTATTTCAATGACGTATGCCTTTCTGGGTTCAAGTACCCGCTTCATCAAGCTCTTTGGTATGTATTCAGATTGTGATCCGTATGCTACTGACCCAGTACGACTATCAGCTGCAACCATAAATAATGTACTGTAAGTGACCTGTGGACCAGTCCATTATTCAAACTTATTTTCTTGCCCAGTGTACGCATGTACAATCAAGGTATACACATTAGCATTCCGCAAGTCCTAGAACTTCGGAGGGTAGCAGCATTTTGTGCGGAAAGGAAGTACTCTATTTTCTTCCTACCATGCCATAAAAGTCATATCGACTATCTCACCTTCTCTTGGCTCATCTTCCGCCTGGTGAGTTTGGGCCTTGACGTCAGAATTTTATCTGATGAAGCAACATTTAGGGCCTATCACTTCCTCACATCATAGCTGGTGAGAACTTAGTAAGTCTCAGGTTATTCACAACTACGCGAGCCAGCCTGATATGAGGTTTAGGACCTTCCCGTGCTGGGGAATATTCTGCGAGGCGGTGGTGCATTTTTCATCCGTCGAACGTGAGCAGAAAGAGATTTCAAAGGAGATTCCTGATGCATTGCTGTAGTTTCTCGGGTGATGAGCTATATCCGGTGGTGATAAAAGAGTACGTATCTCCTTACAATAAGAGAGTTTGCTTATCTTATGCATATGACACAGATACATAGAGCAACTACTTAGTAAAGGCAAAAATTTGGAGTGCTTCATTGAAGGAACTCGATCTCGGACAGGCAAGCTCCTCCCACCTAAACTAGGAGTGAGTATGTTTTTGTAACTATGACTATCAGCGCTGACCTCAGTGCTACAGATCCTCAAATACGTTGTGGACAGTCTTCTCGAAAAACGTACCGAGGATGTCTTCATCTGTCCAGTCAGCATCCAGTACGATGATGTTGTCGAAGCCGAGACCTTTGTGAGCGAACTGCTAGGAAAGCCAAAGGAGGCCGAATCTCTAGTTGGCCTCTTAAGCGGGAGCTCTTCATTGCTTTCGCTTCAAATGGGACGAACCGACGTCCGCTTTCAAACACCCTGGTCTTTGCGTGGCTTTATAAATGAACAGATGGAAAGACGTGAAGCCCCCGGGCCCAACGGAACAAAGTGCGAGCTCGACTTGCAAAACAATCAGCAACATAAAGTACTTCTTCTTAAAGCGCTTGGCTACCGAGTCTTGGCAGACATTAATAAAGCTGGCGTTGTTATGCCTGCAGCTCTCGTCGGAACGATCATGCTCACTCTGCGGGGACGGGGCATTGGACACTCAGAACTAGTCAAGCGAGTCGAATGGCTTCGGTCGGTGATACACTCGCGGGGGTATCATGTTGCAGACTTTGGTCAAATGAGCACATCTGAGATTGTCGATCGGGCTCTGGCTGTGATGAAGGGCTCAGTAGAAGTACAAACTGATGTGATGGAGACTACATTGGTCCCACTCAAACGCTTTGAGTTGAGCTTTTACCGCAACCAAGTAATTCACATCTTTGTCTCGGAAAGTCTGCTTTCTGTTGCATTATATACAACTATCAAGCAGGGTGGTGGCTCTAGTACAGAGCGAATGGAGGTGGCAAAGTTGCAGGAAGAATGTCGCTTCATCTCCCATGTTTTGCGCAACGAGTTCGTCTATGGTACCGACAACTTAGAGACGAATGTCTCGAATACCATTCAAGCCATGTGCAACGACGACATCCTTGAAACGTTTGAAGAGGACCGTGTCGGCCTCTCACAAAAACAGAGGGACTTGGGTAGGAGCGAGTACGACACGTATCTGTTCTTGATCTGGCCTTTCATCGAAGGCTATTGGCTAGCGGCATGCTCCCTCCTACTGCTAGCTATGAGCACAGATGATACTGGTGCGAATGACAAGATCAAATGGTATGCTGCGAAGGAATTTGAGAAGCGTGCACAGGTGTGTTATGATGAATATTTAGATAGACTCCGAAGCTGACAAATCTGACCAGCTGTTCGGGAAGACATTATACGCACAAGGGGAGCTAAGTTATTTGGAGGTAAGAGCTTCGAGCAATACCATATCCTTGATGCAGCAACATACTGACGCTGCGGACGTTCTATCCAGGCTGTTAGCGCACAGACAATCTCACAAGCGATTGCTCGCTACGAAGAATTGGGCTTCATTCTTCGACGTAAATCTCAGGGGGCTAAACCTATCCCTCTAATCGCTTTGAACCCTGAATTTGCACCACAGTACAATAACGAACAAGAGAGTTTTAATCATGCTGGTCAGCTTTGGGAGTTCCTCGAACGACTCAACTCATTCCGTCGGGAAGGCAAGGACAGAAGAGACACTGGTAAGAGTCCTCCTCTTGCATATTATTTTGTGGTGAATCTTAACCTTTGTTTTTAGATGATGTGATCGGGCAGGCAGTCCTCCGCGTCCTCAGACAGAACTATCCTGCGCCTGTCGAAAGTACGCGAAGGGAAGACTTTCCTCACATGTAACAGATCCAGCTTGATAATTAATATATTGAATTGAGTTAGCAATGCGTCATTACAATACGTATGCTCAGGCAAAAGGGAAATGCCGTCAAAAGAGTGATGTAAGCTGCGGGCTGTCGTGTCTTGCGAACGGAGAAAGAGACTATGCAAAATAGAGATCGACTACCATGGTAGCAACACCAAGGATGATCCTACAAGCGTTATACTGTTAGGGCATCCTTCGCATCGACAATGTGACTACTCACTCGAGTAAAATCAAAATGATCACGATGATTTCGAGCCACTCAGAATGACTACTTGTCACTTGGTCTTTGAGAAGCTGCAACATATCTTGCAGAACCTCGACACGCGCATTCAATAATTCAATGCGCTGAGGAATTTCTAAGTAACTGCGAGCTGCAGAATACAGTGGCTCTAAAGTTGGGATTAGCGTAGTCAAGTCTGAAGATGTTTATGACATACCAAGATCAGGCTGTGCCCAGAAAATCTCGGGAGAGTCCACAATCGATCCGACAAGATGTATGTTCATCCTCAAGATGAAAAGCTATGGTGTTATGTGATCAGTGTTCCTCCACTTTGCGATTCATCTTCCAACTCACATGCCCAATCTGTTTCATGATGTCGACAGGAGGCAAACCAATCTTTCCACTTTCGGCTATACTCTGCGGAATGTCTTTGGTCGTATCGATTGTATTATCAATGATACCCTCGAAAAAGCTAATCTTGGTCGACTGTGCTAGGGCGTGCGACAATGATAACTTGGTCAGGTAGCTAGATCCTTTGCGCAACGTGATCACATCATTGTAGATACGACTGTAGTCTGCCAAGTACCAGTTCAGATCCTCGCTTTCTACATCCTCGGGTGCCAGCTTCTCCACTTCGAATCGTCGAAGCTCTCGCAAGAAGCGCTTTTCCTCGGCGAGTGTCATTCCCCAAATCACCACCGTCCCGTATTCCATGAGAAATACTTCCGGTATCATTCCGTGCACGGCGAACCGTTCTCGGCGTCTTCTTTTCGCCTCCTCTCTCCGTTTATGTTCGCTTTCATTTTGTTTAATTGCTTCCTCTTCTGCAAAAGTATCTGCATTTGCTCCATCAGTTGACGCATCAACGAGTGTCGACGAACTTGCTCCATTCTGACTAGATGCCTGCAAACCGCCGTTTTTGCCCGCAGTGTCTTGTAGCTCGGACAATCCAAGAAGGTCGCCTGTCTTTGGCGTAGAAGTCTGTCGGTTGAGAATCTGACGCTGATCGTTCGCTGATCGGCTTTGATCAACGATATCGTATGAATACGTGGAATACAAGCATTCATCAAACGTCATGGCATTTGTTCGGTGGGACTCGCGACGAGCATGTAGCCACTTTGTCAGCTCCCTCATACGATAGGATCTGCAGAAGGGAGATTTTCAGCTCATAATCGATTTGTCTTGGAGCACTTACGTCGCTGTGCTGTACGCAGTCACCCGAGGAAGACTGGCACGACCTTTACGAGTGATGCGGCGAGCATCTCTACGCATGCTCCCCTCTGGAATGCGCGCAAGCTCTAATTGCTTGGAGATTTTCGCCCGTTGCTCGTCTCCTTCATCCTCATCTTCGCTAGATTCCTCGTCATCGTCGTCACCGCTACTCTTCAAATGTGCTTGATGTTGTGCTGTATACCCCGCGGCACTTGGTGTTGTACTCTCTTCAGGCTCTTCAGGAAGTATCTTGAGCTTTCCAGAGGCTTTCGTAGATCTGGAGTGTAGCACGACTGTTCAGATTTTCCTAGAATTCTAGAGGTGGACTTACCTATTTGGGCCCGCACGTTGTTTAGACCGGGCGACCGCGAGATTGTCTTGTTGTCTAGAGTCAGGTGAATAGTACGCTGGCAAATTAGGCCCATGTCTCTGCTTGTTTGACTTAGGAAGGGACATGGTGCAGCTTATGCTCTTTGGATGGCCAGATGTCTGTCAAAATGCTGGATCACTCGCCTCCATAATGATTGCATTCCGCGTCGAGAATCTACACACGTGTGCGAGTGGTCTATGCGAGGCCGATTATCAAGAGATTACCAAACCTCCATTTTGGTCATTGTGCTTCCTAGCCGGCGTCTCTTCATGGGGACAACACAATTATTTTGCCATGTCCGAAGATCGTAGGAGAGCGCCTTTGGCTCCACTGTCAAGCTTCTCAACGTCTCACTTATACGACCTAGTTAAGCCTGTCAAGATTGCCAAGCATGGATCTGTGCAAAATTGGGGTGGGAGTTTTGTTTGTCAGCCTGAGGCCATCTTCAGGCCAACAAATGTGGAGCAATGCTGCGCAATTATCGAATTAGCACGAAGATTAGGGGATGTTGAGGTACGTGCCATGGGCCGAGGTCACAGTCCGGGTGATATCGTTTTCACAAGAGGATGGATTGTTCTGATGCACGGATTGGAAGGCCTGGTTAATATAGATTCGGAAGCACATGTTCCGTCTGTGACGGTTCTGGCAGGAACATACGTGACCGAGATTAACGATTTACTTGAAAAGGCAACGGTACCGCTTTCGCTGAAAAATCTAGGCTCAATCTCCGAACAGTCCATCGCAGGTCTCGTGTCTACGGCCACTCATGGATCTGGTATCAGTCACCCAGTTTTGTCAGCGGACGTCATGTCTATGCGGATCATCTGTCCTTTTGCAGAAGAACACGGAGGCACTAGAGTTGTGGACTGTAGCCGCACAGAAAATGCGGAGCTTTTTAATGCGACGCTCTGTGGGCTTGGAGCTACTGGATTGATTGTGGAAGTGACGATAGCAGTAGATCACTGGTTCAAGCTGAAGCAGGTATCAGAAGAGTGCTCCTTCGATTCCATCTTTGGAGCAACCACTGGATCACCGTCTGTCACTACTCGGACACCTCATGAGAACCCTTTTTCTAACCATACTGTTCCGCACAACAAAACATCTATAAATGATAAAGATACGCAAATAGACGAACAAAGCACCACGAATCATGTTATACAACAAAGGCAATCAATCGGATATCTTCTCGCACATGGAAAGCATCTTCTCTCCCGTCAAGCAAAACGGTATCCTGTTGTCGAGCGCGTTACGGATCCACGCATCGTGTATCCAGTGGAGATAAAGAACACGAATGCCAGCAGCCTTCCCTTAAATGACGATGCTGTAACAATAGAGGCACAACGCTTCTTGGAGAATCTTGCTGCTTCATCCCAGCACGTCCGGTTGGGCTGGGCACCGCAAGCCGGCAAATGTACAGTGATGCGTATGAATCGAACACTGGACCCCGTCCAGGTACCCGGAGCATTTCAACGTCTGTATGATCGGATAGTAGGGTACCATATGCTACAGCTGTTCTATTTTGCCACTCGATACCGTCCGGCGCTGAATACATCCGTAAACAAAGCTGCTTATTACCTCACTCATCCAACAAAAGCATCCAAACCACCGGCACAGCAGCAAGCTCCGCAAACAGAGAATATACACCATGAGGATACCGTGAATCAATTTGCAAGAGGGTCCTTTGATCCACAAAAGCTTGTCACGAGCTCGCGAGATGATGAGCCCGTTCCGCTTGATCCTCAGAACCCAAAGAGCACTCTAGTCGACGCGTCCTACCGAGTCTTCAACGTCGAGTGTCTTTTCAAGCAGTACACCACAGAATGGGCCATTCCTCTCTCACAAGCGGCCGCAGCTATTCGAGCCATGCGCGATTGGCTGGACGAAGAAAGCCGTCTGTCTGATGGCGTTCGAATTCATTTCCCCGTCGAGATCCGTTTTGCTGACGCCGACGGGATTTGGCTGAGTCCATGTCAGGGCCGCAAAACTTGTTTCATCGGCATTGTTTTATATCGGTAAGTTTTTCGAAAGCGACTGTGGCCGGACACTGATACGCATTGAACTCAGACCCTATAATTTGCCCAATCGGTATCGCATTCTATTTGACAAGTACGAGACATTGATGAGACACTTTGGTGGTAGACCACACTGGGCAAAAGCACATACATGTGGAGCACTGGAACTGCAAAAGATGTACCCCAATTTTGCTGACTTCCTCCGGGTCAGAGAACATGCCGATCCAGACGGCGTTTTTCTGAATCCTTATCTGAGACGCCATCTACTGGGCCACGTCTCAGAGGACGTTTCGCGGCGACTATTCAAAAGTCATCTCTAAAAAGTCTTTCGTCATACTTGTTCCATTCTACTTTTACATATTGCAATAGACTTAGACTTGTAATCTACGTATTCAGCGAGGATGTCTCTCGTTCGTTTTTGAATCGTGTGACCCATTCTGACTCTGCCGAACCTCTGGGCAGCACGATGAGAGACAGAATACCGTCTTGTAAGATAACGCCATCCCTGTCTTGGCCTTTGCTTGCGTCAGCTTCTCGAGCACCATGATCGAGAACTTCACGTAGTGACAACTTTCTACCCAATCGAAGAAGCCTCTTGCCATGCGTGACGACATATACATGCAAATTCTTACTAACGTACTCGCCTGATGCGTCCCAAGGAAGCGATCCTTTCGACTCGAGTGGGAACATGGCATCGAGTTGATCACCTACAGTCTCGTCTTCGTGGAAATGAGAAACAAGATCCGACTGTTGATGTTGCGGATACAGAAAGAGGACGGGAAATACCAGTGGTGTCCGGATAGGATCCGGCGCTTTCCAGTTCGTGTTTAGAAGCGGCAGAGAGGAACGAGAGAGTTCCGGCAGTGCGTTAGGATCGAAGTGTGGTGGATTTGGATTCTCTGGTGGTCTGGGTGTCGTTTGGACCCAGAGACCGCGCGCCTAGGGAGAGAATATGAGGGTGCTCCTTCGTACGGCATCATGGATCACTCACAACGTATGCACGATCAAGTGACGTCTTGGTCTCCTTGGCTCTTCTTTCGCGCTCCTTGGCCTCTGCTTTGAGCTTCTCGAATCTCTGGCTCTTCTCCACAATGGCAGAACGAAGCTTGACAACCTCTTGATTTGTCTCGTCAATGAGCAGTGCATGGTCACAGCAGTCAATAGCCTCAATGAACCGATCAAGCGCAAAAAGTCCTTTTGCGGAGCGGTAGAATGCTTTACTCGAGCGTGGATTCAATCCCAGGGCTTCAGAGCAGTCTCGAAGAGCCATGCCGTAGTTTTCTGGAAGACTCGTGTCAAAGTATGGAACAAGAGGACTGTAGCATCGAACATACCCAAAGCTAAATTGCATGCCGCTCTGTTTGTGAGTAGCGACTCTTTCAGGGAGACATCTGTGGGATATGCATCCAGTGCCTGTGTATAGAACCCCCTCGCTTCCTTGTATCGTTTCCCGACATAGTAGTCATTGCCTTGCTTCTTAAATCCGGAAGCCACCTCTATCTTCGGATGAGATTCGTTACAATAATGCCGCAAGACATGACTCACCGTCAGGTGTTCCGTCGAATGTGAGACTCTGCAATGCATCAATGGCAGTGGTGTCGTTTTCACCCGCGTCGGGAAGACTCTTCATGAAAAGAGGGATGGAGTCCAGTCCTGCGAGGTGATCGTCCAGGTCTTTCGGCCCGCCTTGCGTCCTGAAAAGGGGTCATTCAATGGATCATTTCTCCTTCTAGCTGCTACACCCACCCCTGGATCGACTTCGACGGCTCACTCTCCATGTCGTCGAAGCGTGTAAACTCGAGAACGGAGAACAAGATACAACAATGGAGGTCTTCTTTCTTTCTACTCGCGGGAACTTGAACTTTTTTACACAAAAATTGACGCGTCTGTGCGTTGAGTTGAATGAACATGGCTGGCTGCGTTTCATAAAATGAACATTTCTACTCTACAAGACAGCAAGACAAACAGAATGAACGGGGTATATGGCTGACGAGCCATTGTCTATCCGAACCACTTGTAGATGTAGACTGTAGAGGGCGTTGGTCAGCTTGATACTATACACACCATTTGTTACGTACAAAAGCAAACCAGTGTAAAGATGGCCCCCGCCACAAAAATTAGGTTGTCCTGTGTGCTTCTGCGTTCAATGTAGCCCTGCCCATGGATCAATATCCCATCTAAAAATTGACCACTGTACTCACAATCACATCCCGACTTAGACCTAGAGTGACCCCCACGTCGCGGAGTCGGCGCTGCGTACCCTTGAGTATATCACGCTGCTCTGTGAGATTTGACCAGACTTCTCTGCCTTGCGCTATGAAATTGTCTAGCTGCGTCTCCGTTTGCTCGATAAACGAGTGCTCTCGCAAAGCGTACCCTTCTCTCGCAGTCATGGGACCATCTTGGCCGCCGAACATGGCTGCGGCTGAAGCGTTCATTCGATATGCACTCAAGGGATCAGGGCGATCCTGCGGTGGAAGCGCTCCATGTGCCATGCGAGGGTTTTGTGTCTGAGTGCGTGCGTGTAAGGAGTAAGGCGAGTCCGAAGAGGGGTTGCTCGTCAAACCTGTCGCTGAGGTAGACGCCAAGCCAGTACTGGTGCCTGCAGGTCCTACACCATTGATGGAAGCGGATGTTGAGGACTGTAAAGAAGGAGTGTGAACGTCACCGGCGAATGTGGTGTGAACACCTACTCTATTCTTCATATTGGCAAAGCTCGCTCTCATTTCTCGTTCCTCTTCGCGGAACTTTTTCACTCTCTGCATAGCCTTCTCTCGCTTCTGCGTGTTGAGCTCGCGCTTGGCCATCGACTCATAGTCATCTACGGTTCGACCGAGACCAGCCAATGAGGCAGTCAATTGACCAGACAGCGACGTGAAAGAGGATGATTCGACGGGAGTTGACTCTATCAGTGTCAAGTCAGACTGGATGGACGACGACTGGCGCAAGGCAAGGTTGTACAGCGAGTTCATCGTTCTCTGTGCTCCTCGTCTCAGACCACCTAAGCGTGCGTCTCAAAGAACCTATACACCCATGAGAAATGGCAGGAAGGTGATGTCTACGCTGAAACTTACACGACACGCGTAGGCGAGCCTTGGACAGTGCGTCGCGGTACCTAAAATTGGCCACCAAACTAGCCTTTAAAAGGCTGGAGACACCCAATGTTTTAAGTAGGCTCCATTCCAAAGGCTTTGCAAAGAGTACTTCTCTTTCAGCCTTGAGAGCAAGGAGCATCGCTAGCATGTGACTCACCTGTGCTTCCTGTGGCTCTCGGCCCCCATACCTGCGCGCTATTTGTTGCAGACGATGAATGAGAAGCACAAAAGCCATCATCGTGCATAACTCCGATGGTAAGAAACATATATAGTCACGGCATGCAAACAGTCCAAGCCTCTAAGAGCTGGGGATTTTCAGTCATCTTAGCGGAGCAAAACTCGGAAAGTCTGTTTATGTGAGCCTGTAGGGTAATGATTGCTCATTGCCAAAGAAGCTGATGCTTTTATGTCAAAATAATGGTGTTGGAGAAATATCATTTGAGCTGGTATTTGGGGTGGAAGTGCTAAACGAGTACGAGCTGCCGATCTTCTATTTCTTTATACACTATTTGGTTATCTAATTATGCTTCTAAGTCTACTTGTCTATTTTCTATAGCAGGTATTCCACCTCTTATTGGTTTCTTTTCGCAAGTGCTTCTGCACGCATTGCTGATGGTGCTTCGTTAAAGTAGACCGACCATAAAACTGCCTTGCTCTCAAGTAAGGGCCTACCATAGAATTGTCTCGCTCTCTAGATGGATCGTTGAATGCACAAATACCCAATCATTTTCTTAAAGGTACACACAGGACGGCCGATACCTCCGCCTCAGTGTACGAACCAGACACCACCATTGCGTGCGGCGGCCCCGCAGAATCGCATTACATCTCTGCAACTGTGGAGCTTCATAATTCCTGAATGAATTAGACACGAAGCTAAGTGATCTAACTGTGACCAAGCAGAAAATTGGCCGTACAAATTAAAGTTCCCAATGGAATGCCTCACTGGCTTCATATAAAGCATAGAGGGATGACGCGGTGATTCCTCAATGAGAGTAAGCAAGTGCATGAGACCCATGTCGATTGTGCAGATGGAATTCCACAGACGAGAAGCTCGTGTGAAAACGGACTAGAAGCCCATCAAGGAGATTCTGGTGCCTCATGACCAAGCAAAGTGAGATGACGACATTCAGCGGCCCGGCTAGAAGACGCGCGCGATCGCGCTCGGCTTAGCCTATTGAGCTATACAGATCATGTGGGGCGTATGGGAGCAAGCCTAAGCTTTCGCTTCCCATTACCAATATTATTATTTGTAATGGCTTAGCCACTTGGGCAATTACACCAGCCAAGTGCCGCGTAGCTCCATAGTACGCGGCACGCACATGAGCTAAGCCTAAGCTTACCAGCGCATGGTCAGTGTCACCCGCCGGTGACTGGCTCTAATCTGCTGCCAAGCTCTACTTGTCAATTATCAGAATTCACCGGGTTGCGCATAAGACCAGAGCCCCGCGGGGCTGCATATGCTTTCTCATTATTTCCTTCTCCCCGGAGCTTCAGGGTTGCGGGTTTCAATCAGACGCAGGCAGATGGCCAGAGACTTGTCGGCGGACCATACTTAGCGGAGGGTGTGAAATCTATTATATACCAATGCTTTCTCCGCAAGATTCCCTCGTCACACATACATCGTATCGTAGAAAGCAGCACAAGCAATCATGTTCAACTACACAGCACGTCTCGCCACTATCGCTCCCCGTGGAGCTCGCTTCGTGTCTACTGCCATTCGTACACCGGCGCCGACTGCCGTCCCCTCCTCCACGAAGGCCAACATCACCACCAACGCTGCTTCCATTGCTGAGCCAGCACCTGCCGCTTCCGAGCACGTTAGAGAGTCTGGCCGTCTGAAGAGTGCACACCGGTGAGTTAAGAAGGAGATGTGGACATAAGGTCACGCGCTCATGAACGCCTTTTGCTAGCCACTTCCATGCCAATGCAACCGAATCTGCCTCCGGACTCAATGAGTCTCAACTTGCTCTAGAACGCCAAAATGCCAAACTCAACCGTATGCGTGATGCAAAAGAAATGGCTGGCCTTGTGTAGAATGATGTAGAAAAGTGTTGCGGAGGGATTTGTTCCGTCTTGTTTCGAATCGCCTTCCTCTATTTCCTTTGCCTTGCTTTCTGACGTACCATCGTCCCTACTGCATCAGCAAAAATACTGATTTTTTGTACTTGTATCCGGAGTAATACAATGTTTTTCTACGCAGTCCTTTTGTTCCGTCGTCCAGACGTGGTAAAGTGATGTCTGTACTGGGTGCCCGTACTTATGTGACAGCGTGTGCTGAGGAGATTCTACTGTTGTGGCAAACATGCCCGTCCGCCACCATACAATGACTGCTGCATGATTTATGCCCAGTCCCACAACCATTCATCAATGTCAAATTGGACGCGCTTGCTAAGTTCTACCACCGATTCATGAGATAGATTCGTCCGCAATGTCATGGTGACGTCCAATCGCTCCACGTTGGAGGTTCGAATGAGCAGCGTCCGTCTTATAAGAGCGTTTACTGTCCCCACGACGGAAATCCTCTTGCACTTGATTTCCCAGTCGTGCTCTTTGCCACTCCGCGCTCCATACCCAGACTCGATGATAAGCGCTTGGAAGATGCTAAGAAGACGATCCAGTGTAAATGCTCGAGGACCTAGAAGTGCCTGTCGATTTAACAATGCCGTCGAACGACCGTCTACATCGCGACGCCTCTTGTTCTGTGGCTTCCGACGCAGGGCGCCACCTTTCTTTCTGTGCCGTTTTCTTGTACCGTCATCCACATTAAGTCTTGACAACACAGCAGACTCGTCTCGCACAAAATACCGTACGTCTAATCGCACAGGATTGTATGAGGCCAGAAACGAGGCCAGTAAGATGAATGTCTCGTTCACTGTAAGCAAAGGCATCTGCACAGAAGCAGATACCAGAGCACGTTCGTTATTCTGGCAAGCGACCTTGATCCATTCAGATGGACTCATTTGCCTTGTCGCAAGCCGGTCAAGAGCGTCTTGAAACAGCCGGGATCCCTTGTATAGGAGTGGTTGGAAGTGGGGGTCAGATATAGTGCCATCCAGAAGCGGCTGTATAAATGGATACCAGACACACCCAATAAGGAACCGGAGATCGTCTAGGCTTTGCACTTGAGAGGCGAAAGCGTCGTACGCTACAGACACGTAGTTGACGAATAGCGAATGCAGAGACGACGCAGGGATCTTTTCCAACATTTCCTCTGTCATGACTGTTCCTTCTTCCCCGACTAGTACATCGAGCACCTCTGTTTTTCTAAGGCGTCTGAAATGCACTGTAATGGCGCCCAGTGGACCACGGTTGGCTGCGCCCGCGCGACTCGTTCGGAAATGAGACGCTCCCAGAGAGCTGATTGTCACGATGCAAAGCCTTCCAATCATATCGGCCGTCTCGGCGAGGCAGAACAGTGCTTCCACTACACTTTCTGGCCAGAAATCCCGCATCCTTTCGGCCCGCTTGATGACAATGACCTTCTTGGCTTGTTTCGATTCATCGCTTCGAATCATAGACACACGAAATAGCTCCGCGAAGCTATCAGCAGAATCGTCATGCAATCTGTCCGGGATGGAATTGAGGTCTTCAGCGCAACTCATGGACCAGAGGATATGAGAGAATAATAGTCGGGGTGACGGGCTTGTGACCGGGTCGATGATTGCTGGTTCGAGAAGATAAGCTTGCTTCCATGCACTTGACAGAAGGGACTCGACGAGCTCCTCGGTGGATGATAATGAAAACATATCATGCAAATGGATGGCACGAGGCAGGGCTTGGTCCTATTTGACGATGAGCATAGAAGAAGCAGGAAGACATTGACTTACTTGGCATATAAGATCCCACAGTGTGTATACCTGCTCTTTTCTGGCCGGGAATTTCGTCAGTACTTCTTCCTTGAGCTCTCTGGCACGTTTGTTCACGTCCAGTCTAGCCTCATTGGCCGGGTCGCTCATATAAAATGGTGCCTCGACGCCTTCTTGCAAATCACCCATACGAGTGTGTTCCTCGACCTCCGCGACCAGGTCACTCATAAGAGGCCGTGCCTCGACCTCCATGGTCGGGTTGCTCATGCGTGAGAGGGCAGAAGGGGAAAGCATGCCCCCCTCCGTTTTAGGGGCACCTGCATGGCTCGAGCGCGACAACGCTTAAAGAGCTGCTGCTGCACATGGGCATCTCAGGAAAAAAGGTAGCACATCTCCATCGGGCCATGAAGAACATCGCCAGTCCTTGGCCCCCCTCATTGGACTGTGGATGAAGACCACGATGAAAAGAAAGGCACATCACCAAACCACGCATGTGTTCGACCATGTCCCCACCGAGGTCATGCTTCACACCTTCAGCATGCTCGACATCCCCACCTTGGCCCAGTCTCAGCGTGTGTCGAAAAAGTGGCTCGCTCTCACGTCCGACGAGAAGGTTTGGCGAAAGGTTGCAGCTAGCCATTGTCTTCTTCCCTGCGATACCCTATCGATTGATGATGTCGTGAAGAACATTTCCCCCTCACAATCTCGCCACCTGCGTAACAGTCACCTCACCTTAGACACCCATCCTTCCGGACGCTTTCCAGAGGACGAGGAAGCAGACGTAGACATCTATTCGCGAGCATTCCTCACTTCTCCGTTGGCACGGTTATGCTCCAATGGGTATTTTGACGGTCTCACTTGCTTCCAGGACTTGTGCAAACGCTTCTGGTGTCTCGAGAGGACATGGCAGCCTCATAGCCCTTCGAACCCTCATTTGGATCCCGAAGTACGTAGTATTGATGCAGCCCCTCCGATCGTTTGGAGCCAATGGAATGAAATGGACGATGCAATCGAGGAAGTAGGCAGAGATGTATGGCGCATCAAAGTATGTCCGGCAGACAACGTCCTCATCTCGACGGGACAGCGCGGCGGTGTCCGTGTGGTGGATATCGAGACGGGACGAATCTTGTGGCGTTTGGATAATCGATTGACTCGACGGTTCCCACATGTGGAATATGACCGTGGATACATGGTGCTGGACCGCATTGGACATGGCAACTTTGAAGTGTGGAGTGCCTTGAGCCTCGATGGACAGGAGAGAAGAGGCGCCTTTGAACTGTACGCTACGCTCAACAGTCCCCGTCCGATCCGCGCACTTCGCTTCCAGTATCCGTATCTAGGTGTGGCGTCACAGGATGGACATGTCCTGTTCTGGGACGTGCCGCAAAAGAAGTTGGTACAGACTATCTCTCTGGAGGGAACACCCCATGTCCAGGCCAACGTGAACTACATTGACTTTGACGATGACTGGGTGTTCCTTGTGGGTGTGGGTGCAATGTGTTTCTCGGTGCTGTCACGAAGCACGGAGAGGGTCGTTTTTTCCCTGGCGGAATACCTGAAGAAGCAATTGCCTCCGCCAAGAACATTTGTCCTGCAGGCGGAAGAGGATCCGAGTGGCTCACTCAACAATGTGGATACCGGTTCGAGTGGCTCACAACATGGCTCACAATACACTCACGGCCTTCACAAGAGACATTTGCGCGCTTCGTGAGTACATTGCCACGGCTACGTTTCGTCTGACGTGTTTGTTTCGCAGTACCGAGCAGAGCCCTTGGCAAAAAGTGAGTGGATAGAAAGATGTGACAACGAGTATCTGAATCAACTTCAGGCACCACTAGAACAGAACATGGCGCAGCTCCTCATGACGCCCGTCCAAAGCTGGTCAGCGGTGCACCCGGATTTTCGAACAAATACCCTGGTCATTCTCGGACAGACTAATGTGCTCCTTCTGCGCGATTACACTTCATTCTTCCGTGCATGGGAGACCGCATCCCAACAGGATGACGTGCACAGCACTCTTTCTAATCCGTCTCCGGATCTGCTTCCTCGAGATTTCCTCGATCTCTGGTTCGCAAATACCGACAATGATGCCGACAACTCTTCGTGGGACGATCAGCCATCTAGTCAGCTCTCTGTGGCCAGCGCCCGAGCCATGTGTATCGTTGTGAGTAGACCGCCAATGGCCATCATCCCATCTAACCTTCTTAGGGCAAGCCCATGCTCATTGATCTGGACCCCACAAGGCTCGCCAGAGACTCTCCGCACAAACCTCCTCCCTTCACGGGCGCATCCCCGTCTTGTATCTCCTCCGACACGCAACCAGGTATCGCCGTCTACTGCAGCCCCACTCCGACGACACACAGCGACTCGCATTCAGCATTTACCAACACGCTTGAGTCGTGCTCTTGCGTACAAATGGACGGCGGTGCTATCTATGCTGTGCAGGAGCATGAGGTTCGGGATGGAGCTCGCACCAATCTGGCTACCGTCGATTATGTGGACGTGCTGGTGTGGGACTTTGCAAGAGCGGCCAAGAAGAGGTGGCTCACCGAGTGATATGGACTTGCGTGTGTATTCGCTCATATTCTGTATAGTACAAACATCATTGTGCCTGTCCACAACGATCAGTCGATTGTGAGGAGATGTGTGTGTATGTGTGGAACGTCAGTCCAGGAAGCGAACGTCGGACCGCTGCGGTTCTGTACACAAAATACGGTAAAGAAGGGGCAGTGGCACTTGTCACGCTACTCACTGATCAATGGATGCAGTTGCGACAGATATACTACGGCCCACATGACGTAGCAACAAGCGATCGTCAGGACCACACAGCTGCGAATGAGGCTTGAAGAGTGTTATCTCCCAGGGCTCTGTGCAATGGCTGTACTCACACCTGGTTCGGGCCCTTTGGCACAGAGATCCATGTCCCCGAGCCGACGCCGGCCGCAATGATCATCACGAGTATCGTTGTCCAGCCCGACATGTCTGCAGAGCTCTGCACGGTTCGTGGGTGAGAAGTGGACGGGAGGTGTTGTTCCCCTAACGCTGGGCGTGCACGTGCGCAGCAGATAAGCTTGGTCAGAGATCCCCAGACCGGCGATGAGACGAGTGCAGCACACAGTGCCAGGCAAAGGTGTGCAGCTCCTATCGATAGGAAGCACAAGGAATCTCCCATAGATACACAAAGTCGAGCAGCGGTGTGCCAGTGACACCTTCCATTCACATTTCGCGCAAATGATACAGTACAAGGACATCTTATGATGTGAGTTTGCCTACAATGTTGTATCGCTTAGTGTAGTAAGCAACCTGGTCAAGGCAAAGAATGTGGAAAATGAGCACACATCACATCGTTGTTCACTCGTCTCACCCAGTCATTTAGCACTTTCATCTGCTTGTCGTCGAGCGACGAGTAGTCGGGAACTGCATCCTCTGGCTTGAGGGAGGACATCCCAAGTCCCTTGGATGCGTCCTTGCCCGCAAAAATATGGTATCCTTTGCCTGGAGCTACAAGGACAGCGTGAGTCATGTCCCCACACCTCTTAATCCACTCACAGTACATTTCGCGCTTGGGCGTCACATCAAACACTTGGCCTAGACGGAGAGGGTGTCAGAACGCGGAACACACAGCCAAAGCTAGGCACCTACCTTTGATGCTCACATACACGGGCTTGCTCTCGTCCGTCCCGTCGTATTGCTTGAGCTCCTCTGCCGAGATAGGATCGTCCTTTGGGGGATGCGTGGGGTGTGTTGTAGGTTCCATCATCTCGATACTGTGTGTTGTGGAAACGGGTTGTGGTCTAAAGCGGAACACTTAACACGCGCGTCGTGTGGAGCGACATTTCTTCTATGTATGGATTCGATCCAAAGCAAATATACAGGCAGGAACGAGCTACTAGTCTACGACGGCAAAGGCCTTGATGATCTTGACTTCATCGCGCGGTCTGCAAGTGTGGATGCGTCAGCATGAAAGAATGGCTCCAAGCACATTGCATACCGGTCATCATTGTCTGTAGCCACGAGGCCCATCCGCTGCACCACGTTGAGTCCATCGCTCACACGCCCAAAAATCGTATGCTTGCGGTCGAGAAAGGGCGTGGGTGCCAAAGTTATGAACTGAAACAAGGCTCAGTACGCTTTCACATGCACATGCTGCTACGAACAAATTGGCTGCCATTTGTATTCTGTCCGCTGTTGGCCATCGCCAAGACGCCTGCACCGACGAATCGAAGCTCCGGCGTGATTTCATCGTCAAACTAGTCAGGAGTAGTGCGGTCAGAGAGGATAGACTTGGTCGGTGCTTCCGTTGCTCACTCGGTCGCCATAGATACTCGTACCGCCTCTTCCTGTTCCTGTTGGATCGCCGCCCTGGATCATGAAATCGGATATGCTTTTTCAAGCAGTCTAAGCATCCTTATTCGCACCAGCCGCTCGACTCACATGCGATGGAACGGTGTTCCGTTGTAATAGCCTCTTTGCGCCAGCTGTGCAAAGTTATTACATGTCCGTGGTGCATGCTTCCAGTACAGTTCGAATGTGATACTTCCTTGCGACGTTTGGATTCGCACATGCGACGGTTGCTCGGCCATAATTGATGGTCGTCGGCGAGAAGAAATAGCAACCCTCCAACGCGGAGGCGCGTGCACACCATGTCACCCAATACACGCAGACTAGCGACAAAATCTATACATGGCTCCAAAGCGTATGATACATGTCCTCAACGTACACTCGAACCGCCAAATCCATAGCTGCGGTGCGTGCTGCCAGACTCAGCCATTCGACTGGGTCCTGCTTGCCCGAACGAGTCACTGTCGTCATCGAATCTCGACCGTCCCCCTCGCCCGAACGAGTCACCGCCGTCATTAAACCGCAGATGGGCAGGATACCCTCGAGGCTGTGAGTTTTGTGTGCGAAGGTATCGTGACGCTTCCGCAGCGAGGGCCCCCGCACCGAGGCCGGACCAGAATCCCGGCCTCCATGATGTGCCCGATGAGGTCGCTTGGTCTTCTGGCTTCGGATATGGTCGGTACGGTGGAGGTGGATCATGAGGAGGTGCCCCTGGACCACCACCCCACCCACCGAACCACCCTCCTCTGCGCGGAGCGCGACGCTGGCCTCCTGGCGACGAGGGGCGGTTGTTCAAGTACAGGATAGTAAGCAAGACCACGATGATTCCAATCAGCAGCCACGAGTCGCGAGACAAGCCTCCGATCGACTGTGAGGAGCCTTGCACAGAGTCAATGCTGGCTAGTAAATGAGGGAAACGGTACACACCTCGTGACTGGTTTGGATACGCCGGTAACAAATTGTACTTTAGCAGACAGCTTCCTCGAAGCACATATGCATCGTCCGGACCATCCCATCCCTCACAGGACACATCGACTGCCCCTAGCCTGACGCTGTGATGAAGATCAGCCTCACACTGCGTGAACTCTCAGTAAACACTTCTCTCCTCTGCGCTGTGACTTACCCGCCATGCGCCATCTCCTGAACTCTTGCAAAGAATGATGTCGGGAGAATACGTCTGGCACAAGTGTTTGCTGTTTCCAACACATTGGAGTTGGTCCAGCCTCTCGCCTCTTCGAGACCACGTCTGAGTTCCATCTTTGAAATAGAGCGTCTGTATTGAGTCCATCCGCACACGTCGCGGATCATTGCGGCCACTCCTTCGTTCTTGCGCACCGGTGAGCGTGCAAAGCGCAAAGAAGATGAGAAATGCTACCAGATTCATTGCTCTTGGCATTAAGCCTTGATGGGTTCCGTACCATCGCATTCTGTAACAGAGTGGGCGTCAATCAAGACGCCGCTCCGCAACGCGAAGCTTACACGTAGGAGTTGTGCCTCCACGTCAACATGAAAAAGTTCCAGGATGCGCACGGACACGTCGCGTATAGCTTGTCGTCATTGAGTCCACAATCGTGGCATAGCATCTGGCGGCGCGGCTGAATGAATAGAGCCAGGGGACAATACATCTCTAAAGCTTTGTAGAAATATGCTTTTTCAGCTTTTTTAATGTACTCTGTCATACGTTTCGATGTACACGCTGATGTTCTTTTTCATCTATGAGATCTGTCGTTTCTACTTATTTATTTTTTTTAATTGAAAAGTAATCCATGAACGTTGCCGATTTAAAAGTCTACTACGTGAACGTCCTAATGGCCGAAAGATGCCTTGCCAATAGAGAGAAATCGAGGATGACGATGGTCCATCGCCGTGTGAAATGACGTACATATGATCTGTGTGTGAGTTTTGGTGCGTAAATCGTCTTCCTATTCAAATCACACAATATTGTTTGCTGTGCCCCACCTCAACTTAATGGATCATGCACTACCTGGTAACAAAGCACCGAATTTTCCAGTGCCATGGAGCTCGAAGTGTTCTACGAGTCGCGCTCGGCCAAGTAGATCGAGCAATTGATCGTGTCACCCTGTCTTATTTTATACGACTATCTTCCAAGTAGAGCAAGCGTACGTTGCGGCAAATTGAAACCAGCAGTTTCTACATGACTCATTGTATTTGGTCATATTTTTAAGTAAATGCTGGCCTCATCATAAGATTGTGGTTTCTGACCATTGATGCCAAGCTGCGATGTCTCACCGCAAGACTAAGCTCCTTAATGCTAGTATCTGCGCGGAAGTCAAAGGCAGGACATTTGTTGCCTCAACAAAAAATTCTCCAATCATTTATCTCTGTTCTGAGATGAATGAATGATGCCAGGTCAGAGAAACATGGGCAACCGCCACTGAAAAAAAATTACGCCTTGGGGGATTCGAACCCCCGTCTCAACCTAACTTAGCTTTTGACAACGCAAATTTCACATGGGAAGGTTGCATGCTGAACCACTACACTAAAGGCGTGCACTAGCGTAAATAATTAAGTGTTTCGTTTGTATATATCCGCATCGTGTTTGGGCATATGCAAGCTTATGCAGACATCTTTTCCATTTATCATTCTTCAACACGATCCGAGGTACAGGCCGTTACATGAAAGCGAGCCATTCAGCTCGTTCATGTCCGGCTCCCAAAGAGTGGAAGAACTGAGAGCCGAGCTTTCACAGCTTGGTCTAGATACCCGGGGGCATCGGAGTGAACTTAGAACAAGACTTCGTAAAGGAAGGAAGAGTCGATCCAAGCAACTTCCCGAGCGAGACGACGAGCCTCCTTGCGAAGAAAGAGGGTCTTGGAAGCCCTCTATCGACTCATTCCTTGTGCTGGATGTCGAAGCAACTTGTGAAAGAGGCGGCCACGGGCAGCAAACACGCCAGGTAGCGTTCGACTACCCTAATGAAAGTATGTTGGAGATAGAGCAAGGTGTTTCTTTTCACTAACGGCCAGACAAGTCATTGAGCTTCCCATCCTTCTACTTCAATGGTCTGGTTCAACGGAACAAGAGCAAAATGACCCTTCCCTGGTCACCCGCGACATCTTTCACACATATGTTCGACCAACCTGGAGGCCCAGGCTGTCGAGATTTTGCCGAGAGCTTACACACATTACGCAAGCCCAAATTGACTCCGCACCCACTTTTGCGGAAGTTTTGCCAAAGGTACAAGCATTTCTCGGTAAGCATGGGCTCTTGGCACATCGTTCCGCACCATATCCTAGTCTTCGCAAAGGCGTGTGCTGGGTAACGCACGGCCGCTTCGACCTGCTGCACTTTATGGTAAAGCAGGCGTATATCGCAAACATACCGGGGGGCGTACCACATTTTCTACGAGGGCCGCTCCTTGATGTAAAAATCGCCACGGTTCAATTTCTACAGCAGGACGCCCAGCGTGCTGGTCCGCAGATATCTTCAAGACCACGAGATACAAGGATTGTCGGTCTTCTCGACATGCTTAACCTCGGTGAATTCGAAGGCAAAGAGCACGTCGGCCTGGATGATACCCATAATGTAGCCAGGATCCTCAGTGAGCTTGCCAGAAGAGCCGTGCAAGCACATGAACAACAAACAGCTACGAACTGCAACCAGCGAGGAGGCTCCACACTTGTACCCAACATAAATACTCGCCATACACACCAACGGCGGTGGTTCTGGATGTCGTCGCGTGACCACGAAGTAGGCAAGGTGATGTGGAAGAGAGAAGCAGAGCGTTCTGAAGACGAAGGCGATGCCCAACACAGTACGCGGGACTCGGTCCATAAATAAAGATTCCAAGACAATATGTACTACAAACATCCGTTTCATTTTATAGGGCCACAGTCTTCCATGTGGCCCCTCTCTAGGTGTGCGTCTGTCATCGGCCGTAGACCTCGTGTCATGACCTGTTCTGTACTCTATTACGTTACAATACAAGCTCTGCTGCGGGTGCAGCTGTCTTTTGGAGAGACGGCATTGGCGAGGATGTTGCACTGTGAGAAGTGCTTCCGCGGGACACAGTCTTGGAGGCGGAACCGTGTGTTTTCTCATGGCGTGAAAGCTGGTCTGGACGACTAAAGTTCTTGCGGCATCCTGCAAAGCCACAGGCGAACGGACGCTCGCCCGTATGTGTGCGCATGTGCTTTGTCAGATTGGAGCTCTCTGGGAAGGCACGACCACATCCTGGGTAGGAGCAAACAAATGGCTTTTCTCCAGTGTGCGTGCGTCTGTGGATGGTCAAGCTGCTTGCCACAGCAAACGCCTTTCCGCAGCCGGGGAATGTGCACAGGTATGGCTTCTCTTTCGTATGTGTCCGTTTGTGCTGCTCGAGCGTGTTGGCCTCGGAGAAGAGCTTGTGGCAGACGTTGCATTCAAATGGGCGGAAGCCTATGGGTATAGTTAGAATCATGATCCTGGTTTCTTATCACAGTACTCACCAGTATGCGTCTGCATGTGTCGCTTGATTTTCTGCTTCTGGTCAAAGACACGATGGCCTCGCGTGCATCCCTGCCAAAGACACTCGTACGTAGACTTCTTACTACCGATATGATCCTCGACAATGTGATCATGAAGTGCTCCATCGGAGGGGAACACCTTGGAGCATCCGAGCCATCGGCAAATGTGGACTGTGTTCCCTGCCGACACGTTGGATCGACCGTGACGTATGCCTGTCTCACTCTTCACTGAGATCACATCTCGACGCATCCGCTTCGCTCCGCTGTCGGAATCACAGCATGGGTCTTGTCTACGCTTAAGATACTCCGTGTATTGCTGCTGCTGCGGCTGATGATGATCGTGTGACGTTTTATTTCCACAGTGATGGTGTTCGTGGTGATGTTGGGACGTGTGTATGGCGGAGGCATCCGTGGTATTCATTTCAGGCACTGCACAGCTATGCACATTGCACGCCTCCCAAAGACCTTCTAGAGAAGCGGGATCACTCGGTGCCGGAAAGGCGACAGTCTGTAAATCGTTGTACGGAGACTGACCTGATGGCGCACAGTGATGGCGGTAGTTTCCTCCATTACATTCCAGCTCGAATCCAGACAATTGATGGTGATGCGAAGGATGACAATGAGAAGCGCCAGTGGTATGGTCATTGTGCGAATCAAACGAGCAACAACAACACTCGATGAACTTTTGCAGCGCGGCAAGGTCTGCCTGTTGATCTCCATTTGTGCCCATCTTGGCGTGGGTAGAGTCGGAAAGGAGAACGCCATCACAAACATTCGTACAGGAATGCAATGGATCTTTGTCTGCCTCGTTGTGATCCACGGCGCCGTTGCAATGTTCTTCCTTGCATTCTACAGTATGCCATGCCAAGGGGGGATGTCCACCGGCTTTTTGGCAACTTGCTTCTTCGCACATTGAGACAAAAGGTGGCGGGTTCGCATGACAAGAACCCGGCACGCAAGAGTCCTGGGTACAGGGGTCAAACTGACAAATCTGGCTTGCTTCCATACACACGTTGCTTGTGCAGTCTATCCCGGCGGGGTAGTTGCAGCAAGCATCAAGATAACCAGACGTGCCACTATGTGCCGCGACAGGCACATGGATCGGATGGCAGCCATGCGTTGGGCCTATGGAATGGCACCCGTGAGTCGTGTCCATTGGGTGGCAGCCCTGCGTCATCGAATGACATCCATGCGTCGTGTCCATTGGATGGCAACAAGAATTCTTGCCCATCGGTTGGATGTCTTGCTGCGGCGCTGTGGAGGTGCTGGCAACTGGACAAGGAGCCATACAACATGGGTCACAGGATCCGTGTGTGCCAGAACAGGGGCCGTAGTCTACATAGGGTGTAGTGGGTGTGGAAGTCCCACTATCTTTCGTAGAGTGAACAGAGCTTGTACTCTCCATCTCTGAGGGAGTCGTCCAAAGCGCCCAGGAGTCATTGATTTGATCTTGCGTGGCAAGCGAGGAGGGGCTGCTTATGTTGGTGCTGTTTGTGAGAGCGCGAGTGCGGAGGGACGGTTGCTCATTTTGGTACCCCGATAGGAAAGGCCGGAAAGAATCCATAGGGGGCCAAGACGTATGTGGTGTAGTCGGTCGGAGAATTACGCAAACAGCATCATAGGTCAGCGTTCCTAGGCAAAATTCAGAGCCAGATGGATGTTCTTGTGACGAAGAATGGCGCCCATCGGCCGAGTACACCACCACAGCAAGTGGGGCTGCGGTCTTGGGGAGTCGTAGAAGGCAGAAAGTTTTGAGTACCCTGGCGGTTATCTTTTGACGCTAGCGTGTCACTGGGGCGTGCAGTCATGCGAAAGAAATTGCATTCCATACTACAAAAAGGCTCAACAGAAGGCGCACAGAGATAAATAGAGAACGAATGACATATGGGCTATGACGTAGAAGGACGTAGGAGGAACGAATCGCTGCTCTACACAATACGTGACATTATAGTCTTGGTATTTGTCCACCGGATAAGTCTGGACTGGAAGAAAAGCTACAGCCCATCAAGAAATGCGTGTAGAAAAAGAAGACTGTCATTTTCCCTTCCCCTAGAAGAGAAGGGAACATCAGGCGATCATCTCCCCATTTCCCTGTCAATATTCTCGAAACACGTCTTGCGTTCTGTCTGATGCCAAGTTCCCTCTAAAAATGGTTTGCATGGTGTACAGATCCACGACAACTACCTTACACAGCTCGGCCCGAATCTGTCCTCGAGTCCCACATTCCTAGTCTTTGCGATGGAAGATGTTTCCTTTGCGTTTGGTCTCCTCCGGTGCGATCTTCACGTGCGGATGATCAGGCTGCTCCCCATGGAGATGGGAACAGGTGTTGATGTTCTTCAGCCACTCGTCCCCTGTGTCGTCGTCGTCCTCGAACTCGGCATGGGGAAGGGAGTCGAGCTCCTCATGCTGATTGGCATGCAGAGGCATCGTGACTCCGGATTTCAATGCGCTCTGTGCGGGAAGCTTTTCTAGGTTTTCGGCACTGTTCGACCGACTCATGACGGGTGTCTTGACGAGCGGACTGTCGCTGTCGCTGAAACGACGGCCTCGAAGGAGGTCACCAAGCGTACATCGCATGCTTGGCTCCACCGCCATCATACGCGAGAGAGCTGATCGTGACTCTCGCGGCAGCAATCGGAAGATACTATCGGCAGCACCAGAGGTGAATGTTGTCTGCGACGAGATGCTGTCACTGCGTTGTGGTCGAGGACGGATGCCATCTTCAGTGTGATGCGTGGCAACATTGGAAGATGCCGCTGACAACCCATTTCCCGGTGTCGTCGGGGGCGAGGAGGACGCGCCGGAAGGCGACGTGATATCACTACTCATCGTTGCCTGCCGCACTTGCTTGTGCGGCACCCTAGGGTCACCGCTATCCTCTGTATCGGAGGAGGCAGGCGACTGCTGCGATGAATTCGGATACCGGGGTGTCATATATCCAGCCTCGTGTGCTGTGGGAATCTTTGGATCCTCGATGCCATTCTGCTGCGAGAGGATAGCCTGATTCACATTCGTGTTGTGTAGAGGGGCTTGGCCAATCGGTGTCGAGTGTATTGTGCTGCCAGAGCGATGACCAGGGGTATCGCTTCCCTTGCGAACAGGGCCATCGTCGGGCGGCGCACATAGTTCGGGGTGCGAGTTGACAAACAAACGGAAGCTGGGGTCTTGCTTCATGTCTGGTAGCTTCCACGGGAAGCGTCGCAGAATCATACACAAAAAGATGATCGCACATGACCACACGTCTGTCAAACGGGGATCGTACGTCTGCTGCGAAAGCACTTCAGGCGCCAGGTAGGGATCGGAACCCACAATGCCCGTCGCAACGACCTTGGATTTGCCGGGCGAGTGGAACACCGTCGCCGTGCCAAAGTCGATGAGCTTGACGATATTTTTGCCGTTCATCACACAGTTGTCCAGCTTCAAGTCGCGATGTGCCAAGCCCATGTTGTGCAGATAGTCGACGCCGTCGATGATCTGTCGGAAGACACAGTAGATCTCCGCTCGGCACATCTTTCCACTCATCACCACACTGAACAGATCGTATGGCGCATACTCCATCACCTCATAGTAATGTCCGTGATCCGAGATGATGTCGAGTGTCTCGATGATATTGATATGATGCAATGTAGAGCCGATGCAGAACTCCGCCGTGACTTTCTTGATGTACTCCTTCTCGTTCTCCCCGGGGCGTCGCGTGCGGAACTCTTTGACAGCAAACATGCTGTGGTCCTTGGACCTCTTGATGATCCGCACGGTACCGCCGGCGCCTGAGCCGAGTGTCTTACCCCATTTGCCGTATTTCTTCGCCAGGTGGGTATGCTCTTCACCCAGCGGCGGCGAGTCGTGTCCTCTCCGCTTGGATCCGCCCGGCGTCGAGTGCCCTGAACGCCCAGAATCATCGCTGTGATGACCCAGGTGATTGTGCAGAAATCTCCGCAGATCGTGCAGCGGATGGTGGCCCTCCTTTTTCTTCTGTTTCGGTACCTCCGGAGGCGGTGTTGATGTTCCCGACTCAATGACAGGCGAATGCAAAGGACTGTGATGTTGCTCCAGTTTGTCATTGCCTTGTGCCTCACTATGACGCCGCGACCCCAACTTCGGGAAAATGAATTGCGATGGTGTCGTGCTTCCGCTCTCTGCCGTCTCCACGCCACGGGCATTGGCCAGGCCCTGTGCACCGGGCCCAACCGCAGAGGACTGCGTAAAAGAATTGGCAAACCGATTGAGCGGTCCTCGACTGCTGCCACCTGCGCTCGCGGGGCGATTCCCTCCTACGTTCGTCATTCTAGCCATGTGCGCTGCGTGGCTGGCGCCGCCCAGGGATTCTGCGTTGGCCAATTGGGCACCTCCGCCCGGAATGTTGGAAGCATGCTTGGTAAGACCGGCGGCATGCGCAGTGGCGATGTCTACTTTTTGGTTGGCGGATGCAGATCCATCCAAGAGTGGAGATTCTTGCGGCGTCAAGACGTCGTATCCAGGAGCCTCTTGATTCTCGCGGAGATGCATGTTGCCCGCCTGGGTCTCCAGATGGACGATTTCTTCGCCGTTCGTCCCGCGCGTATTGTGAGCCATGATCGGGTTCATGGGTCTGGAAGACAACATGATGTCTGATCCGCCCACGACGCAACCAGATGTGATGGTCGCGATGGTCGCTACACTGTCCAGATGCGTCGTCGGCCACTCTTGGCGCCAGCAGAAAGCCGCGGTCAGAAAAAAAATTGGTACGGGATCTCCGTGTGCAGTGGAGCAGTGTTCCTTGGATTACGGCACACGTGTGAATGCATCACCGATTAGCTCCGTCTAGAGTACATGTCTAAAAATGTGGAGGAAGACGAAGAAAGTTGGGGAATGGAGCGGACCAGACCACGGAAGCTAGGGAGAGAAGGAAGGCGGGCTTCAGAAGCGAATAGCTGTGTGAATGACGAATTTCCTATACCTTACCTACGGCTCGCCACGGAACTCAGCTGTACAAGGAAATAGAAAATGTATTATTCGCCACGGAACTCAGTTGTACAAGGAAATAGAATGTGTATTCACGGCTCAAACAGAGTGTAGATCTACGTGGATATAACAAACAATGCAGATTCTTGTCGCCAAAGCAGAACGGAGATTGCTTCAAGAAAGCAGCATTGTCGCCACGGCTGAGACGGAGTTGATCATCTCAAGAAAAGCGTGATTACTACACGGCTAGATAGAATGTGATCGGCACAAAAAGGGTAAGAATCTTCCAGGCTAGACATGCCTACTACGTTGTCACTCCGGCAAGGGTGAGCTTCCGTCAGATACTCCAAAGTATTTCATTTCGTTCCACTCGCTATCTCCGTTCGCACCAGCACTGCTAGTCACGATCGCGAAGAATACACGTCAGAATTCTTGGTACGATTCGCTGCTGTTCAGCACACGGTGACGATCTTCGATGGCAAGCCACAACCGCCAATCGAGCTTCTCCAGAAGCTCTCGCGACAGCTCCTGTGCACGTAACTTCTCCTGGTTCGTCTTCGCTGTGCCTGCACCGACGTCCTTGATGACCTTTCGTGCAGCTTGTAGAGCTGTGCCGAACCTCTTGTGTCGAATAGCCCATGTTGTGTATACGTTTGCGAATTCCTTGTCACTTGTGTCAGCCAGACGACGGTACCGAGCAAAGGTTTCTTCAAATTCGGTATCCTTGCCGTCACTGGCAAGGATGGCACGACACTTGCGATTGAGAGCCAGCTTTGCTGCATCGAGGCCTTTGTCGAGCCGTTTGTACTGAGCCTTTATTTCCTTGCTCTGCTCACTGACAGGGATCTTCTTGGATCCCTGGTGGATCAGAATCTCCTTCTCGTCAACATCAGCATGCTGCAGAACGGCGTCACTAGCCTTGAGTACGGCCGCCGCCTCGCCCTTGTCGTCTGCCTTTAGCGACTCCAGCTTGGCGATCAGCACGCTGAGGTCCCCTGGATATTCCTTGCTGAGCTTGTCGATATAGCTACGCTTCTCTTCCTCGGGAATTTTCGGCACAAGACCGGCAAGAAGCTCGGACACTTTTGGTTTGGCTTCCTCGTCCTCCGAGTCCTGCTGCTTCTTGACGGGCGGAGGCACGAGATAGCGGAGAGGGGCCTTGTCATTGGAAGCACAGAAACTCATGTTGCCAATCAGGATATCTCCTGGACTTGCCTCCTTGGGAAGCTTTTCACCTTCGAGATTGGTGTTGATCGAAACGATCTTGCGCTCACCAGGCAGCAATTTGATTGTTCCGTCTTTGAATGCGGACGAGGGCTTTGCTCCTCCGAACTGATCCACCTGGTCCTCGTACAATTCTACACTTTCCACTGGCTTGCTCAGCTTCTGATCAAGTCGCAGCGTCATGTTCTTGAGGCTGTTTAGCACATCAGCCTGATCGCTCAAAAGCTGCGCAATGAATGTGTATGATCCGCTTCCCAAGTTCTCGAGAGTTTTCGGATACACGTCACCGAATGCCACTCGCTTCTTGTTGATGTCATACAGCTGCGACAAGAGTGGGACAGCAGAATCGTAGAGATGATCACTCAGCGGAAGAGACAGCTCGATGGAATTCTTCTCTTCTTTGAGATCAAAATGATAGACGAGCTGTACTTCGTTCATTTGCTTGCCGTTGGGCAGAAGATCACGCGCAAGACTCAGTGGGCGGGCGTGGGACTTGGTGGGCCGCACAAATGTTCGTCGTTTGTCAAACGAGATCGTGGGCTTGATTGTCTCTACACGCAAGGTCGACAACAGCTCCAGCTTGGCGATCCCTTCGCCTCCGACAATGGTCAACTCGTCACGTCCTGACACTCGGCGAGACACATTGATGCCGTGGAATTCTATGTCGACATCCAAGCCGAACGCACCAGCATTGGTGAAGAATTGGGCAAGCGCTAGCTCCATGGTCATGCCGCCCTTGACCTTAAATTTCTTGGTGACAGGCTCATCTTGATGTAATGCTAATACGTATGCGTGTTCGACGTTATTCAGGCGTTGTTGGGCTTCCAGCTGCACACCATGCACCCAACAACGAACAGTCGTCCCCGCAACCTCGTGGTTGGTCGAGCGCAGCTTCATCTCTGCCCACGTAGCACCTTCGGGCACACTGATGAAGCGACGATCGATACTTCCCTTGGACAGACGCACATCGCGCAACTGCAGGCTCGGTCCTGCGAACTCGATCGGCTTCGTCACCGTGACAGGGACCTGGAAGAGAAGTCGACCGGGTGAATCAGAATCGTAGCCCTGAATGAAAGCAGAGTGGAGTCCGGGGGACAATCCCGATGCGTCGACGCGGACCTCGAACGTACGGCCGTTGCCGCCCAGGAACACATAGCTGGGTGTCTGAATCCAGCTCTCTGAGGCGACCAACGATACAGGTAGCTGTAGATTGTACGCCTGCTCTTCTTCGCCAAAAGGCCCGAATGTCGGCTTGACAGTCACATTGTACTGGTTCATTGTCTGTGTCTGAGGGCGTTCCCGAATGTAGATGCCGCGACGATCCGTGCCGGGGTTGCCCAATGGTTTACCGGCAGGTGTGACGGATGTCCGGAACTCGGCATCCTGATCAGGTTTGTCCTTATGTTCCACGATGTAGTCCCATGCCTTGTCGACCTGAATGAAGGGCGTGCCCAGATCATCGTCAACGGATTTGGCTGTCGCACGAATGGCTTTGTACACGCGAGCGGGCGAGATGGGAATGTGCTCCTGCTTCATTCCCGAGAGAAGCAGAGCGATGGCTCCGCACGCGTTTGGGCTCGACATGGACGTGCCGTTGGCCATCATTGTTGCTTGCAGGCAATAGCGAGGGATAGAGGTGATCGCTGCTCCTGGCGCGTACACATCTACGCCCTTGGCACCATCCGCTGCGGGACCGCGGCTGCACCATGTCGTAGCCGCCGAGGGGACATTGTGCTCGACCAAAGCGTACTCGGCCTGCTGCATGGCACCCGCATCGACATAAGCACCAATGCTGAGAATCTCCGTCGTTGTGCCACCTGGTTGCCCGACAGTGGTGAGCGCTGGACCGTTGTTTCCTGCACTAGAGATAAAGAGGATGTTGCGACGACGAATCACAAAGTCGCGCAGAATCTCCGCAAACAGGCCCTTGTTCTCCACACCAAACGCACCAGACTCTCCAAAGCTCATATTGGCAATGTCACACTTGGTCGTAATGAGGGCCTGGGCCGCGCGCAGCAATGCTTGTTGTGTTTCCATGCTCTTGAGACGTGTGTCTCCGATTTTGAGACTGACAATCTCACACCCAGGAGCCACACCATTCTTGACCTCATCGTCTGTGCGGTGAGCACCCACGATACCAGCAACGTGCGTTGCATGGCTGCCAGACGTTACCACCAGCGACACAGCGACCGGGTTCCCTTTGGGTGCCGTGATTGCCTGCTCCGCATCACTGTCGTCGGTGAGGATGTTGACGTTATATGTGAGCATGTCTACTGCACCAAATTGCGCGTGCTGGTGTTCAAAGCGAAAGTCTGTCAGTGCAGGCGACTGGGTCAGATCGACGGAGTTGTTCGCAAGAACGTCGAGCTGCGACGATAGCATTCCCTTGGACCAGTCGTGCACGTCGCCCTCTGCGCCGCCAACGACTGCACGGTAGTTCTGCCCGTCGTGGAAGACGACCACTTCGATGATCGGCCCCGGATCGCTGTACGTGTCGGCGAGATCTTTTAGAACAGCAAGTTGGTTGTCGAGCTCCTCCCTCTGCTGAGTCTTGTTGGCGTCGTCTCCAGCTTGTGACGCCTTGTCCAAAGCGAATAGACGTTCCTGCACACTACCAACGAGTCTACCATGTTCGACATCAAATTGCTTTCTGCGTTCGGACGTGCGTCTTTTCACCAGGTCATCAGGCCACAACTTGTAGGCAGCACGCGTGCCCACCCACCATGTCTTTGTTGGGTTCTTGAGCGAAGACGAGACAAGCAGACGGCGGCCTGTTGCAGGTGAAGTAAAGACAAGCCCATCCGCTGAGTCTTGAGGCACGATAGGCGAGAGCGGGATATCCCCTGAGCCAGTACAGTCGATGACATCGACCATCTTCTTGGCACCATCAAGACCGATCGCCGCCGGGTCCACACCCGTGTCCAGAATGCCGACGCGGACGTTGCGGCCATCATAGTGAGGATACTTTTTCAGAAAGCTTAGAGCCTGCGTGGATTCTTTTGGCAGCAAGCCATTCGTGGGAAACGGCGTCGTAGGGGGAACGGCCTGTGCGGGCGGCATGACGACTTGATCGATTTGTGACGTGTTCCACGTATGGGTGTGTCGCGCAATGGAGTAACAAGGAGACGTGGAGAGCCTTTGCACACGAGAGGCAAGGGGAGTGAGTAATGTACCTGTGTACCACGTAGAACGGTTACGGAGGGTTGTCTAGAAGAGAAGAAAGGAATGAGTAACGAGAAACATTGCGCATGCGGGAGTCTGTGGTGTTAGGTACGCTACGCCCCTTACCAGCAGCCCCTTGCCAATCTACAGCCCTTTGTCAATCTACAACCCCTTGCCAATCTGCAGCCCCTTGCCAATCTGCAGCCCCTTGCCAATCTGCAGCCTACACACGAGCCTCACCAACGTGACCACGCCTCGATCTCCCTGCCGCGGCCAGCAATACTCACATTAACTCTGCAAAGCATCCCACTCTGGGACGCAAGACTGTGTACAACAAGAACAAGATAACGTTTGTTCGTGCCCGTTCAGTCACTAGTGTGCGCGTTATTCTTTCGTCGCGGCTCACACAAGCGCTACTGCTGCTTGGTCATCCTTACGAGATCCGTGCACAGACGCATGGCTCCGCGTTCTACGCACGCCACTCTAGAGTGTGAAATCGACAGTGAACAAGATTGCCTGTCGTTCACCAACAAGACAGTAATGTCCACATCCCCTGGCTCCAGCATCGACTCCGTCGAGGAGCGCCAGAGAACCAATGCTACTCTCGAATCGATGATGTTGGACTTCTACAGTGATGACGGAGACGCCGAGTACTTTCCGGCCGAAGGCGACAGCCAAGACGACGACGACGACGAAGACGACGACGAAGACCTAGATCCTGACTTTATCGAGGACGATGACTTTGTCGATGACGATGAGTGCGTGACACTGCTTACCCGCACATGTGCACGCTTTGCTCACACTCTTGTAGCGACGGTGTCTACGTCGATGTCGAACAGGACGACGATTCTCAAGACGAAGACGGCGAGCATGCCGATGATGGGCACGTCATCGATTTATCTGGTGCGTGGACGTGTGCATCGCTGTTGATTTCTTACATCCTTCCTAGTGCTCCTCCAGGCCGCCGCACGAGGCTCCATGGCGAATCGCAACGCTAATGCGTCTCGAACGGCACTCTCGCTCAATGGTATCGGCATTCAAGGTCTTAGACAGCTGCTCAGGACGGGGAGAGTACAAACGCAGTGGCTCAGTGGCGCTACTGATGGTGACGATGACGATGACGACGATGTGAGTCTCCGTGCAACGCACACTTGCCGAGCCACTGACACTTTCCAGGACGAGACTCCCTACTATGGAGGAGCCAACCGGCACGGCGCTCGGAGTCGAATGTCGGAATTCTGGGATCCGATCACAAAGCCCGTTCCGCAAGGACAGGAGCTTTTGTTTGGAGGAGAGTTTGGGCGTCCCGACCAGCGACCACCAGGCCAACCGAAAAGTGCTTTTGCGCCGTCCAGTAACCTCTCGGAGAGGTTGAATGAACGCAAGACCGCCCTGCGAAGACTTGAGAAACATCATCTATCGGTACGTTTTCTGTGGGTTTCACAGAAAGCTACTGACATGTCTCCAGGACTACATACCTAATACGAATGGGACGGAAGTCGCTCGCTATCCATCGCGATGCTACTGTGGACAGTATTCCGAGGGTATGTGATACCTCGAGAGTGACAGACGCTTTTTCACCCATGCTTCCACGCTTTAGACTCGTCTTTTTTCTACACCTGCACGCAGGATTTCCAAGTACATGTAAGTGGCCTACAGATGTAGCGGTCTTGGAAGACAACCTTGATGCTTCCCCACACATTGCCCTGACAAACATCGTAGATGTATGATACGACCGCAAGTCCGTACAAAAAGTTACACAGGTATAACGATGCTCATACGATGCGGGGCTACTATGGGCCAAGAGGAGGATCGCACCTGACGTCGTTGAAGTCGATTAAAACTATCCAAGGACGAGCCGGCAGCTGGACCATCACAGGTAAGATCGACCGACGGGTCCGCTACATGTCCTCACATCGATCTCTTGCTTTCTTTTGCCCATCCTCACATCTTCCTGCTTTTTCTTTCCCTCTCTTCTCCATTGACAATTGTCTTGCACCCTGCCTTACAGATGCCAACCTTTCTCCTGACAACCAGTGGATGATCTACTCGTCCATTACGCCCTACGTACATTTGGTGCCCACAAAGCAAGAGGTCGAATCGTCAGGACGCTATCACAACGACAAACAGGTCATGCTAGATTTCAGTGACCACGGGAATGATGATGCTGGGGTGAGATATCTGGACAATGCTCCAGGCTTTACGATGGTGATCAAGGCTATTCAGCGTACTGACCCTTTTCAACAGATTTGGTCGATCCGATTCTCGGGCGATTCGCGCGAGATCGTCGCCGGTGCGCATTTTGGCGACATCTATGTATACGACATCGAGGCAAGGCGAAGGGTGCTGAAAGTCGAAGGACATGCCGATGATGTGAACGGCGTGGCGTTTGCAGACACCGGAAGTAGCAACGTGCTGATCAGCGGAAGTGACGATTCGTTCGTGAAAGTCTGGTAGGTGTCCAGCTCCTCCTTTGACATTGACATTTGGCTTACGCCTTCGTAGGGATCGCCGCTCGCTATCAGGGGGCAAGCCTGCTGGCGTCCTTCCCGGTCACACAGAAGGTATTACCTATGTGGCTCCCAAAGGCGATGGTCGCTACTGCATATCCAACGGCAAAGACCAGAGTGTCAAGCTGTGGGATCTTCGCAGCATGGTCAGTAGCCAAGATTTTGACCGGATGCCTCGAAAAGACTATGGTCTTCGTCAGTGGGATTACCGCAATATGTACTACAAGAAACCCAGATTCCAAGCGCATCCACAGGACTGCTCCGTCATGACCTACCGAGGACATGCCGTGCTCAAGACGCTGATCCGCTGCCATTTCAGCCCATCCGCAACGACTGGTCAAAAGTACATTTACTCGGGCAGTGCCGATGGGCGAATTCATGTGCGTTTGTTTTCCTTTTCCTGAGCTTCTCGTTGACGTTTCCCAGATCTGGTCCCTCGATGGACGCGTTGTACAGGTTCTGGATCGTTCCAAGGTGGTCCCGCTGACAAGGCCCGGTAGCCTGGAGGTAGAGGATCCCTCGGCACCCGTGCTCAGTGCGGATCAGTACGACAGCATTGGCCAAGAACGCGACGCCAACGAACGTGCTCGTTCCTCTAGACAGCGGTATTCTATCTGGGGTTCCGCCATGCCCGACGTGTGTACTGTACGCGACGTCAGTTGGCACAGTTCCGAACCCGCACTGATGTCTACAGCCTGGGATGGTCCCGACGGGCAGTCGGGAAGCATTGCCAAGCATGAGTGGAAAGGCTTTGGCAAGAACGGTCTTAGTTTAGAGGATGCGATTGAGCGCTCCATTGCTGAGGCCGCACAGTAGTAACCGCCATCATTGTAATTATCCTTGTACATATTTCGTGGAGCAATTGTATCTTATCACATGCGGAAAATGAATGTCCTAGCCATTTCTGCGTTGGCAACGAGTCAGTCCTCAGTATCGTGGGAGCACTATCGTGTGTGCTCAAGGTGCAACAGTATTGTGGGAGCACCATCATGTGTGCTCAAGGTGCAACAGTACTGTGGGAGCACCATCATGTGTGCTGAAAAGCAATAATATTGTGGAGATGATTTCTGCAAAAACATTGCTGAATCCATAGTACTCTCTATACATACTATCGCTGGATTCTATCGTACATTTGGCTGAGCATCGCACCGCACTCTTCACTAGGCCTGTCACCGAGCACTGACACACATAAATCGTCCACGTACTTATCCTCTGGGACCCCTGCGAATCAGTAGACCGAGCATCACGCTTGTGGCAGCTGAAAGTGAGAACCACGTCGCGGCGTAGACGGCGTGCTGATTGCGCAGTTCCACAGTCGCCGGCCTCCCTATCGGAAGGCCCTTCTCCAATAGCCTGGCTGCATCTGCCGCATTGCCCTCTTTTTTTGGGGAGATGGTGAGCCCTCTACCCGCTGTGCTGCCCTACACACTCACCAAAGATCTCTTCCAAATACACAGGCAAAATCCCCTGCGACTGCCTCTGCAAACCAAGCATATCTCGGACACTCTCGGTAACACCGTGAGACGGCGTGTACGAGTCGGTATCGTCTACTGCTTGTGTGTCCTCCCCAAAGAAGCGCAGCAAGTCTTGCACGTCTGCAAAGTACCAAATGTGTCTCTGTAAATCATTGGCTGGTGTGAATGAGTTGCGTTGCTTAGGTCGAGGGAAAAGGAGGAGGTGGTTGCTAGACTTGGTGTCAAATGCCGCCTAGCATCAAGAATGTGTAAGTATTCTGAAGATACAGAAGATACAAGGATGAACAGACACTCACATCCATCAATTGCCAGGTACTCGGGTCCTTGTCATGGTGCACGATTCGGTCTTTCGGTACAAAGCCGCGATCCACCAAGACCTTTCCGCCTCCAGAGTCACGGTCAAAAGGTTGAATAACATGGTAGCCCATCACGCCGTCACGCACACGAGGCCCCAGAAAGACCGTATTTTCGGGCGTAGGGGGAGGAAAGCGACCACTCAGAGCAAATAACCGATTGGTGTAGTGATCCAGGAGAACATCGAGACTAGAAGGACAGATGAATGATACCGGCACAGCACAAGCCCACCGTACTCACTCAATATTCTTCGGAAGGCTGAGAGGATCCTTCTTGAGCTTTGTTTCCAGCTCGTCAATTAGGTCCAGTTTCCATCGAAGACGCTTGATTTGCCATACTCCCAAGCCAAACGTGAACGCGGGCACAAACGCCAACACCCAGATCACGGGCCGCTGGAACCATCGCGGGGGCTGCTTGGGCCTCTGGCTCGGACCACTATCGTGGTCTTCTTCATAAGATGAGTCCGTCGAAAAAAAGCGAGCTGGCGTTCTGCTTCCCATGACAGAATGCCGTGCGTGCGGAAGGCAGGATTCAGGGTGCGATATCGAGACGGGAAGCAATGGTCGCCGGGTCGATGATAGGTTTGCCACTTGCGTCAAAGAGACAGCATCTTTCCGGAAGGATATGCTCGAGGGCCTTGTCATGGTGCGCAGTAGAACCACTGCTGTTCCTTTCGTGAAGGCCGCCATGTCGTTGTCGGAATATGATGAGAAAGAAAAATGACCTCTGATCCGTGCACACATCGAAAAGGAGAATGCCCATCATGAATGAATGATTCAGCAAGCTTTCTTCGCGTCGCCCGCTCGAGCCAGGCTCCAATTTTTTCCGCTCCGTCATCCTTCTCTGGACGTTCAGCAACACCAATGGCGACGAGCACTCCTAATGGCCCATCAAAAACCATCGTCATCAAGCTTGGAACTTCCTCCATCCTTTCCGAGCATACTCATCAACCTAAACTTTCCATCCTGTCCTCTCTTGTCGAGACATGTCACGAGCTGCGCTCTCTAGGTCACAAGGTCGTGCTTGTCTGCTCCGGTGCCATCGGCATGGGCAAAGTTCGTATGGGAATGATGGGCGAGCCTCTACAGGCAGCAGGCCCATCATCTGCTACGGCAGCTGGACAGACTGTCAAACCGCCTGCCGTACTTGGACTCGGTGAGAGGCAAGCGCTGGCGGCACTGGGCCAACTTCGTCTCATCGCCCTATGGGACAGTCTTTTTGGGCAGCTCGGCATCAGTGTGGCGCAAGTTCTGCTCACACGGAACGATATCGCAGACCGTCCTCGATTTTTGAATGCAAAGACGACGTTGCAAACGCTCCTTTCGCGCTTCAACGCCATCCCCATTGTCAACGAGAATGACACCGTGTCGAGTTACGAGATGCGATTCGGCGACAACGACACTCTGAGTGCAATCACTGCTGGTCTCATCGATGCAGATTATCTTTTCCTTCTCACGGACGTCGATGGACTGTATACGGGGAACCCAAGGACCGATCCTTCCGCCCGTCGTCTCGGGCTGATCGACAGTGTTGCAAAGGTACATAAGTTGGTCAATGTAGCCAGTCAAGGCAGCAACTTTGGCACAGGTGGCATGGTGACCAAGCTCATTGCGGCAGATCTTGCCACTGCAGCTGGTGTGGCTACGGTGATTGTCAACGGAATGACGCCTGAGAATATTGTCAAAGTCGTTCAGCAAGAGCTCCCCGAGCAAGCGCACTCCGACGACGACGGTGCACAGTTGGTCTCGTCCATCTCTTCCCTCGATGTACAAAACGAAGCCCATACGATCGGTGTACCTCCGTTGGAGAACCCGCCCCACACTATGTTTTTGCCTGTGCGCCATCCTTTGAAGGCACGCAAATGGAGTATCTTGCATGCTCTACATCCCACTGGCACAATCATCATAGACGAGGGCGCCTACAAGCGTATCAGTCGACCTGAGAGCGGCGGACGCCTGCTTCCCGTCGGCGTCATCGGTGTGGAAGGGACCTGGGAACACATGCAAGCCGTCCGGCTCGTCCTGCGGAGAAGGGTGTCATCGCTGTCACAAGCACACAATGGTGATGCCAGCGGCTCAAGCACGCCCGCTCCGCCCTCCTTGTCCAAACGTCTGAATTCATACCTTCGTGACGATCCAATGCTGACCCGAAGTAGCAGCATCTCCTCCCACTCTGCTGGGGCCACCCCACCCATCTCCGTGCAAGGCATGACGCCGCCCCCCTCTGCGCACGGCGCACACAGCAGCAAGCCTCTAGGTGAGCGTGCTCATCTGCTCGACGATACAGCGCAAGACTCTGATCAGGCACCACTTGGCAAAGAGGATTCTGCCGAGTGGGAGCTCGTCGAAATCGGGCGCGGCCTTGCCAACTACAACTCCATCGAGTGTGAGCGGATCAAAGGCTTGAACAGGTATGTGTCTCGACCACGAACAAATCCTCTCTCTGACGCTATTCTCAGTTCTCAAATTTCTCAGGTCCTGGGGTATGTTGATAGTGACTACATTGTGGACGAACTCGCATTGCACGCACTGCCTTCCGATCCGCTGCGGTAGTGGTTGCCGGATCTTGTCGACGGGCAAGACATACACCCACTCCTGCTAGTAGTAGAGCAGATGAACAACGTGTCGCCGCCATAACGAAAAGGGTGCAGAGTACTTTACCGTAGCGGAAAAGGTAGAATGTGTTGTCACAGTGACGAACAGGGTGCAGAGTACTTTACCGTAGCGGAAAAGGTAGAATGTGTTGTCACAGTGACGAACAGGGTGCAGAGTACTTTACCGTAGCGGAAAAGGTAGAATG